>CM021109.1:209785963-209893074 GCA_007115665.2 Sequoiadendron giganteum
CCCCAAAGATTGGCATATGTAGTTGAGGTTTGCTTTGTGGGCAGACAGAACCAGAACGAAGAATTCTTTGGGAACATCTCCCTATCACTTGGTATATGGGAAAGGCACCATCTTCCCAGTTCAGTTAAGGATCCCTACTCTTCAGTTTATTCAAGAATATCTAGAAGGAGAGGACCGAGTTCAAGTCAGGTTGTCCCAAATGATGCATTTGGAGGAGAAAAGAGATGAAGCATTGGAAAATTTGGCTAAACATCAAGGAGTTGTAAAGAGATGGTTCAATAAGTAGGCCAAGATCAAGGCCTTAAGGATTTCAGATTTAGTTTTATGTTGGGACAAGGCCTATGAAAGAAAAGGTGATCACGACAAGTTTGATAAATTATGGCTAGGCCCATATCAGATTTCTGAGATCCTAGGAGATAATGCATTCACATTGAAAGCATTAACAAGAGAGGATATCCCATTTCCAGTCAATGGGCGGTTCCTCAAGCATTATTTCCAAGCGTAGGTTCCCTCTTGGGTCCTGCTTTGTACCTAGTTAGATTAGGTTGTTTTGTTTCCTGCTTTCCCTTTTGGTTTGTTGCCCTTTAGGTTTTTGGTTTTGGTGTTTCTTCCCTTGAGTTATCCGCTCGAGTGGTTTTGGTTTGTGTTTGGAATGGGCATGAGTTTTGGGTTTCCCATTGCAAGGGGTGATGATGTCTTTCATTTCACAGTTTGGTCTACTTCCATCGATTCTTATGGATTTGTGCAAAAGATATAATGCCACGGTTGTTTTCCTCTTATCATCATCCCGTTTCGTATAAACTCGACTCAAAAGATTAATCAGTTATTGTGTCTTAACACATGAGTCTGAGATCGTAGTGTCCTATCTGCTCAATGAGCTACTTTGAGTCATTTTGATTTCTTGGGAGGGGTTACGGCAAGTGAAAATTTTAAATCTTGCTTCAGTACCACTGCAATTCTCGAACCCATTGGTAGCTTCATTGCTTGCCAACCAATTATGGAATTGACAAAAAATCAAGAGAAAAGAAGAAAATATGCTAAAAGAGAAATATCACAAGAAAGAACAATGAAAGAAATATCATACTTTGAATATTGGTTTGGAAATATACGGATAACTCCACCGGGGCTATGGATACCTAACTGACAATGGAGCAATATTCATGAGAATTGTAGCTACAACCTCATCGAGGCTATGGACGCCTGACTGGCAGTGAGGCAATGTCCAGGATGCTTTTGAAGTTAAGACACCTATACAACTTGTCATGGTTAATCTCGGGAGTCAAGATGGTTTAGAGGTAAGATAAATGCATATGTTTAGAAGATCTCAGATGAACATGTTTTGATCCAATATCAGATTCTTCTCCCCTTTTCAGTAAGTATCCTTTCTGTATGATGGTTAGAGGGAACTGGCCAAGGTTCAATCTTAAAGTGTTTTTCAACACTTTCCCGTGGAGTCGCCACATGTTGTGACCTTTTCACACATCACCCCATCCAAGATGGGGACCCCCTAATTTTTGCTCCATTTTGGTCTTTTGGCTTTGGTTCTCTCTCTCTCTGGTCTTTGTCCTTCCGGGATGTCCCGTCATTTGGCCTAGATTGAAATGTTAGCTAAGTCTATGAAATTAGGGTTTCTATCCTTCAGGCTTGTTTTGAGGTCAAATAAAGTTATCAAGGTGAAATCTAAGTACAACAGTACAGTCAGAAGGTTCAAGGTAGGATCCCACTGAAATCTTACTAAAATCTAACAACTTACTATTTTTAGTAAGTACCTAATATGAAGGCCTTTTCCTCAGGATTTCGGGATTCTAATTACTTCAGCACATCTAGGCAACTTCAGGGTGCCTACACATCAAATTTCAACAGATTCAGACAATTGGCTATTTTTAGCAGTTTAGCCTTCAGAGGCCATTTTCAAGGTTTAAACATATGATTTTCCAATACATGATTGGAGGATCGATTTGGGTTTTTCAAGACATTCACAATGGTGTAACATGTAAATCGAGATGGTGACTTTCAACTGTCTAGCCTTTGGAGGCTATTTTTAGGGTCTACATGCAGATATTTTCAGTGCATGTCTGAATATTCCTTAAGGGTTTTGCGAGAGCTTCGCAGTGATGTGACTGGCGAGCAGAATGGATTGGTTCTCAAGGACTTATTATTTTTAGCCAGTGCCCACATGTTGACGAGTTTTCTGGGTTTTTTGGGTCTTTTGAGATCCCACGGGCACTGTGACATGCAAACTCATCTGACATCAGATTGATCACTTTCTAGACACTTACTATAAATAACAGTCTCACTCCAGCAGCTACACAACACTTCAGTCCAGCAAACAAAACGACAGGCAACAGAAACCAAGTCAAATGGAAGAAGTTCAGGACACATGCAAGTCAGATTAGGGTTTCCATTGCTATGCCTAAAAATAGAGGGAATGAAATGTAGAGTTGTCAAAATGAATCACACCACCATGATCAGCATCTTCCAGGCTGCCTACTGGAAAAACTTGAGCACAATCTGAATACTTACTATTTTTAGTAAGTCACTTCATGGCTATAAATAACACGTCTGTGCCGGAGGCAGGTGTGAAGAGGACACTTAGGTCATCAAGGACAGGTGGAGCAAGTTTCAAGTCAAATGGAGCTAGAAAGGTTGATCAATTTTAGGGTTTGCTAAAAATAGCATACCAGTGTGGACTGAGGGTATAAACAAGGTGGAAAAGTTAGTGGAAGCATAGCCACGCCTGCTCCATCTCAGAACATCGAAATGCATGGAAATCCTCACTTCTCCAAATTTGCTAAAAATAGAAGGCCAAGGCATGCCTAGGGCATTGGAGATTTATGGATGGAAACCGATATGAAGACACATGAAATGTGCCTAGGCATGCGAGAAAGTTACTAAAATTGCTAAGTGTTAAAATTCCTCCTCATAGGGTGAAATGCACCCAAGGCTTGAGGAAATTCCTTCACACCAAGCTAAATGCGCCCAAGAGGTAAAAGGGGAGGTGAAGAGGTTTAAAAATTTTCTAAGTCATGAAATTCCCTCACACTACTCTATATGTGCCCAAGAATGGAAGTAGCCTAGGCTAAATGTGCCTAAAAATTCCTTGAGCATGGGTCAAATGTGCCCACAAGAAGTAAATGCATAGAAAAATGTACTAAGGCATGGGAAATTCCTTCATGCTAGGAGAAATGCGCCCAAAAATTCCTTGAGCATGGGTCAAATGCACCCACAAACATTAAAGGCATAGCAAAATGTACTAAGGCATGGGAAATTCCTTCATGCTAGGAGAAATGCGCCCAAGAGTGGAAGTCTTCATGCTCAAATGCACCCTCAAGGAAAATGTGGAAGAAGCCTAGGAAAAATACGCCCAAGGTAGGTGAAGAGTCACTAAGGCATGGGAAATTCCTCCCCACCCCTTCAAATGCACCTTCAAGTTCCTTCACCCCATAGGAAATGCACCCAAGGTGGCCACAAGGGAAAATGTGGAGAAGGTAAAGGTAAAAAGTGCTAAGGCATGAAAGTTCTTTCTCATGCTAGGAAATGCACCCTTGTTTGTGAAAAATGTGATAAAATAAGCCTAGGCGTGGAAATGCCTAAGGGATTAAAATGGAACCTGATGTCTGAAATGTGCTCTTAAGGTAAGATTTACTCCACCCCATAGGAAATGCGCCCAAGGCTACAAAGGTGAGTTAATTTAATAAAATTTCCTAAGGAATTTTTCTAAGGCAAAATGAAAATATGCCTAAGTGAGAGGTGGTATTAAAATTTCCAAGAACATGATGAAATGCGCCCATGGCTAGACAAGAGGAAATTTTTTGAGAGAATCACAGGAAGTGCCAAGGTAGAGAAATCAAGGATTATAGGTGTGGAAGACGCCCAGAGAGAAAATGAATGAACCTTAGCAATTTTATTTTTTTTTCAAAATAATAAAAATTAAATGTACCCCTTCATCCGGATACACATGAAAACGATGAGTTCTAAATGGAATTTTCTTCTGGGTATTGAATGTTTTTAATTTAGAGATGATCTAAAACTTGCTCCACACCTCGCTCATGTTGTTTTGACAGGGAATTTTTCTCGGCGCCTATTTTGATAAATTCCTAAGGTAGATTCAAGAAATTTCTCTAAGGAAAATGAGGAGAATATGTCTTCACGAAGTGTTTTTTCTTGAGAATTGAACTAGATGAAAGGAGTAATTTTGCCGAAGCAGAAAAAAATGACTTAGCCAGATGAAATGAAAATGTTAATGGAGGTGATTGATTTAATATTTTAAAAGAAGCAATTATGATGAACTAGGCCTATGCAGGAGTGATGAAATTTCAAGATTCTAGAACTTCAGGATTTCGATGCTTTGGATGACAAGTGTTGCAACTAGCCGAGGGGGGGAAATGGAATTCAAAAATTTGCTAAGTTTAGCCTCTCTTGGAATTCGACCTAGCTATAAGGTTTCAAGTTCTTTTCATATCTCTCACAGGTTGCTGGATGCAAGACATCTTCTAAGGCTGAAAACTACGAGTTTGCAGAGATAGAAAATTCTCAAGTTGTTGAGAAATTCGAATTTGTGAAGAAACTTGAGTTGTTGAGAAGTGAAGTATTGAAGTACGAATTTGAGAAAGGAGCTTCCAGTTGTTGAAGGTGTGACTTTGCAAGGTGAAGAGTCAAGGGGCTGAAGTATGAACTTCAAGGAAGAGGTCTCAAATTTGTGGAAAGTAAATTGCTGCAGGTAGACATTTCCCAGCATTTGGCATTGTGTTGTTGCAACCAGAGGAGAAACTTCTAAAAATATTAAAGTAAATAGGCGTAGTTGAGGTTTGTAGTTGAAAGTGACAAAGTGTTACAGCCTTTTTATTTAAAAATCTGTTGGTGCCCTCAAAGTGGTATATCGTTTTATAAAATTTAGTTTTCTAATTACTCTCTTCCTGTTTTTTGCAAAATGGCCGAATCAAGCAAAAGAGCTATAGGCAAAGGGAACCACGCTGAATCCATGAGAGCAAGCACATCAAGATAGGAAGTAATTAAGAAATTGAGAAAATCCTTCCTGCCATAATCAAAATTTTCCTCAAGGTTGGGCAAACTGAGCGACACAAACATCGGCTCGTTCAACTTGGAGATGTTTAGGAGAAGGATAACGGGGACTGGAGGTCATCACCCATCAGTAACTTCACACAACATCATAAGGAGCAGACTCTACATAGCTGCCAGTTTTCCTTCACCCATCTAATGTCCAGAGTTGATCATGGAATGCACCAACTACTACAACATAGAGCAGAGGACTGTCATTTCGCTAGATGGCATGATATTGGCTAACCTTACACCAAAGGCAATTGGGGAAGCATTTGGAATTCCATTCGATGAGAAGATGATTTATAAAACAAGGGAGAGGGTTGAAAAGATGTACTCATCCACATTTGATCGATGTGTTGATTTAATAAATACGAGGTGGATGAACAAGCCGAAGCCAACTCGCACATAGTTTCCCAAGCAGATAATTTCAGAAGATTTGAGGCAAGAGTTTTGTGACTTGATAATGATGTTGAGCAGAGTTGGAGGGTGCCCCCAACCATTCATCTTTGAACCTTGGATGTTTTATTATGTTAGCTTGGTGCTGGAAGGCAAGGAATACATGGACTGGGCACTAATGATCAGTGACAACATACATGAGCAACTCCATGGTTTGAGGAGAACAAAAACATTCTACATGAGCTCTTACATTATCTACATGCTAGCCCAAATGACTAAGTATAGAGGAATTTTATATAAAGAACCAATCGGGTGTGTCTCCCATAAGTTCAAAATACATGAGTCTTTTCCACAGTTGCATTTGACAAGCACCACCAACTACAAAAGCGTCAATGACGCCTTCACCATGCACATAACAAGGACCTTGCAGCAAAGGACTCACCACAGAATATCTAGAGAGTCACAAGAACTGATTGAGAAGTTCGGATGTTGGTTTATCCAATTTCTAAAGTTTACCTACATAAGGCTGCAAGGATTTGCCTCTTATCCATGCAGATTGCCCCGGTATCCCACAAACAGAATAGTGATGTTGGAGATATCTAGGCAGCTTATTCCCTATGATAAGATTCAAAAGAAGAAGAATAAAGGGTGAGTGGGATTCCCAATTACCATGGGGAATTCTGATGAGGTTTATCCATCACTACAAGCAACAAGGGAGGTAGAAAATGAACTCCAATTCTTCCACCTCTCCTACCATACCAATAGACAACACTATGATCCCCACTGAAACATCAAATGGATATTGTCCGAAGAGTTTAGGCACAAAGCATAGATTGAAGACTTTTGGGAAAGTGTAATGGATGAGATTGAGGTTAGGAGAAGGATGTTTTCTCAGATACCGTTGGGGATGATCAAGAAATGCAAGATTGTCCCAGTGCCAGATCAAATTGAAGAGGATACAAATTTTGTACAAACTGATTATGAGACAGTGAGGGATACACCGTTACCACTCCTGGATTGGTCAGAGCCAGAGATTACCGACTTGGATAAACTTTGTATCCCAGTCTTAACATTCACACGGATTTGGGTAAAGCGGCATGTCAGCCGACTTAAGGGTAGATCAATTCCCCTCACACACAATTTGATGGGAGATCATAGATCACCAATAGCTAGACAGAGAAGGTAGGTTGATCAAGCTCTAGAGCCACAAGGAAAAGAGCCGGTTCAACCTGAGCCTCTCAGAATTGAGGAATCCGTGCATACACCATCTCAGGCACATTCTCCGAGTATGCAGGAAGTATCACTATTTGCTGATCAGAGGGAAGGATTGAATGTAGAGCAGGTAGCGCAATTGGCAAGTCAGCCTCCTCATAGAGAATCAGTGGGCCAAAGCATCAACGTGCCCAAGGAAGAAAATCAGCAGGAAACAGATGAGGGGATGGCCACTAATACCCAATTTCAGCAAGAAATTGATGCAAATCTTGAGGATGATGCTACTTCTGATCAGGATGCCCAGAGATTGAGAGATAATGAGCCTATAGATGATGATGAACCTCATCAAAATGAAGGCAGGGAGGAATTTCATGGGGTTGAGGCTGAGGTCGAGCAACCTTTTGTTATCTCAGATATGTGGCAGAAGGAGTCAGAATGGCTAAGGGACAGGATGAGACATGATCTTGTGGATGAGATTGATCCCGCAGCTAAGATGGAAGAGTTGTTGCAAAGGATCAGTCCACCTCCAACAAAGAAGAAGGCCAGGAAATTCTCCAAGATCTCAATAGATGGGGATGGCTCTCAAACTTTGTATGTGGTAGTGCCTAGGATAGAGTGTGATCGAGATGAGGAGGTTCCATAAAATTATGTGATTACAACTGTGGAACTTGGCCACCCTACTAGAGCACAAGTGGTTGAGGAGTGCAATAATTCATATCAGGCACTCAAGGATAGATTGTCCTATATCAAGGGCAAATATAAGAAATTGATGGTAGAGCACAAAACATTGATTGGCTACGTGCAACACTTGTCCCATCCTTGTGGGCAAGAAAATCCGACGATTGAGCTTCCGCCTGAATTTTACAAAGAGTCAATTAGTGGCTTAGAGCACTTGAAAATAATGGCACAACAGGAAAACAAGTGGGTTGCCAATGTTCGTGTCAAAGCAAAAAATTTTATGGAGGACCTTGCACATGCCTATTGGCAAGCCTCCGATATTATGGCAAGAATGAATAGTTATAGTATTAAAGTTTCAGTTGGATCACATTCCTCCTATTTTAGATCAAGAAGTTGAGGCAGTGTTAGCCAGATTCATCAAGTTTGCAGCCAGCGAAAAAGAGAAAGGAAATGCCCTTCTAGATGATGATCTTCTGGAAGGAGACGATGTGCATTGATTGCAAGTAGTGGTTCCTAATGAGGAGTGGAGAATATCTAGCGCATTCATCTCCCCACTCCTCTTAGTGTCGGTTTTTAGGGCTAGAACCCTAATTAGGGCTTAGGTGGCTCAATCTGGGCCTTCCATTGTATTTGAATCTAAGTTGTCCATTGGACTAGGCTTGATATAAAAGGGGTATCCCCCCTCATTTGTAATTATTAGACATAGAATAAAGATAGACCAGAGCTAGAAAAAATTGGAGATATAAGTTAGAGAGTAGAGCTAGGAGTTAGCTTAGTTTGAAAAGGAAAGAAAAGATTTCCCTTTGAAGGTTTTTGTAAAAGGTTGTTGTGTAAGACTCTCATAATATAAATATTTTCAATGATTGGTGATTCTTTCTTTCATTGTGAGCAGTTGACAAGAATTTTTCGTCTTTCCAATTCAAGTAGACTAGAGTAAAGTAGACTTTGTTTTATGTAAGTAGTTGTTAATTGTGGAGTGTGGCATTTGGTTTCGACAAGTCTTCCTTCATCCATACCACTATCAGGCTTAATGATGGTAAGTCTGCCCTGCGTGGTCAACTAGAATATCAGTACCTAACTTCGGTTGTGATTCATGTATTCACTTGCATCGTTGTGATGGGGTGTGCATGTGGAATCATAATTTGAATATCTTACTCATCCTTTGAAAATTGCACCAACTTTGTCAGAGTTGTCCGAAGGGGAGGCGAAACAAAGTCTGGTTCAAAGACTATCGAAGTCGGCCCTCGCATTCCATCCTTTAGAAATAGATTGTAGAATCCCTACCCCTCTTATCCTTTTAAATTCAGCATTTCCTGGTTAGTTGAGGAATCATAGCATCACAGTCAAATCTTTCATCTGCTTCACGAAGTCAAACAATTATGTAAGTCCCCTTGGAATACCCAGCATATTCAGATCAACCAACTGAGTCTATTCATGATAAAAGGAAGCTTGGATTTGAACGCATGAACTTTCATGCAATCTTAGCATGTAGATTACTTTGATCAAGAGAGAATAGAGTGACTGTTGGAAATTGTATTTTGTGTTGGTGTGGTCATAAAACACCCATCAACAATACCCATATGTCAATTTACAAAAAAAAAATGTGAGTTCATACTTATGTTATTAACAAATAAAAATAAATTAAATTTAAATTAACATTTATATCAAATTATAACAAACCTCTCAAACACAACACTATTCTCCTATAGATTAAGTACTTAGTGGCATAATAGAACCCCTAATTGAAACTTATAAAAACATGCATATTGTCTAAATCTTTTGTCACATCCACGGCGATCAAGGTTATGTCAAAAATAAATAAATAAAAGAAGTAATTTATAAATGCCTTTCAAGACAAGAAAAAGGACTGGGAGAAGACATCAAAGAAAACTTTATGAAGGCAATTTCCTCCATTCCATGATAGGAGACAAGTTGAAATAAATGGGCATGGACTTGAGTATGGCCAATAGATTATAACGCATGGCACCCCATTGCCTAAGACATCCAAATGATAGATCGTGAAAGAAAAAAGGCATCTGGGAAAAAATTTAAACCCCCACGACCCCCTATCTACTCATTCAACCTCTGATTTTAAAGGAAAATGGTAGTGAAAAGGGTAGAAGGAAAAGGAGGCACATAGAAAATGCAGAGGAAGAAAGAGGGGACTTTAGATGAAGGAGAAATGGAGGAATGAGAGGAAGGAGTCGCTTTGGATAAGGAGGGAGAAAACCTATGGGGGAAGGCAAAGAAACATGTTGGAATGAATTTGACCAGACTTTAGGGAGGATTGCAAGGCAATGAAGTGTTGGAAATGACATATTGATGAAATTTTTATAGGTAGAACATCTCCTTGTCAAGTTAGAAATTGTTCATTGGGGTTTGTTCTTAGCAATAGCTAATTAAATTTGCATATATAACAATTAGCTACAATTTTCCTACCTTTGGTGGCTACGGATTCCATTTTCTTCTAATTGTATTATGAAAAGTAGTTGTAAAGAATTTCATAATTATATGTAGGTCTAATAACATCTTACAATTTGTTTGATTTTATCCAATAAGCCTTGAAACCAAAACCTGTTGAAACCCACAAAAGATTTTTCTTAATAATCTCATCATATATAATATGAATTATTTTTTTAGCTTTACACTCATTCATAATTTCATGGAGAGTAGATTTATAGTAGCTACAAGTTTCCCAAAAATGTTGAATCCAATAACCAAGAAATGTTATTACTAATTTTACCATCATCAAATGAGATTTTATAACTCCAATAAATATATGAACTCTACCACTGATAGAAGGAAAGGAGTAGATTGTTTCATTAATAAAGGTATTAATTAATAAAAGGAACTATGAAATGATAAATGTTATGACATTAACACTCAGTTGAAAAGAAAAAGGTTTAGCCCTTAAATTAACCAAAAAGTTGGCCTTCACTTGCACTCACAGTTTTCAAACCAATCCCTTAACAGTATGGTAAAAACCTTATGAACAAGAGGTTAGACTAGGTTATGAAGAATATGTTTTGGTTTTAAATTCTTAATCTAAGTCTACTCGTTAGGCCATCTACATGGTAAGATTATTGCAATGAGGCTATATGTCAAAATTGTTGGTGATATAACATGTTTCAAACGTTGGTTCACTATTGTTTATCTTTAACTGTAAAGTTAAATGTTATGTAGATAATAAACAATCACTATTGTATACTTATTAGTTCCTTATGGCTATACTCTCTAATGTGGGGTAGATTATCGGTGAGCTTGAAGTTATAGCATTTTCAGCAAGAGAGGTATTACCCCTTCAAGGAAAGAGTAGGTAAATTGAAGGTGCTCAAAAAAAAAAATTGTAGACCACAACTATGCTTAAAAGGGTCTTGAATTACAAGTCATTAAATTCATAATAAATAAATATTGATTTAAATATTTATCTAAAACACTATGGTGTAGTTCAAGGTTATCACTTATTCTTACATTTTCACTATGACATAGCATCTTGGTTTAGTGGTAAGTATGATTTGTGCAAACAAACATAATTTCTTCTTAACTAATCATCCTAACCTTTGTGTCATGGAAATGAACTTATAGGGTGCTTTGGAATATTTATTAACTAATAAATCAATATAATCAAGGGTTAAGTATTTAGATACTTTATGCTTGAACTTTAAAAGAAATAAGATGACAAAGAGTCCTAGATCAGATATTTAGCAGCAAGATAACCTTACGATATGAACCAAGAATCATATATAATCAATATGAGCTTTGACATTTGGTTGCATAATAATTGCAAGGGTGACTTATTTTAGTAGCACTAAGACCATACATTATTAAACATCTCTTTAATGTTGAATCTTGGTATTTTTGATAATCCATTGATGCCATGGTAAATGTTTTATATGATTGTATGATGTCTATAAATATTTTAGATGCGAGAAATTTGATAATGAATTTATTATTATAGCTATAATGAACCTCAATTTAATTGTATACCAGATGAAAGATGATTATTGTTAATTTGACAATGTGGTTGAGATCATGTTATGAGATAAATCCTTGTAGCAACTCTTGATACCTTACTAATGATCATTAATGTCAGTATTAGACTAAATGATGAGTATGATTAAACTATCTAGTCTATTAAATAGATTATCATAAGAATGTGACGTGGCACCATAAGGTAAAAGAACTTGGAAGATAAAGAGTATTATTAGCAATATTATTAATGGGACTATGTTTTCATATATTGGTCTAATTGATATAGTGTTGCCAACTTCCTTAAGTAGGATTTAGACTATGATTATAACATAAAACCAACTCATAAATACTATCGTATGTCTTGCAAAGGCATCTATTTATCTCTTGAGTATAAGAACCTCAATAGTGATCCTTATGTTATAACTATATGGTATTATCATTAGGGTACCAAATAATGCATGATATCCTTGATAGTTCACTGCAAGGATTCTAAGATGTTCAAATTGAATTAGGATCAACATCTATTTGAGGTCAAGTGTGACAGGGATGACCTAGTTGGAAGTTCCTTAGTAGAGGCTTACTATATTGTGAGCTCAGTTAAGCGTCTTCCTACAAACTAACAACCAATAATAATTTAAGGAAACCACTAATGAAACCTTGATTAGGGGAAACCAGTGCATAGGTATCTTTGAGAGACCTTGTGAGGAGAACTATGTGTGACTTTGACTCATTTGGAAGTGGGAACATAGGCAGTCCTTGGGCAAAGGATGCCCTTGTGACTTCAAGTTCGAGGGGGGGGGTCTAGGGGGGGATAACTCACAGATGTCAGGGTTGTTCCTGATTGGTTTGACCTTAAATCCCTTTAGTAGGCTTTAGTTTGAAGTTGAATGGGTACCAGATGGGTATGAACAAGCTAAGGGAATCTAATATTGTGTATTTAATACATAATATGCTTTTACATAATAAGCGAAGATTGATAGTTATATTATATGGGTATTTGATTATATGTATATGATGGGTAAAGTCCATCTCGTGTTGGTTCCTTGTATCTCTTACATGTTTGTGTAAATTAAATTCCATATCAATGTGCTATGTATAGGACCGTGTATCTATGGATTGAGATTGTGATTCATGTTATGTATGACCCACCCAAGAGTGAACCTCTAAGATATTTGACCATTGATAGGCAGCCATTGGACCATGGCAATGACTGACGTCTAGGCTACTGCTAGGTATTATTCATCATTCACCTGGTTCATGGAGGTGAAGGTAGAAGGCTACCCTGGTTATGATATGACCATAGTGGTTATATGGGTAGGGATCCATTTGTGCAGGTAGTGGTAATCTAGGGCTAACCATGTTTTGAGAGGGTTCACTAGTTGTCACTAGTAAGCACATAAGTGATCAATGCCAAGTGTTACCCGAGATTGTGAAGAAGATAGCTAACAATATCACTAAGGTCACAAGGTGGTATATGTCAGGAGTTACTTCTTCCTGAGTGGATATACTTATCGCCGATGGCCTATAGGTAATTGAAGTCGAAATCCACTAGGTTTGGTAGGTTCATTACTTAGGGAAACCCTTGGGAAGGTGGACAGACTCGTGGTGTAGTATGGGATGCACCAAATCCCCTTCCTAGTTTTTAGACTATATACCTAGCCTTGTGAGGTTGAGGACGAACCCATGGTGTAGTATGGGATGCATCGAATCCTCTTCCCATTTGTCTAATGGTGCAAAATACCAAAGGAAAGGATAGGACTTTGTAGTGTAGTGTACAATGCATCGATATTATTTCTATTTGGGATGCATTATGGACATGTGTCATCTAGTCATTGTGATGTGTCACTATTTATGTGATGTATGCTAGAGCTCATTATTATGTATTTGTGATGTATGCAGGAGCTCGTCACTGTGTATGATATGTATGTTGGAGCTCGTCACTATGTATTTGTGATGTATGCAGGAGCTCGTCACTATGGATGATATGTATGTTGGAGCTTTTTGTTTTGTATTGGAAATATATGATTGATCCAGTCACTAATGTAAAAGTGATATGCAAATGAGACAATCATTGTTGTAATTGTGATGTACATATGAGCTAATCCATTGTGCTTATGATATGTGTATGATCCAATCACTATTATACTTGTGATCTATGTATGATCCAATCATTGTTGCACTTGTGAACTGTGTATGATCCAATCACTATTGCACTTGTTATGTGTACAAGCTAGTCAACTTGTGTATATGGAGGGATGCTCATAACTTACATGTTGTGAATGATTTTTGGGATTATGGTATGATAAGCCCCTTGTGAATATTGTGAATTTTTGTACACTAATTCTTGGCAATGTTTGGTATGGACTCAATACTTGATGGCAGAGTTATTATTATTATATTATAATTTAGTAAGTGATGACTTACACTTAATTAACAATAATGGGTTAAGGTGAGATAATAGATCTCATACAAGAGGAGAGATTGAATTCCCTTTGGACTTGTGGGGAAAATTATGAAGCCTCTGAATTCCCACGAGGGGATACATAGGCAGGGTCATCACAAACCCTCAAGGCTTAGGTTGTAGGTCTAGGAAAGACCTTGTCCTTGGGACCTTAGGTTTGAGTGTAAGCATATAAGTAGTGGTGTGATTTTTTTTTCCACCTTGGTGAATGAAAATCTATTGAAATTTAACACGTCTAGTTTACATAAAATATGTTTGGTTGGTTAAGTGGTAGTTGTGCATTGTTTATAAAAACAATTGTAGTTCCCGTGGCAGGGATTTTACATCTTTTTAAAAAATAATGTTTTAATGAAATGAAGAAAAATCATTTAGATTTATAAGTACAACTATCACATATTTTCCTCTTGAATCTCCCACTCCATTTTTGGTGTAATTCATGTTATATGGGAATTGGTAACTCCTTGGGGCATTGAATTATCCAATGAATAATTCCATTGCCATGTTATCTCACACCACCTACACTTGTATCCTTACAAAATTTGTCATCTTCACCTCTCATGATGGAGGTTATTTTATAGCTTGGGGATAGCTCTTAGATCCAATATTTGGATTATGAAGGTATCCCTTTTTGGTGCCTACAATTATTTTCTACTAGTCGCTTGGAATTATATTATCCTCACTTGAAGGTTTCATGTTCCTCCTTGTGGTGGAAGAATTCTCATCAAGAACACCTTACTATGAAGGTTGTCGAGGATGACATTGATTCAAAGGATTCTAAGTAAGTCATATTATTGTTGAATCTAATTAACTCTTGATTGTAATAGGGTGTTGATTGTTTATAATCCCCCTTTGGTTCCTAGGGGTGTTTTGGGTGTGCCTCTTGCTAATTTTTTAAGTTACCAAGAATCTATCAACAAAATATTAAACATACAATATTACTTTTCCCTACTAATAATGTGAATTCTATATTCAAACAATCCTAAACTCCATACATCTCATAAGGATAGTGGGCAAGCTATATCAAGTTTAAAATCCCCTGCATGTGAAAGGAAACATCATTTTATTCAATTCCCCTTTAAATACATCTAAAAAAATGAGATCATTTAGAATTGTCATCTAAGAGTTAAAATATGTAACAATAGCTAAAATATAAAACACCCATAGAACTAACCATATATTGTGTTGGAAAATGGAAATATTAAATATACCAACATTTACTAAAGTCTAAATTAATATAATCATATAAGTGAGTAGGGACTTGAGGTGTTTCTTAAAAAAAACATCAAATTAAGTTGTTGATAACAAATTTAAGTATAAAAATTAAAAGATGAAACATGTTACTTGTTTCCCAATAAGTAATGGATGCCCTAAAAATCCAACATATAGTCAATTTTTTTCCTCCTTCACAATCTATGTAATGGTTTTCAATACACCTCATATATCTAGTGGTATAATTCTCCTTAGTGATGAAATGACAAACCTATATAACACATACTCAAACCATCTCTATTAGTTTGATAATAGATCCAATAAGAATGCTTTCAAAATGATTTGCACCTAAATTATAGTGAAAGTTGCCTTAGTATGGATTTATGGTGGAATATATTTAAATTAATTTAAATAATAAATAAAAAAAATCTTTAGAAATAATGGAGTATATTATAAGCATAAGGAGAAGTATTAAAAAAATAGTAACAATTCAGTAAGTTTCGCACTGAAAAATTAATCCCAAGAAACCAAATGTTCTTAGAGAGCTTAATGTGTTCACAAAACAACACTCCCAAGTTTGTGATCACTTACGAAATTTCAAACAAGAAACATTTAAAAAAAATCAAAGAACATATAATAGATGAAATTTCATTTAAAAATCCATATAATGTTAAAATGTACACACTCTACTAGCATTTTCTAAATTTTATTGAAGTTTCTGGGTATGTGCAGGATCATCATGGAAAAAATAGGCCCTTAAGTGGCAATAAAAAGACAAAAAATCAGAGTTAGACAACTTGACATAAAAATTTGAATAAGTTGTCTATATTATTTCAAAAAAATGTAAAAATAGAATCTGTAGCAAATTGAGTGTAGTTTCTAACTTCAAGACCTTTATTTAAAATAAATATATCTATTTAGTGAAAATTTGAAATTTCAATGCAGTAGTATTTAAATTTCAGGGTAAAAATAAGAAGTAGGTGTCTGTTTGACCACCCTAACCACAATAAAATGATAATATTTTTTTATAATATTTTAGATATAAATAGAGGACTCATGTCCTGATGTGATGCATATTTTGTTATAATTTTTTTCCAAGTAAATAATTAATTATGATTTTTTATTAAAATTTTTAAAAAATATAAAAACTCGTCTATATAACCACCTTAACTTGGTCAAAAATTCATGAAATTCAATTTTATTTTTTTAAAATTCTATAATATGCAAAGCATAGAATGTGGCGCATGTTTCAGATTCAAAAAATGTGATACCGTTTGAAAGTTATAGATGTTTTTCAATCAGCCTATAAATGAGGACTTTATTCGTAATTCTAATAGAAAATGAATAATAATAATTTATTAAATTCAAAGTAAAGCATAATTTATATTGGTGGAAAGGTGATAATCTCCTCTAAAAACCCTTTTTGTTTCATCAATTTTGGGAAAAAAAAAAGTTGTCAACCACATGGGTTATCATATGGCTTACATATCGCCACTTTTTGGCCCATCATGATCCTACACATACCCTTCTATGATTTAATACCACTAAAAAATAAAATTAAAATATAAATCTATACATAAATAAGAATTAACCATACCCTAGAATCATCTTTGTGTTAACAAAAAAAATCTCTATGGCATCTAGCGATTATATTGATTTTAAATTAAATTTTTAGTTAAAACCCATTCCTTGTATATTAATAGTTGTGCACAACTTGATGATGTTATGTAATAGCTACAAGAACAAAATCCAAAATATTACCCTTTATTAATTAACTTTTAATGGATTCCCATAAAAGGTAAGCATTTCCATTTAATGTACATTACTAGGAGATAAATGGAATTTTCACAATAAAACAAAAACTATATTAAGGTTAATATATTATACTTGTTATTGAAAATAAAATTATAAAAGTTGCAACTACCATTGTCTATATTTACAAACATAAAAAATTCCTTGAGCATTTAACCCCCACTTAAATACTAAAATTTAAGCATTGTCCATATCATAAATATAATTTAAGAGATAAAATAAAATCTAAATATTCATAATTAACTATAATGTTATGATTTAAAAATGCAAATGGAAGCAAACAAGCATGCAAGTTTCTTATTCAAACAAAAAAAAGTATCTAGATAGAGCTCAAAAAAAGAGTTTAGAACAACACAATAACATCAAAAACCAAATCAAATGTTACCACAAACTCGATTGTTGAATGATTTTCTCCTATGGTTAGTTGATATGTGAATGCTCTTTTGTTGAAGGTACCAAGTTTGATAGCATATAATTAGCTCAAAGTTGATGGATATGAAATGGATAAGAGAATGCCTAAATTTATAGAATTTTGGAGGAGACAATGGATGATTGAGATTTGATTGTGAGATCAATGATAAAGAATGTTGGAGATTATTCCTGAAGATCAAGGAGAGAATGAAGGGTTTATATGGAGGTTTTTGGAATGCGAAGGGCTAGGATTGACTTACTAAATTTGGTAAGTAGTTACATAACCATGAGGGATATAAGGGACATATGCACTTAAAAGCCTTTTATTCTTAGGTTTAGTGGAGAAAATATTAGATTCATAAGGACAAGTGTTCTTAGGTATCTTTTGTTCATGGAATTTAGGTGGAGGAAATATAGCTATAATTAAATAATAATTTTATTTAATTATTTTAGCCATGTGTGAGGTGGAAAATAGGTGTAAACTGTATTTATTTATTTATTTTATTGTGAGGTGAGATGGAAAAGGGGGATAATTAAATTATAGGATTAGTAATTAAGTGAGAGACTTTAGGTGAGGAGGCTTTTATAGGTGATGTGTTTGGTCAATTAGGACTAGGTACACTAGAGAAATATTTAGGTGTCTAAATTTATTCCATCTTTGATACAATGCCATAACTAGTTGGTCTTATGCCAAATAATAACAAAGATGATGCAGGAGCATTTGAGCTCACAAGCAATCTTCCATCACCAAAAAAATATTTTCCTTTCATGTTTAATATTTTTCATTTTTTGTGTGGGATTGAGATTCAAGAGAATATTGTGAATTTTTTATTTGTGAGGAATTTATTTTCATTTCATACATCAAGGTCAAGCAAGGTGTTTAATATGATTACAAAATTATGCAATTTCAAGGCTCTAGAGGTTGAAATGGTCAATTTACCATGGTTGAAGGAGATTTTGAAGGAATATTAATTAAAATTAATTAATTTTCTCAACTTGGACACCTAAGAAAGTTTGCATAAGATAAGTGACTCTTGGCATTCTATTTTGGTCTTATTCTTTCATTTTTGGTTCCTAAAATGGAGAAAAAACTAGTAATTTTTGGAACACAAATAAATGACTCTTCAATTTCCAATTTGGGGTGAATGCACACGAATTGGTTATTGATTTTATTCATTGTCCAAAGGAACATAAAATACCAATACATTGGATGTGATTCAACAACTCTTAATGACACTTCTAGGAGCAACAAAATATATGTTTTATTTCATTTTTTGCAAGAATTTTAAGGGTCAGTCAAAGAGAAGATTTGGAAACCACTTTTTTGGGTTTCCACGTAGTTCAAACCCTATTTAAATAAAGAATTTGATGGTGTTAAGAGCCAAAAATTAACAAAAAAAAGATTGGAGAAAGATACTTTAGGTTGCTTGTGAGAGTAGCACAAGGAGTGAAAAAATATCAGCTTGTGAAGAGAAGAGAAATATAAGAAGAGAAAAGGGATTTTGCAGGTGTTTAAAACAACCATGAGAGTTGTAGTCCATGAAGGGAATAAATCATATTTATAAATATTAAATCCAAGGAAGTTGAAAGCAAGAGACCTTGAAGATTTCAAGGCATGAAGTGCCTGGAAACCCTTGTAAAATTTCATAATTTAATTTCTTGTTGAAATCCTCAATATATGTAATTGTTCCTAAGGAATTTTTATGTATGGATGTGTATGAGCATTGGAATAAAGATATGTTTTAAAATGAATTCTCCCTTATTAAATATTAATGTGGGTTGGATGACATGATAATGTTGCAAGATTGGGTAGTTTGATAAGACCCCCCAATCTTGACTGCATCAACTGGTATCTGAGCAGGTATGATGCTAGAATGTATGTGGAGAGAAGGATTTGAGATTTGAGAGAGATAGGGTTTGATGAGATATGATGATTTGTTGTGTGTAATTGATTTAGTTTATCCTCCAATAGAGATAAGGTTCGGTAGAAGGTGTACAAACATCCTCCAGTATGTGAAAGTGGGTAGAAGGGGGTTTTGAGAGGTACATCTTCTATAATCTTTGTTGGGTAGAGGATAGTTATGGTTTTGTGTATGTTTTGTTGCAAATTATGAGTGGGTTGCAAGTGTTTGTAGAAATTTCAAGGAAGAAGAGTACGAGGTTGGCCTTCGGTAAGGATGTAAAAAATTCTTTTATTGAGAGGAGAGAAAAAAAAATAGAGGAAGAGAGTTGGGATATTTGGAATAAGTGTGCATAAATATCAAGGAGGTTGGATATCTTGAAGGAAATTATTTTGAAAGAAAAGGGGAAAGAAATAGAAAAAAAGATGGGATAAGTTGAATCCTATATTTTTTCTAATGCCTTTTCATGTGTAGGTAGAAGAAAATATGAAGGAAAGAGTCCAATAGATAGTAATGAAGAAGAAAACATCTTGAAAGAGGAAGGGAAGAATAAGCTTGTAGCGAAGACATGCCATGAGGAAGGCATGGAGAAAGAAGAAAAAACTGAACAAGAGGATGCAAGTGTAGGAACAATGATGGTAGAAGAGAATGAGTATGCATATATAACAGATGTGATTGTAGGGATGGAATATGAAGAGATTGCAAATGGTAAAGACAAGGATGACTTAATGCTACAAATTTTAGCAATAGAAGAAGAGTGGTTTGGTAAAATTGCTAATGGAGGAAAGAAGATGAATGTTATAGCAAAGGAAAGAGAGTTAGTCATGAATATTTTGATTTCATTTGTGATTATTCTTCCATAGTGAGAGTAGAAGAGGATTTTTTTTTAGAGGATAAATTTGAGGTTGCAGAGTTGTGTGTAGATGCTACATTTTTTGTGTGTAGAAATTGTAGAGGATGTTGCAGGTGGAATTTGGTGGAGGTGGTCATTTTGTGGCAGGATGGATCCCAAGAAGGAGAAGAGGAGAGGAGAAATCCACAAGAGAGAAGATTAGTGTGAAGAGTTGTAGGAGGATAATGGTGAATGTTTCACAAATATGTTTGAAAAGAAGATGAAAGAAAAGATCACAAGGATACCTATGAAAGCATTAGAATATGCTACAAATAGTTTACTATTTGAAAGAGTGTTTCAAACACTCAACTCCATTTTGTGAGCCATTCTCACAAACTTCTTACCTGGTGTTTCTAATGCAGGAGCATCTAGGCTCACAGGAAATCCTACATGGTGGATGCAAATCCACAAGAGGAGAGAAGATTAGTGTGAAGATTTGTAGGAGGAGAATGGCAAATGTTTCGACAAGATGTTGGAAAAGAAGATGAAAGAAAAGATCAGAAGGATACCTATGAAAGCATTGGAGTATGTTGTAAATAGTTTACTATTTGAAAAGGTGTTTCAAATACTCAAATCTATTTTGTGAGCCATTATCACAAACTTCTTACCTAATGTGTATAAAGCAGGAGCATCTAGGCTCACAAGCAATCGTGCATCACCAAAAAAACATTTTCTTTTAATGTTTAGTATTTTGCATTTTTGGTGTGGGCTTGAACTTCAAGAGAATATTTTTAAGTTTTTATTTGTGAGGAATTTATTTCCATTTCATACATCAAGTTCAACCAAGGTTTTTAATGTGATTTCCAAAATTAGGCAATTTCAAGGTTCTAGGGGTTGAAATGGTCAATTTACCATGGTCGAAGGATATTTTGAAGGAAGATTAATTAAAATTATTTTTGTTCTCAACTCAAGCACCTAAGAAAGTGTACATAAGATAAGTGACTCTTTGCATTTGATTTTGGTCTTAGTCTTTTAGTTTTGGCTCCTAAAATGGAGAAAAAACTAGTAATTTTTGGAACACAAATAAATGACTTCAATTTCAAATTTGGGGTGAATGAGCATGAATTGGTTATTTATTTTATTAATTTTCCAAAGGAATATACAACATAAAGACATTTTATGTGGTTCAAAAACTCTTAATGGAACTTTTGGGAGCAACAAACTATGTTTTTATTTCTTTCTTTTTTTCAAGAATTGTAAGGGTCAATCAAAGAGAAAATTTGGAAACCACTTTTATGGGTATTCATATAGTTCAAAATTATCTTTAAATAAATCCTTTAATGGTGTTAAGAGGTGGAAATCAACAATATAAATGTTGGAGAAAGAACTTGCAGGTTGCTCGTGAGAGTAGCACAAGGAGTGCAAAAAAATCAGCTTGTGAAGAGAAGAGAAATAGAAGAGAAAAGGGATTTTCCAGGTGTTCAACAACCATGAGAGTTGTAGCATGAAGGTAAAAAATTAGATTTACAAAGAGGACTGAATCCAAGGAAGATTAAGGAAAGATGTACCTTGAATATTTAAAGGCATGAAGTGCTTAGAAACCCTTGTAAAAAAATTAAATTTTATTTCTTGTTTTTGTATGATCAATTGCTAATTAGCCTGACTAGAGGCTTTGGACATATCTAGTTTCAAATGCAAACCTGATATCTTGTAGGTTGTTTATTAGTATTTAATCTCTTGAGCAGAAATTTTGTCCCAAAGCTGCTTATACTCTAACTGGGCCTGTGAGATTATCTCATGCAGTAAGAGTTGGAAAATTCCAAAATGATTGAAAATAATTTTGAATATTCTCTTACATAGATAAATGAGATGGAAAGCTTTGAACGTGTTAGTACCCACCTGCCTGGGACTTGGAACCAAATTACGGGTATTGAAAACCTTGACATCTTTCTTGTTTTCCTTGGCTCTTCCACTGCCCTGAGCAAATCATCTAGAATAATTGGCTAGAATTTTTAATTAACTAATAGAAACCCATCAAGTGCAGGAGCTACTTAATTCTTCTAATTTAAGAGTTTGAGTTTTGTACACAAACGTGTACATCTCACATACCTGAATAGAGTTGATTTCTTCCCACCATTCATAGATTCGGTAATGAATTTCAGGATGTGATATTCATATATGTAAAAGTTGAAGAAAGAAAACTAAATTGCTTTTATTGATGGTAAGTTTATTTGTCTGTAGAAAGTTGGTGAACAGATCTTCGGTCTTGTGGTTTAATTTGCAGTAGTTGCCTTCATCACTGGTGCGCAGTAGATTGGTTTGTTATTGGATGATGTGTATAAGAAGCTATCTTATTATTAGTAATTTAGGAGAAAATAGCTTTCAAGCCCCTAGGTTGAGTGTGTTGGATATCGGTGTTAATCATCCAGTCAAGCTCATAATGATATCGGTGTTTCAGGGGATGGACAGAATTTGGGTAATGTATCCCTGCTTAAATGTTTACTCGAACATTGTTTTTCTATTTTTCTTAATAAATTTTGGGTGAGGTCATGGGTCATCTAAATGCTTTCTGGGGTATGCATCGACCATATAAGGTTCAGTCTAGAGCATGGTTGCTGGAGTGCTCGGACATGTAAATATGAGTCATTATAGAAAACACCAAATAATTGTTATGCAAGTTTGCTTTGTGTGAAGGGAGGATCTGAGACATGTAAATATGAGGATCTGACATTGTAAATATGAGGATCTGACATTGTAAACGCCAAATAATTGTTACTGTCACACAACAAACAAAATACTTTGGGCATGCGTTTTGGGTAGTACACCTCTTGAACCAGTGTATATTCCTGCAGGAGAATTTACCCATGGAAGAGCTCAAAATCTCCATTGTCTTGACTCTTATCACATGCTGGTTAGTTTTACCATCTTTGTTTTAGTTACACTCATATTTCTTAAGGATTTTCCCAACCTTTCTTAAGTTGCAAAGTAAACCAACATCACATTTTGAGATTTTATAGTGAGGGTATTGCTTCTGTCATCGTCTTATAAGGCTTTTGGGTTTCCTAATTGCGGTGAGGGCATTACTTCGGTCATGCTCTTATTAGCATCCCCATTACCATTACACTAGGGTATTCTCTATGTGAATCTGAAAGGATCATTCAATTTGCTAAAAATATGAAGTCAGCAATAATATGTTCTTGAAGAATGAGATGATGTGTATAAGAAGCTATCTTATTATTAGTAATTTAGGAGAAAATAGCTTTCAAGCCCCTACGTTGAGTGTGTTGGATATCGGTGTTTCAGGGGATGGACAGAACATGGGTAATGTATCCCTTCTTAACTGTTTAACTGTTTAACTCGACATAATCTTACAAATTTGAATATCTAGTTGTTCCATTTCTTCTTGTGCAAAACAAAAACTCTCATGTGCTTCCATCATGATCTACTCAATAGTCCCAAAGGTCAATCTTGTTCATTTGTAAATAACAATGCAAGTTCTCTTTCTAACCATAAGGACTGTTTTCTACCAGCCAAACCCAGTCATATGTTGCCTAAGTTACTATTTGCAACAATCAAAAAAATTGTAGTTTGAATTCTGCTCAGAAGCTAAATTGAACCCTTCATTGTGGGGTTTCAACAACCACAATTTGATGTTCTTACAAATTTTCCATTAGCAATCTTGAAGAATGAGATGGTAGCAAAAACACTAATTAATTAAATTACAAGCTCTCCAAAAGCGACAATTCAAATGCATCAAGCAAGTATAAACATGGAAGAAATATATAGAAAGTAATTGAAATTTGGTAATGGACAAGAAGAAACCCATTTGAGCAATAATACAAACCTGGAGATGGAGCTCTAACCGTTTCCATGCCCATTCTTATTGTTAAGCATATCTAAATGTGGTAGTTTGCTTTAGATTCTTACAAACAGGAAACTATTCGCTTGAGTTTTCTACCACTGCAAATTCTTACTTTGCTTCTGCAACAGTTGATCTTAAAGTTTTATTTGTTACTTGTTGACATTTAGGATGAGGTAGATCCAGAGGAACTTCTCTCGTCTTGACAACACCACTGTTTTGACCCCATTCATTCACCTCTCTAGATGGCTTGATCTCAACAACATGTGCAATTTGACCCATTGAGGCTCCATTGAAGATCTCTACAATGAGATTTTCTGGGGTATGCATTGACCATGGTTGCTGGAGTTTTCGGTGCTCGGACATGTAAATATGAGTCATTATAGAAAACACCAAATAATTGTTATACAAGTTTGCTTTGTGTGAAGGGAGGATCTGAGACTGTCTGCGATACTCTGTTACTGTCACACAACAAACCCTCTTGTTGGTATGCAGCAGGAATACTTTGGGCATGCATTTTGGGTATACAAAGGTGAGATTGTTGAGCTTTTAGCATTTACAGGATTGTTGCTGCCAGCAACCAGTGTATATTCCTGCAGGAGAATTTACCCATGGAAGAGCTCAAAACCTCCATTGTCTTGACCCTTATCACATGCTAGTTAGTTTTAGAAACTTTTCTGTAACTTACACTCAAATTTCTCAATGATTTTTCCAGCCTTTCTTAAGTTGCAAAGTAAACCAACATCACATTTTGAGATTTTATGCCTGTACATTGTAACGGTTCAACTTTTCTGTCATGCTCTTATAAGGCTTTTGGGTTCCCTGATTGCAGTGAGGGCATTACTTCGGTCATGCTCTTATTAGCATCCCCATTACCATTACACTAGGGTCATGGGTCCCCTGATTGCAATAACGGTATTAGATATTGGCTCCTGTGAGGCATTATAAGCCTACAAAGATTTGTCAAAAAGTTTTAATGGTTTTGTATAATCTTAAAACCAGTGTGATTTTCCACATGTGGGCTGTGTTTCCTTATTTTCATTGAAGAAGATTTTGGGATATCTCAGCTGAATATCTTTGAAGTTAGCGAAAGAGTATTCACTCCATATTTGTATGTATGTGAATCTAAAAGGATCATTCAATTTGCTAAAAATATGAAGTCAGCAATCATATGTTCTTGAAATTCCAATTCTTTAATGCACATTGATTTTTTTAGTGCAAAGGGCTGCTCTATTCAGTATATATAGCAAAATTTGTGAAAATTTAACTTTTTATGCTAACTTTGCAACCATTGCCCTAATTAATACAATCCGGATTGATACAATGTTTTATTACACAAAATAGGGATTATCTTTTTCTCATCTGTTTGGATCTTTTTTTATCTGTTTAAATGCATAAAAATAATATCTACAAACTCAAAGCATATTCTATTGTGATTCTGAAAATATAATTCTTAAATTGATATGGGTTTTATTTATTTTGATTATTTTTCTATTGTTATTGTGATTCAGAATTATAAATTAATTCAAAAATTTATTTATTCTGATTACTAATAATCATGTTTATATTCATTTAGTAAAGTTGCAAGCATATTAATCATGTTTATATCAATATATTGATGTCATATAGATGTAATGCAAGTGTATACCTTTAATTTTGTGTAGGCATCAGATCTGGCAGACTGCTGCATATTTTGCATTGAAATTAAAGTTGGATTTATTTTTATATATTTTATTATATATATGCTTCTACAGTAACTTATATGTTTATATATAGGTAGATTATCCTTTGCTTACAATATCTTCTGTGCAAATATGTTTCTATTATTTATTTATTTTTAAAATTTGTGATATTGTAAAACACAGATATTAGTTTTATAGCATACTGTAGAAAAATCAGCAGCTGTAAAAAAAATGGAGGAAGGCCAAAAGAATTTTGTCTTATTTTGTCTTATATCTACATAGGATATGTGAATGAAATTTAGCATCCATCATTCACAATATTCTAGTAATTGTAGTTGTGCCCTTGTTTATAAATGCTCCATGAATTTGCCCCTAGCACTAGAAATGAACATTCTAAGCAGTAAAGATAATTTTAGGATGCTTGGATTTAAAACCTATTTGATATGACGGAAAATAATTGTTTTTTGTTTTATAGTTTGTAGGAATGAAACCTAACGAGGCCATGATCACTATAATGCATTAGTCATTTGATTACATGTTTTTTAATATACTTTTAGTTTTAGTTGGGGAGGAGCTTCTGTTACAGTTTAATATACTTTTTGGTTTTGATTGTAGGTGGGGAGGAGCTTCCGTCAATTGTATGAAAATGAAGAAGGTGAAAATAAGGAGAAAGCTAACAGAACTGAGGTTCTTTTCCAAACCATGAGCAAGGTTGATGTGTTGGATGACGGATATAAATGGAGAAAATACAGCCAAAATATTGTTAAGAACACTCACCATCCCAGGTTTTTCTCTTTCCCAATATACACATTTTCTCTAAATGAAACATATGACAAAATTAAACAATACGATGCCTAGTTTGCCTATAAATCTAAATTATACTGAATGTCGAAAGAGACAATGAAATTTTATGTAAATATCAAAATTTTGTCTTTTGAAGTAAATTACAACTTCAATATAAGAAAGTTTCAATTTGCATTTGTTTGTTCGATGTTTATATGCAGTACACAAAAAAATTACAAAATATAGTGATATTAAGCTAGATGTATAAGAGTTTTTAATTTTAATTATATTGTATATTTTTTCAATCATATTTTCTCTTTTTATTGTCCATCATTGAATGTAATTTAAAACGTGAATTGAATAATTACACAATTAAAATATTCTTGCTATGTATCAGTTTATCTGGCTCTTTCCTTCCCCTAGTGTTTTCTATTTTTGTTTCTCTCTATCTATATATATACTTTTGCTTTTTTGATTATTTTTGTTCTTTCCTTTTGTTTTTACTTTCTCTCTTCTTAATTTCATTATTATTTTTCCCTATTTTTTAGATTTATCAAAATTTATTTTATTTTATGTTTATATGGATTTTTCTTATATTTTTTCTCTTTTTTCTCTCATAGTGTATTTCTCACTCGCATCTGCCTTTATAGCTCTCTTTCTCTTTTGGCATATCTTTTTTCCTTTTAATTTTATTTTATTCTAGTTATGTATCATTGTCTAAATATCTTTATTTCTTTTAAATGTTTCTCTACATTGCTATTTATATTTCTTTGTTTCTTTCCATCTATTTTTCTCTTTCTATATGGGTTAGACCTTGGACCCTAGAATTTAATTTTTTGACCTATAGACCTTGATCTACATCCTAGCCTCATGGTTGTGGGCCCTAGATTGATAAAAATTTGTCCTATAGACTAAATAGTTATATCCTAGATTCTTAAGCTTTAAACCCTAAACCTTAGGGGCTATGTCTTGTACTTGTGGACCCTAGACCAAGAAATATTACTATTTACGCTTTACCTTAAATGTGTGCATGAACCTTAGTACTTAGGCTATGCTACTAGATATTTGACCTCAGACAATAGAACATGGGCATTTGATCCCAAGAACCTAGGCCTTAAACCTTAGACCTTAGAGCTTCAAACTTCAATATTGAACCTTGGATTATTACATGATTAAATCTTGGATCCAAGACCATGTATACTAGACTAAGAACCCTAGAATTTAAATGGGTGTTGCCACAATAATGGGTTACACTTTTTTGGACATCTTAATTTTTGCTGAAATCACACATTTCTAGAAGATATAATGATTTAAGCCTTAAAAAGGTTCCATTTAAAGGATTTTAATTCAACATGGTTTGATCAAACCCACTTATATCAAACCCCCTTGGATAGAAACCTATTAGTTTTAAACCATACCTATAATGGAGTCTCCTCTACACCTATCAAAATGTTGATAAAAAACCACTTTTGATTTACCTTTTGGGGGATCAAATTAATTTATTTAAAATTTATCTTTTGTAAACATGTAGTCCTTATTATAAGCTTCCCAAAAAGTATAATTTTAAATATATTTAATTTTATTATTATATTTATTTTTTATTTGTTGTGAATGTAGGTTTTTTAATGAACATCAAGGTCTTTGTTTCACACATATGGAAAAATAGGAAAAGAGAGAGAAAAAAATCTAAAATATACATGTACACTAGATATTGATGTCTTTATTCTGACAAGAAAAGAATAAGTTAATTCAAATGCATACAAAAAAAGTTATGCAGTTGAAAGTATAATATTTCCAAATTATAATTATGTTGACTTAGAAAATTTATTAAAAAATATATATGCAACAAAAAATTATGAAAACATATCCATCCACTAGATATTGATGTGAAAAAACTACACTTAAAAAATTAGAACTTTATCGTTTCTATAAAAAAGTTATGCAACTGAAAGTAAACATCACTTTTTGAAAATGTTGTTTCGTAGAAAAAATAAGTTGATAAAAATTACATAAAAGGATTCACAATTTTTTATTTTTTATTTTTTGAAAATATAACTAGAATCTACACATAAAATCTCACAAATCACTAGTTTTCTTCATCCTCAAATTTTTAATGGTTTAGCTTCTATAGGTGTAAGAAAGTGAAGATCTGGTGAAAAATGTTGATTTCAATGTCAAGTTTGGCCAAAAAGTGTAACCCATTATTGTGGGATTACGCAAATGCTAGATTAAAAAAACTAATCTAACATTAAATTTGAGAAATCAAACATTGTATGCTAGATGTTTACCTTAAAACTTGGAGCCTAGACCTTGGTCCCTATCCCTAGATTATAGATCATGAACCCTTAACCAAGAAACCTATACCGTTTATTGTGAACTCTTAGAGCTTAGATTTTGGATCACTAGGACCTTAGCATTATGTGCCCTCAACAAGAAACATGTACCGTATACCATAAATCATTGGACCATTAACACTTGACCCCATCCTAAGAGACTTAACTTTAGACACTAGGATATGGACAATATACCCTTTGGACCTAGGTCATAAGAAATTGACCCTCAAATTGTAGAGTATGTGCCCTTATATTGTGTCCCTTAATTCTTAACCTTGGAATCCAAGACTTCTTGAATATTTCACATTGAATACTTGATCTTGGGCCCCAAAATTTGGACTGTAAAATGAAAGCATGGACCCTATAGATTTAATCTTTGAACCAAACCTTGTTTCTAGACACATTATCTTGAAGCCTTTTACCTTTGAAGTTAGATCCTAAACCTAGAACCTTAACTTTGGATCCATGAACACTATATGTTATAGATTGGATTCATCGATCATGCACTTTAGATCAAAAAACTATTACTGAATATTGTGATCCCTTAGACTCTAGATTTTAGATAATTGGACCTCACACCTTAGACCAAGAAACCTTTTCCCTATGCCTTTGACCATGGACCCTATGATCTCTTCAAATGTAAAACCAACATGACACCTCTTCACGATATCTTCAAAGGTAAAACCAACATGACACCTTTTCCTGATCCCAACATGATAGAATGTAAGACCAAGGTAAGGTGGGTTGGGTTGCGGGATACCTCCGAGTCAATAGAAAAAATAAAAAGAAAGAAAAGTCCATACCTTTTTATTGTCAAAATGTAAGACCCCTTACAAGTTGTTGTACACATCCCCAAGGGACTTGTCTCACTCCAACATGAAACCCCTTCTCAACCCCAAGTTGGTAGAGTGTAAGACCAAGGTAACGTGGGTTGGGTGTTAAGCCAGGTTGGAAGGATACCCCCGAGTCAACAAAAAAAAAGAAGAAAAATAAAATCCATAATTTTTTATCATCATAATGTAAGATCCTGTGCAGACTATTGTATACATCCCAAAAGACTAGTCTCACCCCAACGTAACACCCCTTCCTAGCCCCAACTTAGCAGAATGTAAGACAAAGGTAAGACAAGTTGGGCATTGGGTTGGGTTGTGGGGATACCCTTGAGTCAACAAAAAAAATAAGAAGAAAGAGAAGTCAATACTTTTTTATCATCAGAATGTATGACCCCTTGCGAGTTGTTATATATATCCCCAAGGGACTAGTCTCGCCCTAGCATGACACCCCTTCCTCACCCCAACTTGGAAAAATGTAAGACCAAGGTAGGGTTGGTTGGGTGTTGTGATAGGTTGCGAGGATACCCCTAAGTCAAAAAGAAAAAGAAAAATGAGAAGTCCATACATTTTCATCATCATAATGTAAGATTCCTTATAGGTTGTTAATTACATCTTAGGGGACCTCAGAGGACTAGTCTCGCCCCAACGTGACACCTCTTCCTGACCCCAACTTGGTAGAATGTAAGACCAAGGTAAGGTGGGTTGGGTGTTTGGTTGGGTTGGGAGGATACCCCTGAGTCAACAGAAAAAAATAAGGAAGAGAAGTCCATACCTTTTTATCGTGACCAAAATGTAAGACCCCTTGTGAATTGTATACATTTCCAAGAGACTAGTCTCACCCCAGCATGAAACCCCTTCCTGATCCCAACTTGGCATAATGTAAGACCAAGGTAAGATGGGTTGAGCGTTGGGTTGGATTTAGAGGATACCCCTGAGTCAACAGAAAAAATAAGAAAGAGAAGTCCAAACCTTTTATCGTGACCAAAATGTAAGACCCCTCGTGAGTTGTATACATCCCCAAGGGACTAGTCTCACCCTAGCATGAAATCCCTTCCTAACCCCAATTGGGAAGAATGTAAGACATCCCCAAAGGACCCTATAATTTAAATGCTAGATTATAGAAATTAATCTTACCTTAAATTTGAGAAATCAAACATTGTATGCGAGATGTTTACCTTAAAACTTGGAGCCTAGACCTTGGTCCCTATCCCTAGATTATAGATCATGAACCCTTAACCAAAAAACCTATACCATTTATTGTGAACTCTTACAACTTAGATTTTGGATCACTAAGACCTTAACATTATGTGCCCTCATCAAGAAACATATACCCTATACCATAAATCATTGGACCATTGACATTTGACCCCATCCTTAGAGCCTTAACTTTAGACACTAGGATGTGGACACTATACCCTTTGGACCTAGGTCATAAGAACTTGACCCTCAAACCATAGAGTATGTGCCCTTATATTGTGTCCCTTGATTCTTAACCTTGGAATCCAAGACTTCTTCAATATTACAAATTGACTACTTGATCTTGGGCCCTAGAATTTGGACTATAGAATGAAAGCATGGACCCTATAGATTGAATCTTTGAACCAGCCCTTATTTCTAGACACATTATCCTGAAGCCTTTTACCGTTGAAGTTAGATCCTGAACTTAGCAACTTAACTTTGGACCCATGAACACTATATGTTATAGCTTCGATTCATCGACCATGCACTTTAGATCAAAACACTATTACTGAATATTGTGATTCCTTAGACCCTAGATTTTAGATAATTGGACCTCACATCTTAGACCAAGAAACCTTTGCCCTATGCCTTTGACCATGGACTCTATGATCTCTTCAAAGGTAAAACCAACATGACACCTCTTCATGATCTCTTCAAAGGTAAAACCAACATGACACCAATTCCAATCCCAACATGATAGAATGTAAAACAAAGGTAAGGTGGGTTGGGTTGTGGGATACGTTTGAGTCAATAGAAAAAATAATAAGAAAGAAAATTCCATACCTTTTTATTGTCAGAATGTAAGACCCCTTACAAGTTGTTGTACACATCCCCAAGGGACTTGTCTCGCCCCATGATGATACCACTTCTCAACTCGAGCATGGAAAAATGTAAGACCAAGGTAAGGCAGGTTGGGTGTTAGGCTAGGTTGCAAAGATACCCTGAGTCAACAAAAAAAAGAAGAAAGAAAAATCCATAATTTTTTATCATCGTAATATAAGATCCTTTGTAGGATATTGTATACATTCCAAAAGACTAGTCTCACCCCAACGTAACACCCTTTCTTGACCCCAACTTGGCAGAATGTAAGACCAAGGTAAGGCAAGTTGGGCATTGGGTTGGGTTGTGGGGATACCCTTGAGTCAAAAAAAAAAAAAAAAGTGAAGTCAATACCTTTTTATCATCATAATGTATGACCCCTTGCAAGTTGTTATATATATCGTCAAGGGACTAGTCTCGCCCTAGCATGACACCCCTTGCTCACCCCAACTTGGCAAAATGTAAGACCAAGGTAAGGTTAGTTGGGTATTAGGATAGGTTGCGAGGATACCCCTAAGTCAACAAAAAGAATAAAAATGAGAAGTCCATACCTTTTCATCATCATAATGTAAGATTTCTTGTAGATTGTTAATTACATCTTAGAGGACCTCAGGGGACCTCAAGGGACTAGTCTCACCCCAATGTGACACCTCTTCCTGACCCCAATCTAACATAATGTAAGACCAAGGTAATATGGGTTGGGTGTTTGGTTAGGTTGGGAGGATACCCCTGAGTCAACAAAAAAAAAAGAAAAAGAAGTCCATACATTTTTATCGTGACCAAAATGTAAAACCCCTTGTGAATTGTATACATCTCCAAAGGACTAGTCTCACCCCAACATGAAACTTCTTCCTGACCCCAACTTGGAATTGATGTAATGTAAGACCAAGGTAAGGTGGGTTGGGCATTGGGTTGGGTTGGGAGGATACTGTTGAGTCAACAGAAAAAATAAGAAAGAGAAGTCCATACCTTTTTATTGTGACCAAAATGTAAGACCCCTTGTGAATTGTATATATCCCAGAAGGACTAGTCTCACCCCAACTTGGCAGAATGTAAGACATCCCCAAGGGACCCTAGAATTTAAATGCTAGATTATAGAAATTAATCTTACCTTAAATTTGAGAAATCAAACATTGTATGCTATATTTTAGCTTAAAACTTGGATCCTAGACCTTGGTCCCTATCCCTAGATCATACATCATGAACCCTTAACCAAGAAACTTATACAATTTATTGTGAACTCTTACAACTTAGATTTTGGATCACTAGGACCTTAGAATTATGTGCCCTCAACAAGAAAACATATACCCTATACCATAAATCATTGGACCATTGACATATGACCCCATCTTTAGAGTCTTAACTTTACACACTAGGATGTGGACACTATACCCTTTGGACCTAGGTCATAAGATCTTGACCCTCAAATCATAGAGTATGTGCCATTATATTGTGTCCCTTTATTTTTAACCTTGGAATTGAATACTTCTTGAATATTACACATTGAATACTTGATCTTGGGCCCTAGAATTTGGACTATAGATTGAATCTTTGAACCAAACCTTATTTCTAGACACATTATCCTGAAGCCTTTTACCTTTGAAGTTAGATCTTAAACCTGGAACCTTAACTTTGAACCCATGAACACTATATGTTATAGCTTGGATTCATTGACCATGCACTTTAGATCAAGAAACTATTACTGAATATTGTGATCCCTTAGACTCTATATTTTAGATAATTGGACCTCACACCTTAGACCAAGAAACCTTTGCCCTATGCCTTTGACCATGGAACCTATGATATCTTCAAAGGTAAAACCAACATGACACCCATTCTTGATCCCAGCATGATAGAATGTAAGACCAAGGTAAGGTGGGTTGGGTTGTGGGATACCTCCGAGTTAATAGAAAAAATAAGAAGAAAGAAAATACCAACCTTTTTATTGTCAGAATGTAAGACCCCTTATAAGTTGTTGTACACATCCCCAAGGGACTTGTCTCACCCTAGAATGACACCCCTTCTTGACCTCAACTTGGTAGAATGTAAGACCAAGGTAAGACGAGTTGGGTGTTAGGATAGGTTGCAAAGATACCCCTGAGTCAATGAAAAAAGAAAGAAAGGGAAATCTATAATTTTTTATCATCATAATGTAAGATCCCTTGTAGGCTATTGGATACATCCCAAGAGACTAGTCTCACCCCAACGTAACACCCCTTCCTGACGCCAACTTAGTAGAATGTAAGATAAAGGTAAGGCAAGTTGGGCATTGGGTTGGGTTGTGGGGATACCTTTGGGTCAACAAAAAAAAAGAAAAGAAAGAGAAGTCAATACCTTTTTATCATCAGAATGTATGACCACTTGCAATTTGTTATATATATCCCTAAGGGATTAGTCTCGCCCTAGCATGATACCCCTTTCCTCACCCCAACTTGGCCAAATGTAAGACCAAGGTAAGGTCAGTTGGATGTTGGGGTAGGTTGTGAGGATTCCCCTAAGTCAACAAAAAGAATAAAAATGAGAAGTCCATACCCTTTCATCATCATAATGCAAGATTCCTTGTAGGTTGTTAATTACATCTCAGGGGACTAGTCTTGCTCGAACGTGACACCTCTTCCTGACGCCAACTTGGAAGAATGTAAGACCAAGGTAAGGTGGGTTGGGCGTTTGTTGGGTTGGGAGGATACCCTTGAGTCAATAGAAAAAATAAGAAAAAGTTCATACCTTTTTATCGTGACCAAAATGTAAGACCCCTTGTGAATTGTATACATCCCCGAGGGACTAGTCTCACCCCAGCATGAAACCCCTTCCTGACCCCAACTTGGAAGAATGTAAAACCAAGGTAAGGTGGGTTGGGAATTGGGTTGGGTTGGGAGGACACCCCTGAGTTAACAGAAAAAATAAGAAAGAGAATTGCATACCTTTTTATCATGACCAAAATGTAAGACCCCTTGAGAGTTGTATACATCCCCAAGGAACTAGTCTCACCCCAACATGGAACCCCTTCCTAACCCCAACTTGGCAGAATGTAAGACTAAGATAAGGTGAGTTGGGCCTTGGGTTAGGTTGCGAGGATACTCCCGAGTCAACAAAATGAAGAAAAAAGAGAAGTGCATACCTTTTATCGTCATAATATAAGATCCCTTGTAGGTTGTTATATACATCCCTAGGGAAGTAATCTTGCCCCAGCATGACACCCCTTCCTCACCCCAACTTGGAAAAATGTAAGACAAAGGTAAGGTGGGTTGGGCATTGGACTGGATTGCAGGGATATCCCTGATTCAATAGAAAAAATATGAAAAAAGAGAAGTCCATACCTTTTTATCGTCAAAATGTAAGACCCTTTATGAGTTATTATGTATATTCCTTTGTATACATCTCCAAGGGATTAGTCTCGCCCTAGCATGGCACCCTTTCCTGACCTTAACTTGGAAGAATGTAAGACCAAGGTAAGGTTGGTTGGACATTGGGCTAGGTTACGAGCATACCCTTGAGTCAACCAAAAAACAAGGAGAAGTCTATACCTTTTTATCATCATAATGTAAGATCCCCTTGTAGATTGTTATATACATCCCCAGGGGACTAGTCTCGCCCCAGTGTGACACATCTTCCCGACTCTAACTTTGCATAATGTAAGACCAAGGTAAGGCAGGTTAGGCATTGGGTTTGGTCGGGTCGCAGGGATACCCCTAAGTCAACATATAGAAAAAAGATAATTGAAAATATCATCTTTGAAAGGGGTTTTAATTGAAAGATTTTGATTAATTGAAGACCAATTTACAAAAAAATCATAATGTGGTTTTAGTGTACCTATCAATTAATACACCAACAATCCATTCGTATTAAGTACCATAGCATCCTTCTCCTCTGCCCTTTGAATCAAAGGTTCCTTAGAAGAATTTCTATCCTCCATGATATTTGCATATAACACTATTACAAAGGGGAAGAGAGGTGTATTATGGAATCAACCCAGAACTAATGAGCGATGGAAAATATTGAACCAAAATAGGTAAACCACAAAAATATTTGTCATAGGATTGAAATCTAGGAACCGTGGCTTCACCAATCAAAATTATTTCTTTATTTTCTCTCCCCATACGCCTTTCTATTATTTATCAGTTATCCCACAAAGTTTGTTTACAATTTCTGGGAGATTAAGATTTTTGTTGAAATCACATATTTTTAGAAAATATAATGATTTAAACCTTAAAAAATTTCATTTTAAGGATTATAATTGAAGAGGGTTTGATCAAACCCCTTGGATAGAATCGTGCTAGTTTTAAACCATACCTACAATAGAGTCTCCTTTACACCTATCAAAATGTTGATAAAAAATCACTTTTGATTTACCTTTTGGGGGATCAAATGAATTCATTTAAAATTTATTTCAAATGATCATGGTAGTCCTTGGAACAAATTATCCAACAAATATAATTTTAATATGTTTTGGTTTTATTATGTATGTATTTTTTTAGTTTTATTAAACATAGGTTTTTCACTAAAAAATCAAGCTCTTTGTTCTTGATCCACTAAAAAAATAAAAATTGAATTTCGATACATATAGAAAAAGTTATGTTGTATATGGTCTGCCTATGTCTGAATTGTAATTGGTTTGACTTTGAAACTTGATTAAGGAAAAAATATTCTATGAAACACTATAAAACCAAATGAAAGTACTAGATATCATAGTTACAAATCTAAATTCGAAAAAATTAGTATTTTATCCTCCATACAAAAAATGTTATGTTGTATACGGTGAGTGTCACTCCTTAAAAATGTTGTTTTAAAAAAAAAACTAGTTTTTGAAGGAGATGTAAATGTTAGAGTAATTGGTTATTTACTTGATTAATTAAACAATATTTGTTTAATTAATTAAAGTTCCCTTTTATCTCTTTTACACTTAAGCTAACATTAGGTGCATAATAATTAATTATTTTATTAATTATTAATGCGCATGCCTAGGGTTTTCCTTTTTAAGGTTTCTTTGACCTATATGTGGTTGAATACTTTTCTTTTGTATTATGATTCTCTTACACATTTGGATAATACAGAGCTCCACATCTTTGAGCATTTTATTGTTTGCTTCTCTTTGCTTCTCCTTGTAATAGGTATTCTTAGCTTGCAAAGATCACTGGGCTCCTATGAAGTTGTATTTGCTCAAATTCTACATAGTATCAGAGCCTCAGATCTGTAGCTACTTGTTCTGGTTTTGATATTTTTTGCATTGGAAGCAGGTCTGGGGTTTCAGGGTGATTTTTGGTGGATCTGGCATACTTCAATTTTTGGGTTCACTTTGAGCCCAAACAGACCTCTCCATTGGATTCACAAAATCCAAAAACCCCTAAATCGATTGTTCATTCATCGATTTTGGCTACAGTTGACTAGGGAGGCAAAACGTTTTTTCCCTAAGGTCGTACGGCCCCAAGGCATGCCTTTCGTAGGAAAAAAATTGAAAAAAAATATTAAAAAATCAAATTTTTGGGTTTAAAAACTCGCGGCCAAGATAAACACGCAGCACCGCCACTTAGCTGCCCGACAGCCACTGCCCAACCACCGCCACCGGCGGCAACAGCTGGCTTCGGCCAAGCGGCCACCATAGCGCCGCGGGCCGCCACTCCGGCGGTGTGCCTCCCCTACACCGCCCGTGTGTCACCCCAGTGCCACCGCGCTACTCGTGCATTGCCTGCATGCCACCCGTGCTCCACCTCCTACGCACTAGCTCCCTGGTCGGCCATGTGATCAGGGGCTGAAGAATTTAAGCCCTTGAGGGCTGTGAAGTTTTTTTTTTAAACCATTTTAAGCTACTTTCACAAAATCAGACATATCTTGGGCGTTTTAGCTCGGATTTTCGAACAAAAATAGGCATTGGAAAGATGATTCCGACACCGATCTGATGGTGTAGGATTTTTTTCAAAATTTTCTAGCTTGGTTATAGTTTTTTATAGTCAAAGTGGGGTATTTGTTCTGCACTTCTAGGGCCATAGAAGGTGCAAACAGGCCGTTTTTCAAAAATCAATAGGCGTTGGAAAGCTCTCAGCATGCTCTATTCAGATATGTGATATTTTTTCTCAGAATTGTCATCAGGTACACGAGAATTTGTTTTGAAGGTTTTTTGCTTATGCATTGCTTCCTTTTTCTCAGTTTGTACTAGGGTTTGGGTTTATCTCTTGTGGGGGGTGTTTTTTTCTCGCTTTCTGTCATTTATATCAGAAAACTAGAACACCAAAACTCTCAAAAAAATCAAACCCTTATGTATCTTCTGTCTATTTTGAAAGATCACATAATAATAAAAAAAACACAAGCAAGTACAGGTGCAGGGTTTCATGGCAGACTCCTTTGTTGAGTTACTCACATCACACAACTATCACACCTGGAAGTCTCGCATGATGAGGCTTCTTAGGTCATGAGGGTTGTGGTCTTGTTTAGATGAGGTTCAGCCTCAGTTGTAGTGTCCTTTTGAGATTATGCAGCATAGGAACAAGATGGATGAACCTATCGGTTTTCTATCCATGCACATTTCAGACAATCATTTGTTTCACCTTGATGCTTTGCTCACTCCTCGAGCCATGTGGTTGAAGTTTGAGACAATTTTTGGGGCCATTAATGAGTTCTGAGCATTACAGATTGAGGCAGAGCTGACTTCACTGTTACTTAAATCATTTCCCACTATTGAGGACTTTTTGAACAAGTTCAAAACTATCCGCACTATTTTACAGGGTTGTGGCAAGAATAAGTCAGACACAGAGTTCATTTACTTGATCCTTTCGAAGCCTCATGGTCCATTTCAAATATTTTCTTCTTCCTTCTATTCCACCATGGATGGCTTGGGTACTCGTTTTACCATGCCTACCTTTGATGTGTTTTGTGAGCATTTGTCTCGTGAGTAGTCACACCTTTCTCAGATGGATATGCTCTCAAGATCAAAGAACAAAGCATTGGTTGCTCAGTCATCTAAGGAGAAACAAAAGCAGAAACTAAAGCCCAAGAAAGATTTTGCAAGAAGTGAGCATTCCTCCAAACCACCTCCTAAGTCTAATTCCAAACCACCATTTAATCCAAAATAGGGGAAATATTCGAAGTCTGGTGAGTCTTCCTCCAATACTAAGTAGAAATCAGGAGACACTTGCAGCTTCTGTGGCAAGGAAGGACATCCAGTTTTCAGGTGTTGGAAATGATTAGAGGCTTTAGAGGAAGCCATGTAGCAGCATCACATCTCCTCACCTTAGTCATCTTCTCCTTCCACATGGAAAGGCCATGCTCTCACTGCTCGAGAATCGACCTATGGGTCCACTTGGATTTTAGATTTTGGTGCTTCTCACCATATGACTCACACTCAGTAGTTGGTCACTTCTCTTGCCTCTTGTGGTGCTTCAAAGATCACAGTGGGTGACTCTACACAACTTTTAGTGTTGGGTTCAGGTTCTATCTCTTTGGATGGGGGCACTCTACAGGATTTTTTGGTTGTTCCTAACATCTCGATGAACCTCCTATCCATTTATTAGATTTTCCATACTGTCTCTAGTAAGACAGTTGAGTTCTCACCACATGATGTGGTTATTCAGGACCTCCATGACTCTGATATGGTTGTGGCTACTAGGAGTGTTGATACTGCATCTCGTCTTTATAGATTTGATGGATTTGAGCCTTCTGAGGGTATAGGTTCATCTTTTATAGCACATGCAAATTCAGTGAGTAAGCTTTGGCATGAGTGTTTGAGCCATGTCAGTTATAGATATCTTTAGCAGATGAGTACACAGGCACTTGTTCTTGGTCTTCCACAGATTTCCTACATAGACGGTGTTTGGCATAGTTGTGTGCTTGGAAAGCATCACAAGGATCCCTTTCTAAAGGGAAGAGCCACTCATGCTTTGGTACCCTTGGAGTTGATTCATAGTGACCTCATGTCATTTCCCACTCCTTTTTCTGGGGCCAAGTATGTACTCACATTCATTGATGACTTCTCCAGATGCACATGAGTGTACTTTCTTAAGTACAAGTATGATGTCTTTGATTCCTTTCAAATTTTCAAGACATTTGTAGAGAAGCAGTTTGGCCTTTCTATTCAGCGGATACATACAGATAATGGGGGGGAGTATGTGAATCAAGCTTTTAGATATTTTTCCACTGAGTATGGTTTACAGCATCAATTTACTAATCCCTACACCCCTCAGCAGAATGGTGTTGCTGAGAGAAAGAATAGGACTTTACAGGAGATGGTGAATTGTATGATTCAGTCAAGGTCCATGGATTCATCTTTTTGGGATGAGGTAGTTAATTGTGCCAACTATATTTAGAATCGAATGCCTTACAAGGTGATTCGACATATGACTCTTGAGGAGGCTTGGTCTCATGACAAGCCTAATGTTTCATCATTCTAAGTATTTGCTAGTGAGGCATGGGCATTTATTCCTGATGCTCAAAGGAGAGCCATGGAGCAGAAGAGTCAACCTTTCATTTTTGTCGACTACTGTGAGGATGTTAAGGCATATAGGCTATTTGATCCTAATTCCAGAGAGGTCCTATTTCAACGGGATGTCCAATTTGATGAGTGCCTTCCCACAGTGGATACCCTGTCTCCAGTGTCTACTTCACTACCTACTCCTCCCACTATAGCTCTTCGGGATTATGTTGAGGATGTTGATGATCCCCCATCTCCACCTCCACTTGCTCCACCTCAGATGCCCAAATGGGCTCGCTTTACTATTAAGGTAGCAGGATCTATGGCAAGTGATCCTTCAGACACTCATCACACCCATTCTCATACTGCAGGTTCTAGTCTTTTGAGTCATGCTCTTTCAAAAGATCCTCAGAAGTTTTTGGAGGCGATAGGTCACCCTAAGTGGGATAGTACTATGGAGGAGGAGTATTCTTCTTTGATGAGGAATAGTACTTGAGAACTCTGTCCTCTTCCTAAGGGCAAAAAGATGGATCAGTGGAGATGGTTGTATCGCACCAAGTATGCTACTGATGGTTCTATTGATAAGTACAAAGCACGTCTTGTTGCGAAGGGTTTCTCCCAAGTTGAGGGTATTGATTACTCTGAGACATTTTCCCCAATTGCCAAGATGAATTCTATTTGCTTTGTACTATCACTTGCAGCTTCCAGGGGATGGCCCATTTTTCAGATGGATGTGAAGTGTGTGTTCTTGCATGGTGACCTACAAGATGAGATCTATATGGAGCAGCCTCAGGGATTTGTGCAAGATGCTTCTTTGGTTTGTAGACTTCAGCATTCATTATACGGTCTCAAACAGGCCCCTCGGGCTTGGTATGAGAAGATGGACCCTTTTTTTCTCTCCACTAGTTTCACATGCTGTCATTCTGATCCCACCGTCTATATCCAGAATCTTAAGGGTGAGATCCTGATTCTTGTGCTATATTTTGATGATCTCCTCATCACAGGTAGCTCATCCTCTATGATTCAACATGCTTAGCAAACTTTGATGGAGCAGTTTGAGATGATAGATCTCGGTCTTCTGCACTATTTTCTTGGTCTTCAAGTGATTCAGTCTTTTGATGGGATCTCCATTGACCAGTAGAAGTATGCTCTTGATATACTTCAGCGCTTTGGCATGCTTGATTGCAAGCCTACCCCCACACTTTTTTAGTCAGGGGTTGTTTTGACTACTACTTGCCCCACTCCTTCAGTAGATTCTACACTTTACAAGCAATTGGTTGGCAGTTTGTTGTACCTGACTCACACTCGTCCTGATCTTTCCTTTGCAGTTGGCCTTGTCTTTCGATTCTCCCATGATCCTCATGAGAGTCATTGGCAAGCTAGCAAACGTATTTTGAGGTACATTCAGGGCACCATTTCTTATGGAATTCACTACACATTAGGGGATCCTCACATTGTTGGCTACACTGACTCAGATTGGGCTGGTGATGTCAATGATCAGAAGTCTACTTCTAGCTTTTTTTTCTGTCTTGGCTCTAGTCTTATCACATGGTCTTGCAAGAAGCAGACTACTCATGCATTATCATCTACAGAGGCTGAGTACTGAGTTGTTGTGCTCGCTAGTCAGGAGATTTTATGGCTGTGATAGTTGATGACTAAGTTTGGTTTTCCTCTTGATAGTCCCACTATTCTTTGGTGTGGCAATCAGAGTGCTATACAAATTTCTCACAACCCAGTGGAGCATCAGTGGATAAAGCACATTGAGCTTCATATGCATTTCATCAGACAGTTGATTCATGATGGTTCTCTCATCTTGGAGTATATTCTCACTGCTGAGCAGGTTGCAGACATCGTCACGAAGCCTTTTGCATCACCACACTATCTTCAGTTGTGCTCTATGCTTGGGGTGAAGGAAGTTGTCCTTGGGGGGTCTTTATGAGGCCTTCCTTCATGTTTCTTTCTACATGTTTTTCTATGTTAATCATGATATACATACCACTAAGTATTCCAAGGAGTAGGGTATATATATGGTACACATGACACACATTTAAATACTAAGTGGCTACAATGATGCAACCGCTTAACTGTAACACCCTGTCATGAATTCTAATAGTTTTCTTCAATTAATTCTATGACTATTAGTAAGAAAATTCTCTTATAAAATTCATCACGACAAAAATCCAAAAAAAATACATGACTAAATAATATTATTAGTGTTATATTATTATATTCATGCTTGATCATCTTACTTGTGATTATTTCCCAAATTGATCTTCTTCATTTATTCAACTATGTTTGTCATGTTCATAACATATCAATACAAGTAATACAACTATTTTTTTTTTCACAACATGCTAAAGAAGGTTTCCTACTTAATAAGGAAGATAGTTCACCATTTTCATTTAAACACAATATGAGAAAAAGAACATGTTCAATGCATAAAAGTAATTCTCACAACTTATCAATATCGAAATCTTGCATTTCTCTATTTAAGGTTGAACCATATAATCACATGTTATAATCATCATTTTTTACAATCATAGTTACATTAGTTGCTTTCATTTATTTATTTATATTTATTTTAATTCCCCAACCACTTATTTTTCTTAATATTGCACATGGTTCATTACCAAAATTTTTAAAAATCGATCAATCATCCTCGTCCTTTAAGGACAACACCCACTTGTGTAGGTTATTAATTGCCCAGATGAGATATAACATTTCTTATTGGGATCTAACTATCATGCCCAAAATTTTCACTCGAAAATGCAACAATTTAAAAAAAAATAAAAATTCTAAGGAACCTTTTATTACCAATGAACCATATGATGATCAATCAAGAAAAAACAAATCCAAACTAATTTGAAGACTCTCCTAAGGAGTAGTGAATATTTGACACTCTTATACACGATATCATTTTCATACTTATTCATTACCTTAATTTTCCCAACACAAATTAACTAAAGAAATAGGTTTCCCAAACTGTTCTCATATTAAACTGGAATAGATTTCACAAAAATTGAGGAACCACTTATTAATATTAAATACCCCTAAAACATAAAGTAATTGCCTAAGGCAATTTTTTTTTTTTGCAGAAATTTATTAATCATTTATCCATATAACCTATCCCAAAAAAAAGAAATACACCTTCCTAAATACTCAAGTAAAAGCCAAAAAAAAACATTTTTAATTATCATTTTGCTTATTATTTAAAAATAAGAATAAATTAACATTTCATCTTTTTTAAATAGTAATTAATTACATAACTATAATATATATAAAACAATTACTTAAACTTAAAAAAAAAACATAAAAATAATTTAAAATGTTAATATTTTTAAAATCCATTTAAAATCAATATATTTTAATTTTAATATTTCTAACCCTAAAGGCCATGTAAGCCTCCTCTTTAGCTTTTAGAATCCTCCTGTTTTCTTTTAGATTTTCTTGTATGCTTTTTTTTTTCTTTTATAAAAGTCATATGTTTCTAATTATATTAGAGGATCTTCTTTTCTTTATATTTGTTTTTTTTTTCATAGAACAATACCTCTAGAATAGCGATAAGAAATAAAATAAGTTAACGTGGACTCTAAACTATTCTATTAACAGCTGGTGAGTAATTCATGTTTCCTTATTAAATCATTATATGCATAGAATTGGTTGCATAAAAAGGTACTGGAAATTGATCAATTCGTTCCTGTAAGAGAACCGAGCTTCAGTGATAGAGATAAATAAATATTTACTCTTTATGAATGTACATAGAATCATGTATTCAATTTAAACAACATCAACCACCTTATACAGTCAATTAAATTTTCCTTCGCTCTAGTCTCTTACCCACCGGCATTATCCCCAAAAGAGGTGAGGTTGCATTAAACACTTATCCTCTTTTTGATGAATTGCTGGTATAGCGACGAAGGGAATTTTATTTCAAAGAGGATGGTGCTCTAATTGTAGGGTAGTTTAATTAACATTGTGATAAGACTGTTTAGTTATAAATATCCGGATTTAGAAGTTGATTCAATGACAGTCTTGTCCTATTTATGGGGAAGAAAATGTAGAACTCACAATGATAGGGCTTTAAAAAAAAACACAACTGGGAGAAGTATGTTGAATACGATTTTATCGTTGAATTCATGCATCGTCCACCGTATAAGATACATCAACCTCGCTCTAAAGTTTTCTCATGGAGAAGTAGGGCACAGTCCAAGAACTTCAATGACATTACCACGGTCATCCAAAACCACCCACTCAATCTTGCTTAAACCTTGAGGAAATTAGGAGGAGAGGAAATTCTAGTCTTATTCCAAGCAATTTATTGTATTAATAATGATGTTTCAGCCTATCTTCCTATTGTTTTACCAACCAACATGAAATCATATGCATTACTTTATAATGTAAGCAAAAACTACCCTCATGTCACAGAGTTGACAAGAGTGAAGAATTGCTGGATTACAATGGTAGTGATGCCTTACTGACTAGCCCCTTGAATTGAAAGCTAATCTAAAAGTTAGTGCCTCTACTTTTTCTTTCCTTTATTCTTATTTTGCTGCATATTTTTTTCTTATTTATACTTAGTATCTCGAGTACTAATTTTAATCATAATCTATTATATGTGTAAATATCTATCTACCATGCATTCTATCAGAGGCAGAACTGAGGTTCTCATTTTGATCTTGTATTAGGGTCTATCAATTATTATGGCTCCCCTTATGTTTTTGACCCTTGAAGTTTAGAATGTTAGCTATAATTTACTTCTGCACTAGCTACTTGGTAATGATGTTTCTTATTATCTAGCAAGGAAAGCTTTTGAAGTGGTTTGGGGTCACACCTGGCTGTAGGACCCTAAATATTTGTCCTCAAGAAATACTACAGACCATTGATTGCAAATATTCAATGGTTTTTTGCAGTTTAATCTCGCATTCCTTGTGACAATGAAATAGATAGACGTCTCCACTTACTGTGGTTCATGCTCTCATAGGCATTATTCAATAATCCCCTCAGGCCTACATAATCCTGTGTTATATATATTTTTTCAATGTGATGTTTCCCCTCTCTCTCTTTTTTTTCATTCTCATGTTCAAATCTCCAAAATGTCTTTTTCATTCGCTACATTGTGAAGGGTTGTTATTTGGTTTGTAGGGATTCTCCAATGAATGTTTGATCATATAGTTTCTTGTTGAATATTAGTTACACTTGCTCTATTTTATGCATGATAATTAGTTTACAGTTTACTTGGTATTGAAAATGTTATACAATGAACCACATACATTTGTTTTTCATATTTAGCTCTTTTGTTTTTAATAACTTAGCTAAGAAAAAATGGGCATTAACAAAGAATGAATTCTTTATGGAGTTGGGCATTGATGTTGTCGAGCTAGGAAGGATTATATAAATGTCGAGATTCTCACATTTTTGACTGATGGGAGCTATGGTTGTAATACCCCTTCGTTTTGTCCTTTTGATCGAACAGTGTTCTATTCTCTTATGCTGTATTTCCTGTTTGTACCTTGACTATGGTACTCGGCTTCTATTTGATCGCTATCTATAAAGCGATGTTAATGTTATCTTTTGATGTGATGGTATTGTAATATGATGTTATCTTATTCCATTTTTTGGATTAACATAAATGGATATTTGAATTAATGATTTTTATGCTTTGGATTATATTAGTATGTTAGATTTGTCAGTTAGTTACATTGTATTGGTGAAGGAGACGGCATCGCATCACTTGCTTGCGAGTTCCCTACGATTCCGAGATTTCCTCTTCACGGTGTGTATTTTATGCTGTTTATATTATATGTTGTTGTTTACTTGATTTTTAGGTTGACATGTATAGGACATCGACTCCACCTGGTTTCATAGGGTTGAGCGTGTCCATTGCCTAATGGTATTTGATTGGGAGATAGTAGCTAGATTTTCCGTGCCAAGTCATCACCCTAATCTTAGTGTGTCGTCTGGTGTTAGTCGAGTTATGTTGCTTTTATGATTGATCATCTTGCCTGGATTTTATTTAATTGTAAGTTAAAAAGGGTAATTAAATGGCTTAATGTATTTAAGTTGTGGATTAATTTGTTCTCAGTTTATGTTGAAATGTAATTGATTTTATTATTAATTTAATTTAATTAATAAATAATTTAATCATTGATTAAATCTATTTATTAATTAAATAAATTTATGATGTTGAAAGAAGTTAATTTATTTATGTTGAAGTTATTGTGATATTTGGTTTGGAAATTGAAAATAAAAGAAAATATTTTAAAAAGTCAATTTAAGAAATTTGGAATTGGAAAATTAGATATTTTCTATTTTTCTGTTTTGGAGAATTGATGAGGGTGGTTGTAGGATTTTTAGGGGTTTTTCCTTATGAACGAATTTTGCTTCACAAGTTTGGATCATGAAATTTTTTAAAAAGATTGAAATATAAGGAGGAGGAATTGTTGGATTTTGTGGGTTTTGGGATTTAAGCTGCAAAATTTGTGAAGCTGGATTTGAAAGCAAGGTTGAAAGCTAAGCATCATCTGAATCCCTTCAAACTCAGAAATACCAGGTTCAAGTTGTAGTTTTTAATTGTTTTGTAAATATATTTATAAATAATTTTTTTGTTGTTGGAATGCATGATTGAAAATTCAAACCCTGATCTTGTTGGAACCTCCATGTTGAAAATTTTATCAAATCTAAAACCTATGTTCTTGTTTGGTTATCTCAAGGAAAGAAAGAAAAATGATGTTCCTGGTTGGAGGTGTTTGGTTCCTTTCTGGTTTTTTTCAATTTATTTTGTAAATTTTGTTATGAAAATGTTATATATATATATATATAGACATATATATATATAGACACATATATATATATATATTGAATTTATTTATTTTCTTTTTAAAAAAAAGGGAGTGTTGCTGGCCAATTTTTTGGTAAAATACCTAGATTGTAAAACTGGGTGGATTTTAAAAAATCCACAGCCAAGAATAAAATAAAATAAAACGAAATTTCATTTTTTGTGTAGGTCGAAATTTATTTGTTTTAAAATTATTTTTTTTTTGGGTGGGAGGCGGCGCTAGGGGCTCACCTCCACACCGCGCCCCCCCATGAGAGGCACATGGGAAGGGAGCCACGCCCAGCGCGGTCTCCCCTCTCCCGCCACCATTGCTTCCCTCTCCCCTCTGCCTACGGTTGCTGTGGGAACAACCACCGCCACTGTTGGCGGCATTGTTCACATTGCCACCTCCAACAATGGGGATGGTTGTTCACACAGCCACCGCCCAACCCCTCGGCGCGCGATGCCCAGTCAAGGCGCATGGCCCGAAATCGGCACATGGACCTATGGATTGTGGTTGCCCTTTTTTATTGTTTTTTTTTTTTATTATTTATTTTATTTAATATTTTAATATTATATATTTTATAATATTAAATGTTAATATTTATTAAATATTAATATTTGTTATTATAATATATAATATTATAATATTAGTATAAATAAATATATTAATATGCATTATTATATAGTATAATATGAAAATATTAATATAATATATGTTAATATTTAATACTATACTTTATAATATTAACATATTAATATTTAAATATTTAAATATGTGTGTTTTTGTTATAACAGTTATGGGCGAGTTATTTTGAAAATGGGATTTAATAATTTTAAATATTATACAATGGCATGATTGAAGAAATTATATGGGAAATTGAAGGGGTTTACTTGCATATGTATTTATATGGATTTTATAAGTATTCAAAGGAATTGATTTAATTGTTAAAATTAGTATTTCCCTTCTTTATAGTTAATGAGGCAATTAATGATATTAATTAATTATTTTGTTGAGGCAATTATCATGTTTGTTGTGAAATCAAATTCTGAAGAGAAATGGATTTAGAATATCCAAAGGTAGTTCTTTCATTTGCCTTCAACGAATATGTCTTTCATGTTCATGGTTAGGGAAGTGGGTTTAATGTGCTTTTTTTAATTTGTAAGTCTTCTAGATGATCCTTAGAGGATGGGGGTTGTCGTTTTGTTATGTCAACCTATCTTGTATCCCTTGGGTAGTGTATGGGAAGTTATCAGTTTTTACCCGATTTCTACGAACGGGGATGTTTTCTACCTCCTTGGATTAGGAGTGAATTATGTGAGTTATGCCTCCTTGTCAGGAGTGACTTTGTTACCTTGTTACCTCCAGTGTTTGGAGAGGGTTTGAACTTAGGTTGCCTCCTGAGATATGAGTGGTCATGGTATCTCGTTTCTTTGCACTTTGTACTCTTGATGTTTAGATGTTATGTGTGTTGTCAAGTAGAAGAGTGGCTTCCATTTGGGGCCAGAGCCTGGAAGAGGTAAGATTGGGTAACCTTTGGAAGTGGTTTAATTAAGTGATAACTAAATCAATGTACTTAGAAGTTTGGGTAGTACTTCACACTAAAAAGATAAATATGCCTCACTCATAGACCCAAGTGCTCGGTTAGGCTTGGGATGGGTGAGAATGCTTAGAATGGCAAGGTCATCTATCTTGTCTATACGAAAGGTATTTGATTCCGCATTAGTAAGTATGAGGGCCGGGGATCGGTTTGAGGCCACCATCTTGATGATCCACAGTGGGTAACTCATGACGAACTGTGTGATGACACTCTGTCTAGGACAATAGTTGGAACTTGTGTATTGTGGGTATGGTTTCCATAACATACCTGATGGGACCATGGAACTGGTGTTTAATTCTGTGTGTATGGTTCTCATAACATACTTGATCTGCTTTATATCTAGAAGCAATGTAACCATGTTGAGTTGTACTTGTGATGTACTTATGATTTACGTGTGTTGTACTTGTGTTATACTTGTGAGGTACATGTGATTGGTTGTTTCAGTCTGGTACAGTGATGATTTAGCCTTTGTCTATAGGTGTTGGTCTTGGTTAGGATTCCTTGTTACTATCTCCTAGCATGGGGGGTGGTCCTTTGGGTTCCACTTGGTTGGGTGGCGTGCACCTAAATCCGTTGGGTTCTTTCTTCGTGTTCATTTGGACGAGACTTCCAGTTGGAGAGCTCGTTGGTTTCGGTATCAGTTCTTGCTTTATTTTAATTTTTATTGACCTTGTATTATTTTACCCCTCAGTTGTTATTGAGGTGGAAGTTGTAATTGTAATTATGTTTATTGAACTTACCTCATTTGGGGAATGAGAGTTGTAATCTTATTGTTTATAATGGATTAATGCAATTGTAAGTTATATCTATGCTTGATGTAAATTATCTCATTGGAATGTATGCGCTTGATTTCATAGGTAAATAAATGATGTGGTTTATATTCATGTTTTTTTGTTGAGGTTCTATATAACCTCTATCTCGTAACCATAGAAGTTGTTGGCATTAGTTAGGGAACTTGCTTATTAATTGTACTTAAACAAAAAAAAATTAGCCTATTTAAGTAGTTTGCAACTTCCTCTAGGGTTGCATGGTGGGGCGTTACAATGGCGTTATTGGATACATCAGATGCAATAAATTGACTATCAATAGGGACACCAGTGGATAACCCCACTATGACTAGGGACTTTCTTAACAAATTTGAGCCCTATGTCTAAATAAAGCCAACCTGGTTGCACACCCTTTAAATCATTATTATGTTATTAAGAATTTTTTTTTTTTTGTTATAGATATTTTCTTAAAACTAAATTCTAAAACTCACTTCACTTTCAACATTATTTCAATAAAAAATAAGAGTTACAGTAAGTAAGAACCAACAGAGAGGTATATCCCAGGTGTACTTTTACTTTTTTTAATTTTTGCATAAACATTTAAATCTTCATTAAAATAAAATATAATATTTATCTGTTAACATGCATGGTCACAAAAAAATATTGAGGGTAAGTGATTTTATTTATATACCACTGAACTTAGCTTTGCTTTTTTTCCCATTCTTTTCATATTACATCAAAACAACAACTTTCCATATTACAAAAAATTGAAAGGAATACAATGAAAGACATACAACTATATAAGGCTTCCTCTCCACCCTACCATAATGGCATCATGGAGCCTCATGGGCTCTAGCCATACCCCTGAGCAAGGAATTCTTTAGCTACACAATTATAAATGGGGTCTTTTCTTATTTGTACAAAAGCAATAGGCTTAACATAGCACAAATTTCATATATCCAGGTTTTCTACTTTCTATTTTCAACTAGGATACATTCCATATGTCACCTTCTTACTATCAATAACAAGGGTAAATGAAAATAGGAAAGAAAAATTCTCTTTTTTCTTTAGGAGGATGAATTTAACTCTTTTATCCATGTTTCATCTTCCATCCAAGCCATCTTTCTCTCTATCTTCCCAAAGAGGTGGACTCTTCTTCTCTCCTCATTCTTTCTACCATCTTCATTCAAGTTCTCCAAGAGGAGAAGTGGGTAACACCCCACCCATTCTTCATCTCCAAAATATATAGGGTTTTCAACTTGCAACCTTTGGATGGGGAGGTGTGGATTATACCTACCTCCATCAATGAGAGTCCTTTCCTTATTGAAGAAGGAACATGCACTTGGACAACCCCTCCATCTTTCCATCCCATCCTCTCTTCAAAACTCGTCACTCTCCGTAATGAGGAATTTTCAAGGGTCAAATCATGTCCTAGGGCACTATTGTATGCCTACTTGACCCCTACCACTATGCAATAGACCCTAGAGGGTTTAATTTTGCATCCCAACCAAGGAAGTTGACCAACAACCCTCTTTAAAGACCCATTTAAAGATCTATCCGAATTTCAACTTGGATAATGTTTCTAAACCTTATCCCCCAACTTACAATCACTTGGCACACAAATAAATGCCCCCTCAACCCAATATAAATCATCCCTTTTATATCAACCCTTACCACCTTACTCTATCAACTTGTCAACTTTATTTCCTTCTAAGCCTCAAAAGAGGATCCAATTCATCACCACAAGATGTTGTTTGATCTACTCAATGGTCTTCTCTTATCATATTGACTCTTCATTTCTGACACATTACCAATGAAACCATAAGCAACAGTCATATATCACATTAATTTTATAGCTAAAGTAAGATTTAATTTTGCAACCATTTCATTTACAATTTCAACCCGTATTCATAATTTATGATTCCTAACTCCTTCACGAAAGCATAAATAAAATGTCTGAATGAGAAACAAGAGTATTATCAAATAACCACATTGTTTTTCATCCACAATACATCTTACCATCTATTTAGGAACACATAAAACATATTATAGACTTACTAATCACATGCAAGGTGGGGCCTTACAAGAGAATCTTCAAATAAAGAATGTCACTACATCATATGCCTTGTATTTGACATCGAGGTATCTTGTCATTAATCATTGTGAACAACTATTACAAAAGGGATTGATTAAGGTAATTGAAGTACTTAAAATACAAGCTCGATACAATCTTAGAGGTGCTTATTAAAACCCTCAACCTAGTGTAGGTATTGAATTAGGTGAGTAAAATCCAAGCTCGATACCTCTTAAAGGTGTTTATTATGAATTTAGAGGATATATCACTGAATTTGTGAAATCCCTTTTATGAAGTAGAATATTTTGTTTCCAATTTAACTCTCATTCCTTTATAGTTCCTTTCTCTAACACCTGCTTTCATTTTTCTATACTTTGTACCATTTACATAAAACCTACAAATCATTTGTGATGTAAGTATGCTAACTTTTTCTTAGAATGTATAGGAACAAAATGAATGAACATCCAAAAATCTTTGTGTTGGATCATTCCATACAACAACATGAAATCATCGATTACAAAAGCTTCAAAATTTAAATTATTTTGATTCTTTCCTTCAATTTTCTCTAGGAAAATATATAATTCAAATACTTAATTAATGTTTCAAACAAGATTTTATGTATTTCCAACTTCTATTACAAAATTATATAGACACTGTAAACTACACTTCCTTACCATTTTAACTTATGTATAATTATTTATTGGTGTACCCATTGCACCCCTCTTTGTGCAAGTGTTATTTAATAATACACCAAACTACCATTAAATAAAGACTAAGTTGTTAAGAATGATCAATCAACATATGAAAGGTTGTGTCACTTGAGCAAGATAAGGTACATAAAGAAGGTAGATCTAGAAGGAAAGGGAGGGAAATAATTATTAGGACTGATTGCAAGTAATAGATAGTAGCACTAACAAATTAACTTATTTAAAATTGAATTATTATCTCCAAATGTAGTGATACATAGTTGTAACTATTGAGGTGAAAATGTGTGACTCCCTCAAACTTGAGATATAAAAGGGAGAGAATTTTATTTTGATAAAGAGATCCTTAACATCATCAAATTCAATTGAGAATAGAACCTTATGTGGATTTGCAAGTAAATTAAAGTATTTTCTCAAGAGTACTGATGAGGTGAGAAAGGATGTGACTCTGAATGTGAAAGGTTGTGACTCTTAAAATGTGAAAGGTGGTGACTCCCTAAATAATAATATATAAAAATGGAAATAAATCTATCAATCAATTTGGAAGTAAAGTATTATTCTCAAAATACAATAATGAAGGGTTGTGACTCATTTATAATGAAGGGTGGTGAATCCTTTGTTATGAAGGGTGGTGACTCATTATTTATTGGTGAAGGGTGGTGAATCCTTAAAGAAATGGATATAAAGGGTAAATCAATTCACAATCAATAAGCAATCATCACCCATCTATCCATCAAGAAATCAAAAAATTGAAATATCAAAAAAATTAATCAAGAACACATCGATAATTTTATCAATACATTCAATCATCAAATCATTTAATGATCAATTCATCCAAGTAACACACACTCAAATATCAATTGAGCAAGTGGATCGGATTGGAAATTGGAAAACAAAAAATAAATTGAGTCGTAATTTAGAAATAAATAGTGTCTTAAAACACTAATAATATTGTGAGATAAGTTTAAGAATAATATTAGATTACAAATAAATAGATGCATAGATATTCCTTGTAGAAATTAAGTGATTTCTAATTGTAAGTAATTTAATTGTATTTCGCTTTAAGAGTATTTAATAGCAAAATCATATAGCTAATTTATATAAATAATTGGTTTTGAATTTACTAGAAATGGCTTGCAAATAATGACAACTAGTCTTTCGAGTTCATGAGAGGTGAAGTATTGACATTTCTTTCATCAAGCATGCCACTCCAAGATGTAGGCTTATGGTTTAGGAGGTGTATGAGTGCTTTTGGACTTGTTGAGGAAGGTAATCTTCATACATCTTATCAAGCATGCCACCTTGAGATGGATGGATTGGAGATATTTCCATGTGTGTCCACCGGAAGGTGAATGAGTGCTCTTGGGATTAATCAAGGAGGATGGTGCACCTCCAAGGTGGACTCAGAGATGGATTGGACCCAAGATCCTACTATGTTTGGGGGCTAGGAGGCAAATGAGTGCTCCTAGGGTTGAAGGTCTTTTCAAGTATGCCACCCTGAGATGGATGAATGGGGATCCACTTATGCTCTTGCAATACAAGGACAACCATCCTTGAGATTGTGGTTTGCAATAATTTCAAGTGAATTCCTAATATGATTGGCTATAGGAATATGCCTTGGAATAATCATTAACAATGTAAAGATATTTTGAATTCAAATATGGATAATATTATGAACTATTGATCTAAATATTATGATGTTTTAGCTATAATTTATTTCTCTCAATACTATAATACTTTATGTATTAATTTGAATATAACCATAAAATTGATACTTTTTATTACTAATATCACTTTGTCATGATTATTATTTTTTTACAATCCTAAAGTTAGGAATTTCCCAAAAGAGATATTACAATGGATTTAAGGTTTGGGGACTTAATCTTGAGAATTCTAAGTGGATATGCATGGAGATTTTGGAAATTTATTACAATTTAGCATTATGATCTATAGTTTAATTATAATTTTTGTTAGAGCATTGTCCATGGAGAATTTGGGCTAAAAAACTTCCCCTTTGGGATGTCTTGAAATTGGCCTTTTACATTTTACTTGCACACACTTCAATAGATGGAGATTGTCCACCCATTACTTTGGACACATCTTAAGTCTTTCTAAGACACACCAAGGCACTAGTGACCATACCATTGGACATTATGACTTTAATTGGAATTAAACATAATATTTTTTATAAATAATTTAACGCTTGATTGAAACTTGCATTGATGTGCCTATAATGAAACATATGGTAATTTATATACATAAAAAAAAATTTCACCTATAACTAAAAATAACTATTATGACTAGTTTTGGACATTGAACATTCACACAATGACAAGGTGGGTTAGGAAAAATAAGAGCTTTGTACCTTTTTAAACATTTGACACTTACATCAACACAACCATCTTGGCACTTGTGTTTTGTGCAAGCATTCCACAACATGAAAAGCTTTAGAAATTGAAATACTAATGCTTCAAGAATTTTATTACCTACACTCAAATTCTATGGGTTGACAACCACAAAAACATGAACACATGAACCTCTAATTAAAGTACTAGGTCAAAAATTCACATTTAACAACATAATCAAAGCCAAATTTGGTTTCTAATTACACATGTTGGTTTGTTTTAATGCATCTTTATTATTAAATTCTACACTTCACTTTCCTACATTAAATAAATCTAAAAACAAGTAAATATCTATGAAACTAGGGGTGATGGATCCAACGACTTACAATTTAGGGTTTATATATATATTCTTCTGAGCATTTTGTATAGGTCAGAAAATCTACAAAACATAGAAAAGTTTTGCAAAGAATTTCTATTTTAAAAAAAAGGTTAAAAAATATGAAGAATAAAGGTATACATATTTACTCTTTGTAATTATGATAAAAAATGAATAAATACTAGCATGGTTTTACATTCTCTCTCTTGTCGGATTTCTTTCATTTCAACCCTACAGAGCTACTTTGATATCTACTCAAGAAAATTACAATCAAATTTTGAACATGAAGATATATGTATATAGAAGGAGTTGCAAAGGAATCCAACAATAAATATAACTTTAGATAAAACATTGTAGTAGTTTAGTACTAAAGTCATTTTGGGATAGATTAGATAAATGCCATTGATAATTGAGAACTAATTTGGCAACAAATATACAAGTACATTAGGATATTTATTTAGAGTTATAGTGTGTTAATTAAAAGTGCGAGTAGAAAAAATATTAGGTTATCTCAATCATTAGTTATTTATGAGAAATATTAAGAGGATATAAGTATGGATATGGTAGTGGGTTTGTCTAAAATATAAGACACATAATTTTATATTGATTGTAAAGATATATTTTCTAAGATGAAATATTCCATTCTATGTAAAATGAATAATCATGAGATATATGTAGTTGATCTATTTTTTGAGAGAAGTTTAAAGATCAAATGGTTTGAAAGTATTATAATTTTAGATATGGATACTAATATTTTTATAAGATAAAAGAGGTTAAATATGTGTCGCTACCCATACAAGTTCCAATGGTGAGATTTCAAAGAAAAAGAGAGAAAAAAAAATCCAAAATCAAAATCTCTAACAACTCAAAACAAGAATAACAACACAACCTTTATTGAGTGGGGGATCTAGACAAATCTCTAAGTTCATAATAGAATTTCTTTCTTTTGAAAGCCTGTGATGCTCAAATTTAAGAGATTTCAAACATTCCCCATTATCCTCTTTGATATCTTTCCCTTTTTTATTTCTTCTCCTATTCTTTTACGAGGATTTTAAAGCTACTTGTTGTGGAGTTAAGGAATTTATTATTTAGATTAATGATCTTATTTCTAGAAATTTTTATTTCCTAGAATTTTCTTTATATGCCCATCTATAGTAGATCCATTTTGATCCTATTTATGACTTATGGGACAAGGAGACCCATAGTTGTTATTTATGACCATGGTATCTTTACCACCCATTGGTTTTTTCATATTCTTCAATTTTCCATTATTCCTTAGTTATTTCTTCTTGGGATTCTTATCCTTTCTTCTTACTTTCAAGGTTTTTACTATCATTTCCTCCCTCTCTAGATGTATATTGGAATTTATATTAGTTGAGGTTTCAATGGGCTTATTAATGTTGACAATTTGATAGTAGGGATGGTTTTCTATTCTTTACTTTTTTATTAATAGAATTTATCATGGAATTAGAGATAGAGTCCAATCTAAGATTAATCTCATAATGGGTTTCGTGGAAATCACTACCATTAGACTTCATATTATCATCCATAATTTTAAGTTCTTCATTTCCACTAGAACTAACCTCATTTATGATCTCATGTATGGGAGTCTTCTTCAACTTAGGCTTTTGGGAGGAGAGCCTAGCAAAGCATCTCTTATTCTTAAGTATTTGGTGGGTGTTTTCCATACCCTTAGAGTTGGAAGAAGCAACATTTTTTACTTTCACATATAAGGGTTTCTTAGCTATCATAATCTCCTTTAGACCTTTTACTATAGAAACCAATATTTTTCTTTCGAAGTCTCATGTGGATGATTGAGAAAACAAAAAAGGTGGATATTAGGGTTAAGAGTAATATTTTTAAACCATAGGGGATCAATCATAAGTGTGGTAGATAGAAGTGGTGATACAAATAGAAGATTAACCCTTGGTGTAGGATAATGTGTAATGCCCTAAACTTTATCGAAGGGAAGAATATAACTAACAATTTTTTAAGACATATATGTAAATATGATCTAAAAGGTTCTACCATACTTGACATGGTAACACTACTACACACATTAGATGCGATATATTTTTCAACTTCAACATCAACACTTTGCCCAAGAGTGGGGGATGAGGAGGTAAGAGTAGACAAGTGCACAAAGTCCCTCATGTGCACCCTAAATTAACGAAGGGAAACCCTAGCAACCTAAGTTAGACTTGTGCATGTTTATTTACCATCCAATGGGAGAGTTAGAAATGATTTTTGTTTGGAAATGATATTTCCCTAACGATTAATTATTAAATTTTTATGTTATTACATTTGCCCACCTATACCTAAAACACCATTAATTAACCATACCTTGTTTCATCAATGATTTAAAAAAATAAAAATATTGGTAAGATGATACTCTTAATATTAGCATTTACATTCATACCCATATTAGTAATAAAATCTCTAATGATAACTCCCTTGATAGTAATATTTAATCTTTGTGTTAATATTAATAATCTTATTAACTCGTCATGAAATTAATTCTCGCACTCATTTATTAATATTAATATCATTATTAACCCTAATGATATTAATATTGATTCACTTTAACATTAAAATGATTATTTTGAATCCTACCAAGTTAATAATACTAATTTTCACTTCCAATTTAATATTAATATCATGCGGTGAAAAAATTTGGTGAATATCAATATGATAATTGATATTGACCTAGAGATAATAATAATGTGATTATTTATATTTAAATCACTTAGTATTAATGTTAATATTACTCATAACATTGATATTACTAATCATTAATACCACTATTTACCATTAATAATAATATTATTATTGATATTAAAACTTATCTTAATATTAATATAACTCTTCATAAAATTATTGATATTTAATATTGGTAACATTATTAATAATACTAACATTAATATCATTCCTCTTTTCTTCTTGTTAGCGGAACTAATATTATTTTTGACCTTCCCCATCATACTACACTAAATGACTTCAATTTCGTATATTAAAACTATACATATATAATTTTACTTCAAAAACGTGATAAGTATTATCTCGCAAAAAAATATATCTTTGGACATTTTTTTCTCATTTGAGTCTTTATTATGGATTTCAGCCTAGTTTTGCCTAGATTTAATGTTGAAATATGGTCAACACATTCACATTAGGTCGTGGACCCTTGTAAATCAATAAGAATTCTATGATGTCTTATAAAGGTGTTGTGAAGTGTTGTAACCCACTTTCACACTTCTCTAGGACCCTTTTATTATAATTCACTTAAATAACCTCTTTTTATCATTTACCAAGCCTTATTTCAAAGTGTTGTAAGGATTTGTAAAAAACTAACACTTTAATAGGCTTGGCATCAATAATTATACCTTTATTATGCCTTTAATTGGCCCCATTTTATAGTTACATAGCTTATTTAATTATCTTTTTGAGAATAAACCTGATAAACATCATTTAATATATCTTAATCCTCGACCCACTTAAAATTCCTAAGTGAGACCAAGTTGCCACTTGGGGCGACTTAGTCCCATTTGGCTCAAAAACCAAAACAAGTTCAAAATTTCCGTGGTTTTTTATTTTCTAAGACCTAAAGTCGGCCTATGATGTGGTATTTTCATGAATTAGGGCATAATTGTGTATAAATATGAGGTTTTCCACTCATTTTTGGGGCTTCTATCTTCTTATTATTCTCTTCTCTCTTGATTCATTCATCATTCTTCTCAAGCAAGCTAGGGTTTTGGCATTCTAAGTCATCAAGAAGCATTCAAGGGTAGATTCTTCATCCATTGTAGAAATTCAAGATCAATCATCATGGAAATTTTATAATCCCTTCATTTCATGTTCATGCTTCATCTTATTTCTTCATTTGGTATAATTACCTAAAAGGGGTTTGACCAAGGCAAACCCCTATTCCCTAACATTCAACATTTATCTTTCTCTCTATGTGTGTTTGCAAATTTAGGTACTTTGAAGGCTTAGAGATCATTGAAGAATTGGTTAAAAACTTGTTGAAGACATCTCCATGTCGGCTAGGGAAAATCATCCACAAAAAGTCACTTACAGTGTTGAAGATTGGGGTTTCAGATTCAAATACCTAGATGAACAAAAAGTGCAGACCAAGAGCTTTTGTTTCCACTTTTAAATTTTCAAAAAATCCAAAGTGGACTAAGTCACCATTAGTGGTGAAATAGTCCCACTACACATATTTTTCATAGATTTTTGTAGATTTAGATACCCATTTGCTGAAACGGGTTTCTAAATAATTTTCCTGATCTAGGACTATCTCTCAGAATGGCATAAGTGTCTGAGTACATCAAAATTCTAGAATCAACAAAATTTCCAGTCCTCATTCTAGTTCCCAACACATTTCCAAGTGCACATCTTCAGTTCTATAGTTTTTTGTTATGTTTCATAGTCATTTCTAGGTCATTTAGCATATGTTTCCATACTACATTGTGTTTTCAAATATTATATGTTTTCCAAGTTTATAGTTGGTGGTGAACCCCTTCTATCTATTTTCATCCCCAAGAACTCTCCCTTTGATAGATTTCAATCTCTTCTTGCATTGAAATCTCAAGGATTTGTTCTTGAATGAATTGTAGATCTTTTTCCTTTATGTGCAAAACCCCAGAGGTGCAAGAGGGTTCAAAAAATTGTGATTCATTTTGGTGAACCCGAATTTTGAATAAATTCTTTACCAATTTGAGAGTCCTTCTTCAACCTATATTTAACTTGCATTAAATTTGTATTAGGAGTTTGCATTAGTTAATTTGCATTCTAGGGTCTCAAAATTTTCCATTCATGAAAGTGCATATCATTTACATTTTTGTATCTCAAATCATTAAAAATCATATAAAATCTGCATTTAACTTTCCTCTTTTGGTCATACAACATCAAAATCATCAAAACCAATTGAAAATTTTAGGAAACTTTTAATAAAACCCTAACTGGGACTCATTCACCATTTTGGGTGACTTAGTCCCAGTCTAGATTTTTCACTATTTGTTATAGCATCATAAACCTCATTAATGTGCTTCCTAAGCCTCCTAGTATCATATACTATAAGTCTCTAAAGTTTCAAGAACATTTTTTTTATGCATCTAGCTCAAAAACATCAATTTAGGGTAGTCATTCTTGAAATCATTTCACCATTAGATCTGGAAATGCTCACATTTCTAAAATTTTGCATAAAATGGATAAAATTACTTTTAAATTTTGCATACACGATGTTTCTATTCATAAAAATTTGCATAATTTTGATAAAATTGGTTTTTATTCTTGCATATACATTGTTTACATTCTTAAGGCTTTGCATATATTGGATAAAAATATTTTGTATGTTTGGATATACATTGTTTGTATTGTTGAAACATTGCATGACATGGTTACAAGTGCTTTTATTTTTTTCTCAAAAAATGTTAGTGTCTTACATGTCTAGACATACCAAGAAAAGTTTCCTATCCCCTCCCTATGAGAGTGTTGTAGTGAAAGAGAATACAACCTTGGCCATTCCTAATGATCATATTTTTTCCTCTCCTAATATCTCTCCTATTGGTGATGAAGATATTTTGGTAGGAGAACCAATCAATGAGAGTTTTGAGAATCCTAGTTGTTTGTCTCCTCTTACATCTCTTAGTGGAAAATACATTAATGAACAAGACAACATAACCATAAGTAATCATTCCAATAACATTTGTTCTTCTCCTAGTATCTCTCATAGTTGTGAACAAGATGCTTTGATATTAGAAAACACAATCAATGAAGGTCATGAGAATCTTAGTTGTCCCCCTTTACCTAGAGAAACCCTTACTACACAAGAAAATTCAACCATTGATCATTCCCCTACTTTTGATGAAGTCATTTTAGAAGAACCAACCATTGATTGTCAAGAGTATTTGGTTTGTAGTTCTCCTAAAACCCTTCCTCCTAGGGAGGATATAATGATACACGACAAGGTTAAAATTGACAATAATCATATTGTATCCTTAGAATAAGATGAAGAGAAAACATTAGCCTCTCACTCGCTATGGGATGTTAATATTTTTTAGCCTCAAATCATCCTTTACCCACCATCACACAAACCTTCAATTAACACCAACACTGTCACAAACAATTCTTCCAAGAAAACTTTAACCTTGGTACATCCTAATCTAATAGATACCTCATTAAATATGTATCAAGAAAAAACTTTGATTCATTATCCACATAAATAACATTAGTTGTTGCTCCTTCCCATGTAATAGTTGTAGGATCATAGCATACTCACTATTGCAAGGAGCAACATATCATCATCCATTCTAGGCTCACCTTTTCCCTACACTCAATGGGGGAAAGGGGTTAGGTAGGCTTTTCCTATTATGTCACTCATCATTGTCTCTTTTGGCTAGTCATTAACCTTTCATGAACATATAAGAGCAAGCTTGGGATGTGGATGACATGTCTTAAGTTGACTTGCAAGTGACATACTATCTTTTCCATGGTGTGTCTTCATTTGGAAACATATCACTTAGCATAAGGCTTTTCAAATAAGCTCTCGTGTCTTCTTCTACTTTAAAGAAATTTTTCATAGTAATGGTGTTATCAACCACTTTAAAGTGGGGGAATACATCAACACTCATCTTTCATTGTGCGATTTTCTTTTTCTTGTGATTCCATCTCTTGGAAACATTAGGCATAATGTTGCCCAGGATGAGACCTTGCACTTTTCCTCTCTTGGAAACATTAGGAACAATGTTGCTCAAGATGAGACCTTTCACTTTTCCTCTCTTGGAAACAAGATGAGACATTTTTAACTTATCCTCTCTTGGAGACATTATGCATGATGTTCTCTAAGGTGAGACCTTGCACGAACTAAGAAAAATATATTTGAACAAACCTTACACTATTACAATGTCTCATTTTTGTGTGGTGCCTTATTAAAGTTATCAGGAGATATAAATTTGGTATGGTTGAGTAGGAAGCTTATTCTAAGGCATTACTTTCCCCATAGCCACCTATGTGTGTGAGTGTATACCAGCCATGAGTGTATGTTCCTTTTTGGACTTCTCACTCGATGGACAACCAAGAGTTATGTTGCCTTAGAGTGATTATGCATTTTTGGACAAACGACCTAGATCTGATCCATAATGCATTGGACAAATGGTCGAAGCTTGATCCACCTTTTTTAGTTTTGTTCTTCTCTTCCTTCAAGTTCTTGCCACTACATGATCATGTATCTTGTTTTACTATAAATCATTCACCTTGTGTGTGTCCTTTTGTACTTATGATGATCTGACTTAGGATATTAGATCCTATGGGATTGACTAGGCCTGCTTCATCTTTATCATCCTATACCATCCGCATTGGTACAATTGGACCCCTCTTAAATGTCTAATTTAGTGTGAGTTTGAAGAAAGTTCATCCTCTCACTAAAGTGGGGGCTAAATGTGTCACCAAAAACATGTAACTTTGGACATTTTTATGCTCATTTGAGTCTTTCTTGTGGATTTCAGACTAGTTTTTCCTAGATTTAATGTTGTAATGTGGTCAACACATTCACGTTAGGTCTTGGACCCTTGTAAATCAATAAGAATTTTGTGATGTCTTATAAAGGTGTTGTGAAGTTTTTTAACCCACTTTAACACTTCTCTAGGACCCTTTTATTATTATTCACTTAGACAACCTTTGTTTATCATTTATAAAACCTTATTTCAAAGTGTTTTAAGTATTTGTAATAAAATATCACACTTTTCTAGGCTTGTCATCAATAATTACACCTTTCTTATGCCTTTAATTGGCCCCATTTTACACTTGCAGGCCTTATTTAAGTGTATTTTGAGAATAAACCTGATAAAAATCATTTAATATATCTTAATCCCCAACACCCACTTAAAATACCTAAGTGGGACCAAGTCGCCACTTGGGGCGACTTTGTCCCATTTGGCTCAAAAATCAAAACAAGTTCAAAATCCTATTAGGATTTTATTTTTTAAGACCTAAAGTCGGTTTGTGATGTATTTTTTGGGAATGAGGGAATAATTGTGTATAATGAGGTTTTCCACTCATTTTGGGATATTTTATCTTCTTCTTCTTCTCTTCTCTCTTGATTCATTCATTATTCTTCTCAAGCAAGCTAGGGTTTTGGCATTCTAAGTCATCAAGAAGCATTAAAGGGCAAATTCTTCATCCATTGTTGCAGAAATTCAAGATCAATCACCATGGAAATTTTCTAATCCCTTCATTTAATTTTCATGCTTCATCTTATTTCTTCATTTGGCTTAATTACCTAAAAGGGGTTTGACCAAGGCAAACCCCTATTCCCTAACATTCAACATTTCTCTTTCTCTCTTTGTGTGTTTGCAGATTTAGGTACTTTGAAGGCTTGGATATCATTGAAGAATAGTTTGCAAACTTGTTGAAGACATCTCCTTGTTGGCTAGGGAAAAACATTCACAAAAAGTCACTTACAGTGTTGAAGATTGGGGTTTCAGATCCAGATACCTGGAGGAACAAAATGTGCAGATTGAGAGCTTCAATTTCCACTTTCAAATTTTTAGAAAAGTCAAAGTGGACTAAGTCACCATTAGTGGAGAATTAGTCCCACTGTACATTTTTTGTAGATTCAGATACCCATTTGGCTGAAACAGGCTTCAAAATAGTTTTCCTGGTCTTGGAGTAAGTTTCCCAAAATGGCATAAGTGTCCCAATAGGTCAAAATTCCAAAATCAACAACATTTCTAGTCTCCATTCTAGTTTCCAACACATTTTTAGGCGCACATCTTTAGTTCTACAGTTTTATGTTTTGTTTCATAGTCATTTCTAGGTCATTTAGCATATGTTTGCATACTACATTGCATTTTCAAACATTCTATGCTTTCCAAGTTTACACTTGATGGTGAACCCCTTCTATCTGTTTTCATCCCCAAGAACTCTCCCTTTGACAGATGTCAATCTCCTCTTGCATTGAAATCTCAAGGGTTTGTTCTTGAATGAATTGTAGATCCTTTTCCCTCTCCCTTTAGGTGAAAAACCTTAGAGGTGCAAGAGGGCTCAAAAATTTGTGGTTCAAGTATATATAACACACATCGCATAAGAGGTTTTCTTAACAGTTATTTTGTATCCTTTATTGCTTATAACTAATTATGTATATATCTTATTTATTTATATACATTATTTCATGTTTTTATACTACTAATTTATATAAATGCATATGATCAATCATAAGTAATTTATAGTAGTACCCGAAAAAATAATAAGTAATTTTTGGATTGGCGATTCTACTAATGTATCACTATTATAGTTATGCTTATGTTGTTACAATATATACATAATTTTACTTCAAGAACAATAATTATATATAACACACATCATGTAAGAGGATTTCTTAACACTTATTTTGCATCCTTTATTGTTTATAACTAATTATATATACATCTTATTTATTTATATACATTATTTCATGTTTTCATACAACTTATTTATATAAATGTATATTATCTATCATAAGAAATTTATAGTAGTTTTCTCAAAAAATAATAATTAATTATTGGGTTGGTGCTTCGACCGATGTCTCGCTGTGATATTTATGCTCGTGTTGTTACACATCTTTCTAAGGAATATTAGTTTCATTCCATACCTATACACCCTTCCACGGGTTTTAATGAGGATAAAGAAATTAAAATAAAAACATTAGAAACCCTAAAATTTGAGTGGCACCTATGTATAGGCTCTTTTTATTATTTCCTTATTTTGACTTGTTTTCTTTTTACAAGAGATATTTCCCTAACTTGACGTAGTGAGGAGAAGACAGATAAATAAGTCTATAGTGCATAGGAGAGGTGAGAATCCTACAAATCTAGGTAAAATAGCAAGAGGTTTTGGCATCGTCATAGCTCTGCAAGGGGCTTGCATGTTTGTTGATATGCCCTTAAAATTCTTTTATTTATTAATTTTTGTGTTACCTATTTTGTTTCCTTAATATTCTGATCATCCAAGAAACATTAATTAATGTTCCCAATATTCGTCATCCATCATCAAATTTATATCCATGGAATGTACATCATCGCAATATTATTTCTCTGAAGTTATCTTTTATTCCACTTAGTACATCTTTTCAAGAGACCTCCTGAGATCCATTTGACCCAATATTTATCTTGAGGGGGCATCACTTCCATCATCATCCCTAATTGATTTGGGAAACCTATCACCAAATCTTCACTCCATTCCATCTTACTCTTTTGATGCAATCAAGATTGGGGGGTCTCATCAAACTATACAATCTTGCAGCCTTATCATGTCATCCAGCACATATTAACATAATAATGGAGAAATAATCTAAGTTATATATTTATTTCAATGTTCATGCACATACATACATGATAATTCCTCAAGTATAATTGCATATAGTGATGATTTCGAAAAGAAATAAAATTCAATTTTTTTACAAGAGTTTCTAAGAACTTCATGCCTTTAAATCTTCAAGTTCTCTTTCCTTAAACTTCCTTGGATTCACTCCTCCTTGTAAATCTGATTTATTACCTTCATGCTACAACTCTCATGGCTTCCTTGAACACCTGCAAAATCCCTTTTCTCTTCTATTTCTCTTCTCTTCACAAGCTGATTTTTTTGCACTCCTTGTGCTACTTTCATGAGCAACCTCCAAGTTATTTCTCCAACATTTATATTGTTGATTTACACCTCTTAACACCATTAAATGATTTATTTAAAAATAATTTTGAACTATATGAATACCCATAAAAGTGGTTTCAAAATTTTCTCTTTGATTAACCCTTACGATTCCTGAAAAAAGAAAAGAAATAAAAACATAGTTTGTTGCTCCCAAAAGTTCCATTAAGAGTTTTTGAACCACATAAAATTTATTTCTATTGTATATTCCTTTGGAAAATTAATAAACTAAATAACCAAGTCATGCTCATTCACCCCAAATTGGAAATTGAAGAGTCATTTATTTGTGTTCCAAAAATTACTAATTTTTTCTCCATTCTAGGAGCCAAAACTAAAAGAATAAGACCAAAATGGAATTCAAAGAGTCACTTATCTTATGCACACTTTCTTAGGTTCCTGAGTTGAGAATGGAAATAAATTCCTCACAAATACAAAATTCAAAATCTGCTATTGAAGTTCAAGCCCACACCAAAAATGCAAAATACAGAACATTAAAGGAAAATATTTTTTTGGTGATGCAGGATTTCTTGTGAGCCTAGATGCTCTTGTATTAGACACATCAGGTAAGAATTTTGTTAGCATGGCTCACAAAATGTATTTGAGTATTTGAAACACCCTTTAAAATAGTAAACTATTTGCAACATACTCCAATGATTTCATAGGTATCCTTCTGATCTTTTCTTTCATCTTCTTTTCTAGCATCTTGTCGAATCATTTGCCATTCTCCTCCTACAAATCTTTACACTAATCTTCTCTCCTCTTGTGGATTTGCATCCACCATATAGGATTGCTTGTGAGCCTAGATTCTCCTGAATTAGACACACTAGGTAAGAAGTTTGTGAGCATGGCTCACAAAATGGAGTTGAGTGTTTGAAACACCCTTTCAAATAGTAAACTATTTGTAGCATACTCTAATGCTTTCATAGGTATCCTTGTGATATTTTCTTTCATCTTCCTTTCCAACATATTTTTGAAACATTCACCATTCTCCTCCTACAACTCTTCACACTAATCTTCTCTCCTCTTGTGGATTTCTCCTCTCCTCTTCTCCTTATTGGGATCCATCCCACCACAAAATGACCACCTCCGCCAATTTCTACCTGCAACATCCTCTACAATTTGTACACACAAAAAATGCGTCATCTACACACGACTCTGCAACCTCAAATTTATCCTCTACAAAAACATCCTCTTCTACTCTCACTATGGAAGAATAATCACAAATGAAATGAAAATCTTCATAGACTAACTCTTTTTCCTTTGCTGCAACATTCATCTTCTTTCCTCCATTAGCAAGTTTACCAAACCACTCTTCTTCTATTGCTAAAATTTGAAGGATTAAGTCATCCTTGTCTTGACCATTTGCAATCTCTTCATATTGCATCCCTACAATCACATCCGTTATATATGCATATTCATTCTCTTCTACCATATTTTTTTCTACACTTGCATCCTCTTGTTCATTTTTTTCTTCTTTCTCCATGCCTTCCTCATGGCATGTCTTCGCTGCAAGCTTATTCTTTCCTTCCTCTTTCAAGATGTTTTCTTCTTCATTACTATTTATTGGACTCTTTGCTTCATATTTTCTTCTACCTACACACGAAAAGGCATTAGAAAAATTATAGGATTCAACTTATCCCATCTTCTTTTCCATTTCTTTCCTCTTTTCTTTCAAAATAATTTCCTTCAAGATATCCAACCTCCTTGATATTTCTACACACTTATTCCAGATAGCCCAATTGATGCAGTCAAGATTGGGGGGTCTTATCAAACTATCCAATATTGCAACCTTATCATGTCATCCAACCCACATTAATATTTAATAATAGAGAATTCATTTTAAAACATGTCTTTATTTCAATGTTCATACACATCCATACATAAAAATTCCTCAAGAACAATTACATATATTGAGGATTTCAGCAAGAAATTAAATTATGAAATTTTACAAGGGTTTCCAAGCACTTCATGCCTTGAAATATTCAAGGTCTCTTGCCTTCAAATTCCTTGGATTCAATATTTGTAAATATGATTTATTCCCTTCATGGACTACAACTCTCATGGTTGTTTTGAACACCTGCAAAATCCCTTTTCTCTTCTTATATTTCTCTTCTCTTCACAAGCTGATATTTTTTCACTCCTTGTGCTACTCTCACAAGCAACCTACAATATATTTCTACAATCTTGTTGTTTTTTATTTTTGGATCTTAACACCATCAAAGGATTTATTTAAAGAGGGTTTGAACTATGTGGAAACCCAAAAAAGTGGTTTCCAAATCTTCTCTTTGACTGACCCTTAAAATTCTTGCAAAAAATGAAATAAAACATTTATTTTGTTGCTCCTAGAAGTGTCATTAAGAGTTGTTGAACCACATCCAGTGTATTTATATTGTATATTCCTTTGGAAAATGAATAAAATAAATAACCAATTCGTATGCATTCACCCCAAATTGGAAATTGAAGAGTCATTTATTTGTCTTCCAAAAATTACTAGTTTTTTCTCCATTTTAGGAACCAAAAATGAAAGAATCAGACCAAAATAGAATGCCAAGTCACTTATCTTATGCACACTTTCTGAGGTGTCCAAGTTGAGAAAATTAATTAATTTTAATTAATATTCCTTCAAAATCTCCTTCAACCATGGTAAATTAACCAATGTTTCAACCTCTAGAACCTTGAAATTGCATAATTTTGTAAATCACATTAAACACCTTGCTTGACCTTGATGTATGAAATGAAAATAAATTCCTCACAAATAAAAACTTCACAATATTCTCTTGATTCTCAATCCCACACAAAAAATGAAAAATATTAAAGGTGAAAGGAAAATATTTTTTTGGTGATGCAAGATTGCTTGTGAGCTCAAATGCTCCTGCATCATCTTTGTTATTGTTTGGCATAAGAACAATTAGTTGTGACATTGTATCAAAGAGGGAATAAATGTAGACACCTAAATATTTCTTTAGTGTACCTAGTCCTAATTGATGAAACACATCACCTATAAAAGTCTCCTCACCTAAAGTCTCCCACTTAATTAATAATCCTATAATTTAATTATCCCCCCTTTCCATCTCACCTCATAATAAAATATATAAATAAATATAGTTTACATTTTTTTTCCACCTCACACATGGCTAAAATAATTAAATAAATAAATAATTTAATTATATCTATATTTCCTCCACCTAAATTCCAAGAACATAAGATACCTAAGAACACTTGTCCTTATGAATCTAATATTTTCTCCACTAAACCTAAGAATAAAAGGCTTCTAAGTGCATATGTCCCTTATATCCCTCATGGTTATGTAACTACTTACCAAATTTAGTAAGTCAATCCTGGGCGGGTGCATGGAAATGGGTAGCAATTTCGTGGACACCTTTCAAAAAACTTTTGAAAAGCAATAGTGCAAAAAACAAAAGTGAAAACCAATCATTATTATTTTTACTTTTTTTTCTTGTAGTCGCGGCCAAAACCCCCATACTTATGAGCTTGCATTCTAGGAGGAGCAATTCAACAAATTGTTTCACCACCAATTTCTATTTCTTCACAACTATGGTGCCACGATGATGAGGAGATGTGAGAGGTAAGGATTTTGTGGTTTCTTTTTTGAGTTAGTTAGTTTTAGGTTGAATTTGTTAGTTTTAGGTTGAATTTGATATATATTTTTATTTATTTTTAGGAGATGCAATCAACCTGAAAACCCTCAAGATCAAAATCAACCACAAAACCAACCTCCTCCACCAATCACTCAATCCCCTCCTGGCACTAAACAAAATTTAATGACAGAAATTGAGAACAACAAAAAACAAATTGAGGATTTGATCAGTAGGTTGAGTGATCCAAATGGTTAAACTGCATAAAGAAAGACCCTAGAAAATTCATTGAAAGATATGGTAAAAATGTAGATTCAATTAGAAAACAAATAACTGGATGGCAAGATAGGAGGCAGGCAGCTAGGGATTATTATGCAAATAAACTATCATACAAATATGTAAAGGATTTAAAAATTACAAAAGGTGATTTGTGCTAATTATTCACCGACCCATGCACAAATCAAAATCTTACCCTCAATGTAAAGAGGTTTCCTATCCATTGGTGCCACCACCAACAGATTAGGGACCCATTTTACGATAGGTGGTACATGGTCTTCGAATACCCACCATGCAACAATTGCAAGGTCCCACAATATTTTCTTAGGAAACTATACAATGAGTTTATATTGAACAAAATCCCAAATTATTTTGATATGAGGGATTTCCAAGGGAGAGGTGGGGGGCCAGCTCAGGATAGACCCGATGCATAGCCAAATCCTACATGGTAAGGTAGATGAGCTCTCGCTAGGCCACCTAATGAGCACGTTGTTATGCCTTTTGTCGCGAAGGAAAGTGCTGATGTAGAAACATTGCAGGCAATCAACACTTTGACCTAGAGTTTCATCCATCATACTAGCCCTATTCTACATCGCCATCTAGGGGAGTCTTTGAGTGGTGGTCGTCGAACACATGTGTGCCAATCTTGCGGGGCTACTTGTTCATATGACCCCACCGACACTCAAGAGACTGGTACGTAGGATCCATCTATAGCTATGGAGATGGAGAGGGAAGTTGACATTTTGCATGAAACATATGGCATTGATAGTCAGGTAAAATTTAGTGCATGTTCATTGAATTGAATTTATTAAATTTTAATTTTGAAATGCAAGATTAACTAAAAAAATTGTAGGGTCACAGTGTTGAGACTGGATACACCATCCCCCCACCAACTTATTTTTGTAGTACACCTATCGCTGGGGTATGTAACTAGTAAACAATTATAAATTTATTGCATGTTAATAGCATTTTTTTACGAATGGTAATTTAATATGTGATTTTGGATGTTGAACAAACTAATATTGGAGGTTTTGATGGAACACTTCCAAGTGGCGGTGGATTTAGTCAAACCTACATAGAGGTAATAGAATAAAGAGTTTAACGAATGAATCAAGTACTTAATAGATTTGTGTAGTTTATATGCACATCATTGATTACGTTGAATAATTTGTTGTTTTATTTTCAAATAATTTAAGATGAAACACTTACGAATGTGATGAGGGCAAGGGATATTGGTGTGTCATCTTCTATACAATCCTCGATGGCTCTAACAAGAGAGGTATGAGGCAAATTAGTAAATTTAAATTTACATTTATTGTTATAGATGTTAGTTAATGAAAAATCAAACCATTATTTATTCACGTAGTTTAATTTCTATTTGTATGGTTTATACACGGCTTGAGCACACTTGAGCATGGGCATGAGAATATTTTTTCGGTGGAGAGAGATCATGAGATGGTGGTAACTGATTATTTTGTCAAATATATCATTTTTTATAATGTAATTTCTATATATTCATGTATTTAATTCTTATTGTAACAATTAAAACTTCACCATGAACTAAACACTAGGAGGAGTAGTAGGAGCACTCCTCGAGTGCAGAAAAAATGAGTGACAGACCTATTGCCATCCGATCGAAAATGAAAGGGAAAGAATTTATTTCCAGGGCATGGAGAATAATGACTTTTGAATCCAGAGCCCTTTATTGTATGCCTACATGGCAGTTTTGTACATATTTTTATTGGACATATTTGACATTATATGCCTAAATGGGATTCTTGTAAGCCTATATGGCTATTTTGTACATATATTTCATACTTATACCGACATATATTGATTTATGCCTACATAGCTATTTGGTTAATACAAATATCTTTTATCGATGCCTATCCATATTTGCATTCTAAATTGATGGTTCAATAGATATGAGTTACATATTTTCAAGTGTATAATTTACAACTTACATGTATACTTTGTGGCTTACGTGTTTTCATGTGTATACCTAGTATTCGTGCATATACTATGTATTTGTGATTATACTTTTTGAGGATTACATGTTTTTGAGTACTTGTGCTTCCCTTATTGGCATGTACATGCTTGAATTATTGACATGTATAATTATTAATTGGTTAGCCCTAGCATTGATCATTGTTGTCCTTCATGATTTGTCTTGAATATTAATTGATTGATGCTAAAAAAATTTATCTGAAAGAAAAAAACACGTTTACAATTGGCATTCCCTGAAATGATTCATAAAAAGATTCCAATATGTTCTTTATCTAAAAGTTGGAGGTCGTACCAAGTACAAGATCAACATGTTTGTATCAAAATCTAAAAAATAGAGAACAATGTGAATAATTATTAGTAGATCTTCTCCAAAAGTTCATCAACAACCTCCATTCAAGCCTCTCAAGGCTTTACATAGTGTTTTACACCCTTATCTAACTGATCCATGCCCTCAACTAACTAAAAACCAACTTTCAAAACAAGTAATCATTGCATTTCAAATTTGTTGCTTTAAGCAACTTAAAACTTTACAACTTTAGACTCCTCCAACCTAATGAGTACATCTAATGACCTCTAAACCCACACAAATGGCGTACAAATAGCCTTATTACATTAAAAAAAAATCCATTCTTTCACAATCATATACAAATTCACAAAATTGCCTTCAAAGGCTACAAAGACAACTTCTAGTGCAAGATTGAAATTTTCACATTTTTTATCACTAGAACCAAAAGTCACTCTAAAACATACCTAATGGTCTTAATTGATGTTATTCAAGAAAAAACATGCTCAAAATACCCACAACAACCTATTGACCAACCTATTCACCATCAAATAATCAGTAAAACCACTCAACTAGACCTTCTTCATCAAATGGAGGAACAAGGTGATCTGCACCAATGATCATATGTTTTTTGTGTGGAATACTCGAATTTCTCAACCATCATTTGTATGTTTCTCTTTTCCAGTGTTTTTCCATCATAAGGGATCAAGTCGTTTGAATGCAAATAAGATCAATTCCACGTGTTTGGGTGAGAAAGAGGACCATGCCTAGTGTAAACCTACCTATTGGGATGTGTTGGAGAATTTATTTTGGTCACATGAATTGCAAAAGGAAATTTTCACCACTTTGCAACTTTGCAGAGCTTGAATTTGACACTTTTTCCATCAAGTGAAAATCCATTGCCACGAGAAAACCACTTCGAGATAGCCAAAACTAAGAGAGGCTTTTGTAGAGGGGCCCAACACAATCCTGTAGGATAAGACGAGAAGTTTCTAAGAATCATAGTATCTGAATAATAGCATGTTGAAGTTTGCATCCATTTTGCACTTTGGACCCTTAAGGGATCGATCCGGTGGAACGCAGCTCAGAGCAATTCCACGGGTTTCGATGCAAAATAGGACCATGCCTAGCATAAAAATACCTATGAAAATGCGTTTGAACAATCCACTTGGTCACACGAGTTGCATAGTGAAAGTTGCACCACTTTGCACAGCTTGAATTTGACACTTTTTCCATCAAGTGAAAATCCGCCGGCACAGGAAAACCACTCCGAGATAGCCAAAACCAAGAGAGGTTTTTGTAGATAGGCCCAATGTAATCCTGTATGATTAGATGAGAATTTTCTAAGTGTCATGGTATCCAAGTAATAGCATGTTGAAGTTTGTGGCCATTTTTCACTTTGGACCTTTAAGGGATAGATTTGGTGGAACATAGCTCAAAGAGATTCTGCGTGTTTCAATGTGAAAGAGGACCATGCCTAGCATAAACATACCTATTTGAACACGTTGGAATAGTCTACTTGGTCAGACGAGTTGCAGAGCAAAATTTGAACCACTTTGCAACTTTGCACTGATTGTATTTGAGGCTTTTTCCATCAAGTGAAAATCCGCCACTACGGGAAAACCACTCCAAGACAGCCAAAACCGAGAGAGTCTTTTGTAGAGGGTACCAACGCGATCCTATAGGTTTAGACGATAAGTTTCTAAGAATTGCGGTATCTGAGTAACAGCATGCTGAATTTTGCAACCATTTTAAACTGTAGACCCTTAAGGGATCGATCCGGTGGAACGTAGCTGAGAGAGATTCTACATGTTTTGGTGTGAAACAAGACCATGGCTAGCATAAATATAACTATTCAGATGCGTTGCAACCTTATCATGTCATCCAACCCACATTAATATTTAATAATGAAGAATTCATTTTAAAACATATCTTTATTTCAATGTTCATACACATCCATACATAAAAATTCCTCAAGAACAATTACATATATTGAGGATTTCAACAAGAAATTAAATTATGAAATTTTACAAGGGTTTCCAAGCACTTCATGCCTTGAAATATTCAAGGTCTCTTGCCTTCAACTTCCTTGGATTTAATCTTTCTAAATATGATTTATTCCCTTCATGGACTACAACTCTCATGGTTGCTTTGAACACCTGCAAAATCCCTTTTCTCTTCTTATATTTCTCTTCTCTTCACAAGCTGATATTTTTTCACTCCTTGTGCTACTCTCACAAGCAACCTACAATATCTTTCTACAATCTTGTTGTTAATGATTTTTGTCTCTTAACACCATCAAAGGATTTATTTAAAGAGGGTTTGAAGTATGTGGAAACCCAAAAAAGCGATTTCCAAATCTTCTCTTTGACTGACCCTTAAAATTCTTGCAAAAAATAAAATAAAACATTTATTTTGTTGCTCCTAGAAGTGTCATTAAGATTTTTTAAACCACATACAATGTATTTATATTGTATATTCCTTTGGAAAATGAATAAAATAAATAACCAATTCATGTGCATTTACCCCAAATTGGAAATTGAAGAGTCATTTATTTGTCTTCCAAAAATTACTAGTTTTTTCTCCATTTTAGGAACCAAAAATGAAAGAATAAGACCAAAATAGAATGCCAAGAGTCACTTATCTTATGCACACTTTCTGAGGTGTCCAAGGTTGAGAAAATTAATTAATTTTAATTAATATTCCTTCAAAATCTCCTTCAACCATGGTAAATTGACCATTTCAACCTCTAGAGCCTTGAAATTGCATAATTTTGTAAATCACATTAAACATCTTGCTTGACCTTGATGTATGAAATGAAAATAAATTCCTCACAGATAAAAACTTCACAATATGCTCTTGAATCTCAATCCCACACAGAAAATGAAAAATATTAAACATGAAAGGAAAATATTTTTTTGGTGATGCAAGATTGCTTGTGAGCTCAAATGCTCCTGCATCATCTTTGTTATTGTTTGGCATAAGAACAATCAGTTGTGCCATTGTATCAAAGGGGGAATAAATTTAGACACCTAAATATTTCTCTAGTGTACCTTATCCTAATTGACCAAACACATCACCTATAAAAGTCACCTCACCTAAAGTCTCTCACTTAATTAATAATCCTATAATTTAATTATTCCCCTTTTCCATCTCAACTAACAATAAAATAAATAAATAAATATAGTTTACACCTATTTTCCACCTCACACATGGCTAAAATAATTATTTAATTATATCTATATTTCCTCCACCTAAATTCCAAGAAATAAAGATACCTAAGAACACTTGTCCTTATGAATCTAATATTTTCTCCACTAAACCTAAGAATAAAAGGCTTCTAAGTGCATATGTCCCTTATATCCCTCATGGTTATGTAACTACTTACCAAATTTAGTAAGTTAGTCCTAGGCTGGTGCATGGAAAAGGGTAGCAATTTTGTGGATACCTTTCAAAAAACTTTTGAAAAGCAATAATGCGAGTGTGTTATAACGCACACGCATTATTGGTTCGGTATGCCGAGCCTAAGGCTTGACAACAAAAAACCAATAACACCTCGCTTTATAACATGGTTGAGTTATTGCTTCTTAAAAGCAAAAAATAAAAAGTGAAAACCAATCATTAGTATTTCGACTTTTTTTTCTTGCAGTCGCGGACAAAACCCCCATACTTATGCACTCACATTCTAGGAGGATAAATTCAAAAAATTGTTTCACCAACAATTTCTATTTCTTCACAACGATGGTGCCACAACAAGGAGGAGATTTGAGAGGTAAAGATTTTGTGGTTTTTGTTTTGAGTTAGTTAGTTTTAGGTTCAATTTGTTAGTTTTAGGTTGAATTTGATATATATTTGTTTTAATTTTTAGGAGATGCATATCAACCTACAAACCATCAAGATCCTCAACAGGAAGACCAACCAAATCCTCAAGACCAAAATCAACCACAACAACAACCTCCTCCACCATTCACTCAACCCCCTCCTGGCACTCAACAAAATTTAATGAGTGAAAATGAGAACAACAAATAACAAATTGAGGATTTGATGAGTAGGTTGAGTAATCCAAATGGTTCAATGACATAAAGAATGACCCTAGAAAATTCATTGAAAGATATGGTAAAAAATGTAGATTCAATTAGAAAAAAAAAGTTGGATGGCAAGATAGGAGGTAGGCGGCTAGGGATTATTATGCAAATAAACTATCATACAAAGATGTAAAGGATTTAAAAATTACAAAAGGTGATTTGTGCTCATTATTCACCGACCCACACGCAAATCAAAATCTTACCCTCAATGTGAAGAGGTTTCCTATCCATTGGTGCCACCACCAACAGATTAGGGACCAGTTTTAAAATAGGTGGTACATGGTTTTCAAATACCCACCATGCAAAAATTACGAGGTCCCGCAATATTTTCTTAGGAAACTATACAGTGAGTTTATATTGAACAAAATCCTAAATTATTTTGATATGAGGGATTTCTAGGGGAGAGGTGGGGGTCAGCTCAGGATAGACTCGGTGCACATCCAAATCCTACGCGGCAAAGTAGACGAGCTCTCGCTAGGCCACCTCATGAGCACATTGTTATGCCTTCCATCGCGAAGGAAAGTGTTGGCGTAGAGACATTGTAGGCGATCAACACTTTGATCTAGAGTTTCATAAATCATACTAGCCCTATTCTACAGCGCCATCCAAGGGAGTCTTTGAGTGGTGGACGTCGAACACATGTGTGCCAATCTTGCAGAGCTACTTGTTCATATGACCCAACCGACACTCAGGAGATTGGTATGTAGGATTTATCTGTAGCTATGGAGATGGAGAGGGAAGCTGAAATTTTGCATGAGGCATATGGCATTGATAGTCAGGTAAAAGTTAGTGCATGTTTATTGAATTTAATTTATTAAATTTTGATTTTGAAATGCAAGATTAATTAAAAAAATTATGATTTAAATAAAATTGTAGGGTCACAGTATTGAGACTGGATACATTGTCCCCCCACCAACTTATTTCTGTAGTACACCTATCGCTGGGGCATGTAACTAGCAAACAATTATAAATTTATTGCATGTTAATAGCATTGTTTTACAAATGGTAATTTAATATGAGATTTTGGATGTTGAACAGACTAATATTTGAGGTTTTGATGGAGCACTTCCTAGTGGCAGTGGATTTACTCAAACCTACATGGAGGTAATAGAATAAAGAGTTTAACTAATTAATCAAGTACTTAATAGATTTGTGTAGCTTATATGCACATCGTTGATTACGTTGAATAATTTGTTGTTTTATTTTTATATAATGCAAGCCGAAACACCTACGAATGTGATGAAAGCAATGGATATTGGTGTGTCATCTGCTATACAATCCTCAATGGCTCTGATAGAAGAGGTATGAGGTAAATTAGTAAATTTACATTTACATTTGTTGTTATAGATGTTAGTGAAAAATCAAACCATTATTTATTCACGTAGTTTAATTTCTATTTGTATGGTTTATACACGGCTTGAGCACACCTTAGCATGGGCGTGAGAATATTTTGCCCATGGAGAGAGATCATGAGATGGCAGTAACTGATTATTTTGTCAAATATATCATTTTTTATAATGTAATTTCTATATATTCATGTATTTAATTCTTATTGTAACAATTAAAACTTCACCATGAACTAAACACTAGGAGGAGTAGGAGGAGCACTCCTCAAGTGTAGAAAAAATGAGTGATAGACCTATTGCCATCCGATCGAAAAGGAAAGGGAAAGAATTTATTTCCAGGGCATGGAGAGTAATGACTTTTGAATCCAGAGCCCTTTATTGTATGCCTACATGGCAGTTTTGTACATATTTTTATTGGACATATTTGACATTGTATGCCTAAATGGGATTCTTGTAAGCCTATATGGCTATTTTGTACATATATTTCATACTTATACTGACATATATTGATTTATGCCTACATAGCTATTTGGTTAGTACAAATATCTTTTATCGATGCCTATCCATATTTTCCTTCTAAAATGATGGTTCAATAGATATGAGTTACGTGTTTTAAAGTGTATAATTTACAGCTTACATGTATACTTTATGATTTACATGCGTTCGAACGTATACTTTGTGTCTTACGTGTTTTCATGCATAGACCTTATATTTGTGCATATACTTTGTATTAATTTTTGTATACTATGTATTCGTGTGTATACTCTTTGAGCCTTACGTGTTTTTCAGTACTTGTGCTTCCCTTATTGACATGTGCATGCTTGAATTATTCACGTGTATAATTATTAATTGGTTATCCCTAGCATTGATCATTGTTGTCCTTCATGATTTATCTTGAATATTGATTGATTGATGCTAAAAAAATTTATCTAAAAGAAAAAAATACGTTTACAATTGGTATTCCATGGAATGATTCATAAAAAGATTCCAATATGTTCTTTATCTAAAAGCTGGAGGTCGTACCAAGTATGGGATCAACAAGTTTGTATCAAAAATCTAAAAAACAGAGAACAGTGTGAATAATTATTATTAGATCTTCTCCAAAAGTTCATCAACAACCTCCATTCGAGCCTCTCAAGGCTTTACATAGTGTTTTAGACTCTTTTCTAACTGATCCATGCTCTCAACTAACTAAAAATCAACTTTCAAAACAAGTAATCGTTGCATTTCAAATTTGTTGCTTTAAGCAACTTAAAACTTTACAACTTTAGACTCCTCCAACCTAATGAGTACATCTAATGACCTCTAAACCCACAAAAATGGCATACAAATAGCCTTATTACATCGAAAAAATTCCATTCTTTCACAATCATATACAAATTCACAAATTTGCTTTCAAAGGCTACAAAGACAACTTCTAGTGCAAGATTGAAATTTTCACATTTTTTATCACTAGAACCAAAAGTCACCCTAAAACATACCTAATGGTCTTAATTGACATTAATCAAGACAAAGCATGCTCAAAATACCCACAACAACCTATTCACCATCAGATAATCAGTAAAACCATTGAACTAGACCTTCTTCATCAAATGGAGGAACAAGGTGCTCTACACCAATGATCATACATTTTTTGTGTGGAATACTCGAACTTCTCAACCATCGTTTGTATGTTTCTCTTTTCCAGTGTTTTGCATGCCATCATAAGAGATCAAGTCGTTTAAATGCAAGTCAGACCAATTCCACGTGTTTGGGTGAGAAAGAGGACCATACCTAGCATAAACCTACCTATTGGGATGCGTTGGAGCATTTAGTTTTGTCACACGAATTGCAAAATTAAAGCTGCACCACTTTGCAACATTTCACAACTTGAATTTGACACTTTTTCCATCAAGTGAAAATCCATTGCCACGGGAAAACCACTCCGAGATAGCCAAAACTAAGAGAGGTTTTTATAGAGGGGCCCGACATGATCCTGTAGGATAAGATGAGAAGGTTCTATGCATCATGGTACTCGAATAATATCATCTTGAATTTTGCATCCATTTTGCACTTTGGACCCTTAAGGGATCGATCCGGTGGAATGTAGCTCAGAGCGATTCCATGTGTTTCGGTGAAAAAGAGGACCATTCCTAGCATAAAAATACCTATTCAGATGCATTGGAACAATCCGCTTGGTTACACGAGTTGCATAGTGAAAGTTACACCACTTTGCACAGCTTGAATTTGACACTTTTTCCATCAAGTGAAAATCCATCGGCACGGTAAAACCACTCTGAGATAGCCAAAACCAAGAGAGGTTTTTTTAGATGGGCCTAATGCAATCCTGTAGGATCAGATGAGAAGTTTCTAAGCTCATATTATCTGCGTAATAGCATGTTGAAGTTTGCAGCCATTTTGCCCTTTGGACCCTTAAGGGATAGATCCGGTGGAACATAGCTCGGAGCGATTCCATATGTTTCGGTGCAAAAGAGGACTATGCCTAGCATAAAAATACCTATTCAGATGTGTTGGAATAGTATTCTTGGTTAGACGAGTTGTAGAGCGAAATTTGCACCACTTTACAACTTTGCACTGCTTGCATTTGACGCTTTTTCCATCAAGTGAAAATCCGTCGCTACAGGAAAACCACTCCAAGATAGCCAAAACTGAGAGAGGTTTTTGAAGAGGGGCCTAATGCGATCCTATAGGTTTAGATGATAAGTTTCTAAGAATTACGGTATCCAAGTAATAGGATGCTGAAGTTTGCAACCATTTTAAACTTTGGACCCTTAAGGGATCGATCCGGTGGAACGTAGCTGAGAGCAATTCCGCATGTTTCGGTGTGAAAAAAGACCATGTCTAGCATAAATATACCTATTCATATCCATTGGATTAGTTAGTTTGGTCACACGAGTTGCAGAGTGAAAGTTGCACCACTTTGCAACTTTGCATTGCTTGAATTTGACACTTTTTCCATCAAGTGAAAATTCGCTGCCACGAGAAAACCACTTTGAGATAAAAAAATTGAGAGAGTTTTTTGTAGAGGGGCCCAATGCAGTCTTGTAGGATTAGATGATAATTTTCTAAGCATTACGGTATCTGAGTAATAGCATGTTGAAGTTTGCAGCCATTTTGCACTTTGGACCTTTAAGGGATCGATCCGGTGGTACATAGTTCAGAGCGATTCCGTGTGTTTCGGTATGAAAGAGGACCATGCCTAGTGTAAAAATAAATATTCAGATGTGTTGGAGTAGTTAGCTTGGTCACAAGAGTTGCAAAGTGAAAGTTGCACCACTTTGCAACTTTGCACAACTTGAATTTGACACTTTTTCCATCAAGTGAAAATCCTCCGCCACGGGAAAACCACTCCGAGATAGCCAAAACCAAGAGAGGTTTTTGTAGAAGGGACCAACACAATATTGTAGGAATAGATAAGAAGTTTCTAAGTTTCACAGTATCTGATTAATAACATGCTGAAGTTTGCAGCCATTTTGCACTTTGTACCCATAAGGGATCGATCCGGTGGAACATAGCTCGAAGCGATTCCACGTGTTTTGGTGTGAAAGAGGACCATTCCTAGCATAAAAATACCTATTTGGACATGTTGGAAAAGTCCTCTTGGTCACACGAGCTATAGAGCGAAATTTGCACCACTTTACAACTTTGCATTGCTTGCATTTGACTTTTTTCAATCAAGTGAAAGTCTGCCGCCATGAAAAAACCACTCCAAGATAGCTGAAACTAAGAGAGGTTTTTGTAGAGGGGCCCAACACAATCGTATAGGATAAGATAAGAAGTTTCTAAACATCACGATATCTGAGTAATAGCATGTTGAAGTTTGCAACCATTTTGCATTTTGGACCTTTAAGGGATTGATCCGGTGGAATGTAGCTCAGAGCAATTATGTGCGTTTTGATGCGAAACAAGACCATTCCTAGCATAAAAATACATATGAAAACATTTTGGAGTAGTTAGTTTGGTCACACGAGTTGCAGAGTGAAATTTGCACCACTTTGCAACTTTGCACAACTTGAATTTGATACTTTTTTCATTAAGTGAAAATTCGCTACCACGGGAAAACCACTCTGAGATAGCCAAAACTGAGAGAGGTTTTTGTTGAGGGGCCCAAGACAATCCTATAGGATTTGATGATAATTTTATAAGTATCATGATATCTAAGTAATAGCATGTTGAAGTTTCAGCCATTTTGCACTTTGGACCCTTAAGGGATCGATCTGGTGGAATATAGCTCAGAGTGATTATGCATGTTTCTGTGTGAAAAAGGACCATGCCTAGCATAAAAATACCTATTTGGATGCATTGGAGCAATTAGTTTGGTCACACGAGTTGTAGAGCAAGTTTCACTACTTTGCAACTTTGCACAACTTGAATTTGACACTTTTTCCATCAAGTGAAAATCCGCCGCCACAAGAAAACCACTCCAAGATAGCCAATACCAAGAGATTTTTTTTCTAGAGGGGCCCAACACGATCTTGTTGGATTATATGTGAAATTTCTAAGTGAAATGGAATTATTTTTATTGGGTTTGTGTTGCTGCCCCTATAGATTTTGATGGAACAGGGCATGAAAAATCAAGTTTCACCCTAGGGTTTGATAAAATATTGCATGTAGAGGTTGGGTGATTTACTATTGAGTTTTTTCAAGTGATTTTAAGAAGGTATGAGATGGTGGAATGTTCTGGTAAGGTGTGGAACCATTCCTTTCAATAAACCCTCCTTATACTAGCATAAAATAAGGGTTTTGGTTTGGCATGGTGGAGTGAGTTTTTCTTGAGAAAAATTGTGGATCTGAGGGTTTGGATACATGATAATTGTTGCCTCAACAAGTTAAGGGGGTTCTTGAATGTTTAAAGGTATGTTCCTTTTTTTCTTGAATTCCCCTGCATAAATAAACACACACACCTAAAACATCCTAATTCAACCATACATGATTTATATCACTTCTCTAATCACCTAATGACCTCTTTAAGACTTTGAATACATTACATATGACCTTTACATGACCTTTTTCACATCTTTTACATTTCAAAATTCAAATTTTGTAAATTTGCCTATTGAAGGCATTTACAAAACAAGGCGCTACAACACCAAACATGAACTCCAAAATTACAATATTTGAGTAAATCTCATTGGAAAATTACTTAGTTATTTTGTTCTCACATATCTTTTATAATGTCACTCATACATTTGAGATTCTCTTTAAATTTCTACATCATAGGTGCTCATTATGAGCTTAACTTCAATTAAGTAACTTCAGATTCCCTCGATAAGCTTCACACGCTCTTTTATAATGGCTTGAAATCAAAATTGAGATTTTTCAAGATCATCAAAATGGAAATGAAATAAAAAAATATGGAAGGCACTTACAGATAGGCATGTAGGTCTCACAACTTAGTCACTCCTGGTCATACATCTTCACTGGGAATTCCAACATACCTATTGCACACAACACCTCTCATGAATAGAGTAAGTTGAAATTTAATATGCTCTTATAATGTCTACATCATAGTTGCTCATGATAAGGTTAACTTCAAATGAATAACTTGAAAGTCCCTTACCAAGCTTTGCATACACTTTTCTAATGGCTTAAAATCATGATTGAGATTTTTCAAGATCATCAAAATAAGGATGTTGCATTACTTTTATGGCTAACATTCTCTTGGATGGCTCATATATCTGCATTTTTTGCAAGGGGACACCAATCACAGTTTAGTATGTTACTTACAAATACACAAATTGAAAGAATATGATAGCATTGGAATCAAACAAATTAATGTTCATACAAGTATAAACTAATAAGAACCAATGTGCATGTACTTACAAATTAATCCAACAAACCATCCGGGTCTGCTCTACTCTTTATTGTGTCAAGTATTGTCTCATGGTCAGACTCACGGACCTTCCACAAGGTATTCTTCAAAGGTCTACCCCCATATTTTGTCAAACAAACATTGGATGCCACAACAAGGTTTGAGTAATGAAGAATCGTACGATGCGTGTCAAAGTCCTGAAATAGCCAATGTTCAACACTCGAATGTGGTACCTTCTAAGCCATGTTCTAGTAACCACAATTGAGCCTGTAGGGTATAAAATCTTTTCTCCATCTATAACTGGGGCCTCCAATTTCTTTTTGGCCTCAACACAACGACACAAGTAATATTTTGTTCCCTCTTCATTGTATTCATCTACAATAATTGCATAAACATGCCCTACATTCATATGTGCAGAAAATATCTTGAAATTTGTCAACATTACGAATACAGTACAAAGTAAGATAACGATATGGAATTTCAACAACTAAGAACATAGATATATCACCTGGTTGAACTAGATCTGATATGTGGTCAAAGTTGACTAATGATTCCATCTGTGTCAGTTCCAATGTCGTCGGAGGGTGATACATGTGAAGTGGGCTAAGATAACTTGTCAACCATATGTCAACCCACTCCCCTAACTCACAATCATTCTAGTCTTGCATTGTACATGAAGAACAAAATCATGCCATCTTTCATGTATCGATACTCCATGAACCTACATTTGAGCTAAGGAAAGAGTGTACCTCACTCGATCCTGTTAGTGTACAACAATTCTCATATGGTGCAATTTCAATATCATCCATCATCCAAGAAATCTACGAACTGAAGATGTGCCTTCATTACCTACACCCATCGAAGCATTACACCACTCAACGATTGATTTTGCATCTATCAACTTTGCACTATCTTTATACTTTAACTCTTCTCATGCTAATGCTCTTTTCACGCATGCTCCTGCACCATCATGCTCCCCCTTTCCATGTCCTTCCTCACAAAAGTTCCACATATGTTGAACACCTGTAATTACATGCATCCTACACAAACAATAGAACATGCACAAGTTCTTGAACTGTGTTGCATAGTTATTAGACCATATTATATGCCGGTCATATTTTATGCCCCTCTGAGCCAAACCACTGTAGAAAATTTGGAAGCAACTTTGCAAAAACTCTGGAGAATGTGTGCGATCATCACTAATGTAAAAGTGGTACTCCCTCAATACCTTCCTTTGGTTATATATACTATCAGATGCATGAATGAATGCTATGTGCACAAATATTGAAACCTATGTGGAGTTGTAATACTGTGACTGCAGCTCATGTTGTGGTTGTAGATTGTAGTTCTCCGCAAATTCAACCATTGATCCTATGCTTCCAACTAGAAAGGTGTCCTTGCATAGCTTGAATTATGTGTCCAACCATCGGGATCTATGGGTATGCATTGCATACTCAAACAATATATTGTCACAAAACATGGACATAAACTGGTACACTGGAATCTTCTCATTAACCAAATCACACATTTTTACTTGAGACCCATCTTTTGTAGCATATGCCACTATTTTATACTTCTCAAACTCTACTAGTTTTTGTCCCACCTCATCTGTGCTTTCCATATGTTGACATACTAGCATATGCTAGAAGCCACCACAACGCTCACATGAACCATCCAAGCATTTTTTCTTGTAGAATATTTGGCCATCCTCTATTTCACATAAATTTTTTGATAAGAACTCTCTTGAATATTTTGGTGGGGCTTCTATGCCACAATCCTACAAAACATCGTTAGTATGCAAATCTACACATATATAATGATAAACATCATAATGGTTAGAAAATTAAATATGTAGTCTACAACAACAAGTAGTGCATGTGTGATTTATCTTGACATAAAAAAGTTTAAACATTTCAAAAAATCTTTGAGAAATACTAATTTGAGGATAATCATTTTCAATTTTTTGAAAAAATTGGGTTTGAGTCATATCCAAAAAATGCTTTCGATGTGGCTCACGATTCCGACTACTGATTCTCCTTCTTACCACATCCCTTTGATTTAGAGATGGCCTTGTGTTATTATTACAATACTCTTCAATTAGTGTTCTCAAGGCTTCGAAAACTTCTTTATCTTTTCATGATAGTCTCCCCGATAATTCCCATAATTCATTTGAATCATTTCCCTCAATTCTTTCTCGCCTTTGAATGGCTCTTAATAAAAAAAATCTACTAATTCTCATGTGTTCACTCGTCTTTTTAATGAGACAAGCTCTCTTTGTTTGAAAACTTACTAAATTTGATGTAATGACATGTCGAGTGACATTACTATCCTTTGAGTGTGAGGTCTTACGTACACTCTCACAAGAATCCATTAGATTCTTCACAATAGTGTCTTCACTCAATGCATTCTATGTTCTCAACCCAAGAGTCTTGATGATGTTCCTATACTTTACACCCCACATCATTTCAACAAATAGTTGACATCTTGCAGTCTCATTTAGTCTTTCAAAGAATTGTTCCCAAATCTTCTCAGCATATCTTCTACAAGTATGTGTTGAAATATTACCTTTTATGTGTTGCAAAATCTCATCATCAATATTAATCAAATACTTTGGGTATCTACGCAAAATTCTAGGTGGTTTTCTCCTTGGTAGATACATCTCAACATTAGGAATTCCATCAATATTTAATTGAGGTGGGATAGATTTCATACCTTCAATCGAGGGTGGACAAGAAGACATACCTTGAGTTTCACATGGGGATGATGGCATACCTTCTTCATCAAATCCGAGTGATGATGTACTCTCAACTTGAGATGTGTTGGATGGTGTCTAACAATATTCACTTGAGGTAGATGGTGTCCCTCCATATTCACTTGCACTAGATGGTGTTCGTCTATTTTCACTTCTTCTAGATGTTGTCCCTCCATATTCACTTGTGCTTAATGGTGTCCCTTCATATTCACTTGTCGTAGAGGGTGTGTCTCCAACTATTGTATTTGAATCTATCTTATGGCGATGCTTTCATATTCATTCCTTTTGTGCTGCCAATTCCCATTCTTTTTTTGACGGTTGAGGTTCCTCTTCAATTGGCTTGTTTTCATCAATCGTGTCCAATTTCTTCTTTTCACGATATGCTGCCACCCAAACTCTCTCATTTTATTTGAAGGTTTCATTCTCTTTGTATGTTAGTTTCCTCTTTGTCTTTTTCTTCGGCATGGCAGATAATTTTATCTATACCATGGTAATGAGATGAATATTAGTTCCTAAAAAATGTATCCATTCAAGTTAATTGAAAAATATATGTCATTCAAGGCTTCATTTAAATAATACTTACAATCATCTTGTACAAAATTTAACCTAGCATAGATAAATGTGACATGATTTTTTTTCAATCCAGAATAACTTAAAGAAAAGTGGTAACATGGCATGCCATGATTGCAAGATAGGCTCAAAATGGAAGCATGGACATTTGCAAAAAAATGCATTTTTTGGAAAAGTTGTGAAGAGATAAGTTAGTTAAGAAGTTACAAAAATAGTTATATACATTGGGGGAGTTGAGTTTGAAGGGAAATAAGATAAATATCATGTAAGTTACAATCATAATGAGTCTAATGGAATTGTGAGTGTTTGATAAGTTTGTGGTGTAGGAGCACCTTGACAATCTGTGCTTCCATTTTGAAATTTGATTCAATTTTGGGTATCTCCATGTCGTAAGAGGGTCATTAAGATATTTTCCATGTATGGGAATCATTAAGAGGTTTAAAATGTGCATTGACAACATAAGGTTATAATGACAAACAAAATTGAAAGCATGCCATAATAGAATAAAATAAAATGTGTAAAGACTTCACATACCTAAAAAACCAAACTTTCAAATGGAGGAGTTCAACCCAATTATGTAGGCTTAGCTTCTTCTTTCTTCAAACTCCAGAAAAATTTGACTTGTTCAAAAGTTTTTTCCCCTCCAAACTTCAATTGTATATCATTTTTCAATGGAATTCAAACTTCAATTGATATTATATTTCTTTCAATGTGGAAACTCTTCTATTTCATGCAAAGGTGGTAGAAAGATCATCGAAAAGGTGATGGAATGTGAAAAACATGCTTGCACACTTCACAACATCATCAAAAGGCTATTTTTTTGTCAGAGCACGTGCAGAACCAAGAGAATATGCAGAGTGTGGGCCTTAATATGGTTTTCTTAATATATTTACTTTCTCCCTCTTTGTCTAAGAGGGAGGGAGGAAGGGAGCAAGGGAGAGGGAGGAGGAAGGGAGAGGGAGAGGGAGAGGGTTAGAAAGAGATAGTGGGATACATGAAGATAGATAGGGAAGGAGAGAGGGGGAGAGTAGGAGAGAAAGAGGGAGAGGTAGAGTGGGAGAGAAAGAGAGAGTGAGGGAGGGAGGGAAAGGGAGAGAGGAAGAGTGGGAGAGAAAGAGGGAGAGAGACAGAGGGAGGGGGGTAGGGAGAGAGGGAACGGGTTAGAAAGAGATAGTGGGAGAGAAAGAGGGAGAGGGATGGAGAGGGAGAGAGAGGGAGGGAGGGAGGGAGAGGTAGGGAGGGAGGAAGGAGGAGGGAGGGGTGAGAGAGGGAGAGGGAGAGAGAGGGAGAGGGAGGGAGGAAGGAGAGAGGGAGGGGAGGGAGAGCTAGGAAAGAGATAGGGATCGGATGAATATAGATAGGGAGGGGAGAGAGGAGGAGATTGGGAGAGAAAGAGGGAGAGGGAGAGTGGGAGAGAAAGATGGAGAGAGTGGGAGGGAGGAGGGAGGGAGAGAGTCAGAGATGGTTAGAAAGAGATAGTGGGAGAGAAAGAGGGAGAGGGAGAGAGGAAAAGTGGGAGAGAGAAAGAGAGAGTGGGAGAAAAAGAGGAGAGAGAGGGAGGGAGGAGAGTGGGAGAAAATAGAGAGAGAGAGAGAGAGAGAGAGGAGAGAGAGAGAGAGAGAGAGGAAGATTGGTTAGAAAAGAGAGGGAGAGATGAAGATAGATAGGGAGGGGGAGAATGGGAGAGAAAGAGGGAGAGGGAGAGTGGGAGAGAAAGAGAGTGGGAGAGAAAGAGGGAGAGAGAGGGAGGAAGGGAGTGAGGGAGAGGGAGGGACGGAAGGAGGGAGAGTGGGAGAGTGGGAGAGAAAGAGAGAGAGGAACGAAGGGACGGAGAGAGGGAGAGCGAGAGGGAGAGTGGGAGAGTGGGAGGGAGAGGGAGTGGGAGAGAAAGTGAGAGAGGAGGGAGAGGGAGTGGAGAGATGGAGATGAGAGGGAGGGAGAGAGTGGAGAAGGGAGAAGGGGAGAGGGGGAGGAAAGAGAGAGAGAGAGAGTGGAGAAGGGAGAGGGAGAAAGAGATAGTGGAGAGATGGAGATATAGAGGAGTGGGAGAGACATAGAGGGTAGAGGGTTAACCTCAACTCTTAAACCCTTAAACCTTAAACTCTAAAACCCCTCTACCCTCTACCCTCTACCCTCTACCCTCAACCCAATACTCTCTACCTTAAACCCTAATCCGTCAACCCCTATACCCTCGTAATCCCTCAACCCTCAACCTTCAACCTTTAAACCCTAATCCCTCAACCCCTATACCATCTACTCTATAACCTCTCAATCCCTAAACCCTTAACCCTAAACCCTTAAACCCTAACCCGTAAACCCTCTACCCTCTACTATCAATCCTCTAACCTCTACCCTTAACCCATAAATCCACTTAGTAAACTCTCTACCATAATCCCTCAATCCTCTTGACCCTTAATCCCTCAAACCTCAACCTTCAACCTTTAAACCCTAATCTTGCAACCCCTATACCCTCTTACTTCCTCAACCCTCAACCCTTATCCCTCAACCTTCAACCCTTAAACCCTAATCCCTCAACCCCTCTACAATATTAATCCCTCAACCCTTAACCCCAACCCTTAAAATCTAATCCCTCAACCCCTATACCCTCTCAACTCTCAACCCTTAACCATTAAACCCTAATCCCTCAACCCCCATACCCTCTTAATCCCTCAACCCTCAACCCTCAACCCTCAACCCTTAAATCATAATACATCAACTCCTATACCCTCTTAATCCCTCAACCCTCTACCCTTAACCCTTAAACCCAAATCCCTCAACCCCCATACCCTATTCATCCCTCAACCCTCCACCCTTAAACCCTAATCCCTCAACTCCTATACCCTCTTAATCCCTCACCATCAAACCTTAACCCTTAAACCCTAATCCCTCAACCCCCATACCCTCTTAATCCCTCAACCATCAACCCTTAAACCCTAATCCCTCAATCCCTATACCCTCTTAATCCCTCAACCCTCAACCCTCAACTATTAAACCCTAATCCTTCAACCCCTATACCCTCTTAATCTCTCAACCCCTCAACCCTCAACCCTTAAACCCTAATCCATCAACCCCTATACCCTCTTAATCCATCAACCCCTCAACCCTTAAACCCTAATCCCTCAACCCCTCTACAATCTTAATCCCTCAACCCTTAAACCCTAATGCCTCAACCCCTATTCCCTCTTAATCCCTCAACCCCCATACCCTCTTAATCCCTCAACCCTTAACCCTTTATCCCTAAACCCTCTACTTGAGAGAGAGAGAGAGGGAGAGAGAGAGGTGGTGGGAGGGACATACTTGAGAGAGAGGGAGAGGGAGAGGGAGAGAGAGAGGGATTGAGAGAGGGAGGGAGTGAAAGAGAGATAGAGTGAGTCACTGTGAGAGGGAGAGGGGGTAGGAGGGGGAGACTTGACAAAGAGAGAGAGGAAGATGGGGTGGGACGAAGATACTTGAGAGAGAGAAAGAGGGAGAGAGGGTTGGAGGGAGAGAGATAGAGGGAGTGAGAGAGAGAGGGAGAGAGACAAAGTGGTAGAGAGATAGAGGGAGTGAGAGATAGGGGGAGAGACATAGTAATGGAGAGAGAGGGAGAGGGAGTGGGAGGGAAAAATCTATGAGAGAGGGAGAGGGAGAGAGGGTGGGAGGGAGACACCCAAGAGAGAAGGAGAGGGAGACAAAATTGGAGAGATGGGGTGGGAAGGAGAGACCTAAGAGAGTAGGAGAGGGAGTGGGAGATAGAGGGATGGGAGAGATACAAGGAGTGAGAGAGAGACTTGAGAGATGGGGAGGGGGTGGAAGGGAGAGGGAGTACTCAGGAGAGAGGGAGTACTCAAGATAGAGGGATTTGAGACAGATGGAGGGAATTAGAGAGAGATAGAGAGAGAGGGGGTGTGGGGAGATACCTGAGATAGAGGGAGAGAGAGAGTAGGAGGGGGTACAAGGGAGATATCTGAGAGAGAGGGAGAGAGAGATGTAGAGAGATAGAGTGAGTGAGAGAGAGAGGATGTGGGAGATAGATAGAGGGAGTGTGTGAGAGAGACAAAGAGATGCCTGAAAGAGGGAGAGGGGGTAGAAGGGAGAGACTTGAGAGACAGAGAGGGAGGGAGAGACTTGAGAGAGAGGGAGATGGAGATAGAGGGCATGAGAGAGAGAGGGACTTGAGAGAGAGAGAGAGGGAGAGGTGGTGGGAGGGATATGCTTGAGAGAGATGGAGAGGTAGAGGGAGAGAGATAGAGGGACTAAGATAGGGAGGGGGAGACCTCAGAGAGATAAAGGGAGTGACTATGGGAGGGAGAGAGGGTAGGAGGGGAAGACTTGACAAAGAGAGAGGGAGAGGGGGTAGGACAAGGATACTTGAGAGAGAGAGAGAGAGGGAGAGCGGGTGGAAGGGAGAGACCTAAGAGAGAGGGAGAGAGATGAAGTGGGAGACAGTGAGAGAGAGGGAGTGGGAGAGAGAGAGGGAGTGTGTGTGTGTGTGAGAAAGAGAGAGGGCGGGTGGAGATACCCAAGAGAGAGTGAGAGAGAGGGAGAGAGATAGAGTGAGTGAGACAAAGGGAATGGGAGAGAGATAGAGGGAGTGAGTGACAAACCTAAGAGAGGGAGAGGGGGTAGGAGGGAGATACTTGAGAGAGAGAGAGACAAAGAGAGAAAGACAACAACCTAAGAGATGGAGATGTAGTGATAGAAACAAAAAGACCAAAGAGGGGGAGAGAGAGATAGAGAAGGAGAGTGAGAAAGGGGGTTGGAGTGAGATAGATTTATTTAGGTACCTATGTGGGAGGGAAAGAGACTTGAGAGAGGGGATTGGGCTGAGAGAGTAGTCTAGGTTGCACGGGAGGGAATGAGACCTGAGAGAGAGAGACTTCAGAGGGATAAAGAGTTATCCAGTTATGGTAACGAGTTAGAGAAGGTTTAAAAGGTAAAACCTCGACTATCCATCTATGATCATAAACTGTGCACTCTAAGAATTATCAAAGTTGTTGACCAAAGAGGGGAAATTACAGTTTTGTGCAAAGAAGGCCATTTGGAAAGCACCAAATTTGGTGCTAGCCAAATGACTCATCACATTTGGCGCTTGCCAAATGGCCTACTTTGGATGTGTTAATTGATAGGGTTTGCCAAATTTCCTCATATTTTTTTCTGTGCTCCCTATCTCATTTGCACATCTTTCAATGCGGGTATGTGCAAGATCAACATTGAAAAAATAGGCCCTTAAGTGGCGATGAAAATTCAAAAAATCAGAGTTAGGCAACTTGATGTAAAAATTTGAATAACTTATCTATATTAAATTTCAAAATTATGTAAGAATAGAATCTGTAGCAAATTTAATGTAGTTTCTCAACTACTAGGTTTATTTAAAAAGTAAAAAAATCTATTTGGTGAAAATTTGAAATTTCAATGCAGTAGTACTTAAATTTTAGGGAAAATATAAGAAGTAGATTTCTGTGTGACCACCCTAACCACAATAAAATGATAATTATTTTTTATAAGATTTTAGATATAAGTAGAGTACTCATGTTCCGATGCGATGAATATTTTTTTGTAATTTTTTTCCAAGTAAATAATTAATTACGAATTTTTTATTACAACTTTTAAAAAATATAAAAACTCGTATGTCTGACCACCTTAACTTGGTCAAAAATTCATGAAATTCAATTCTTTTGTTTCAATCCTATAGTATATGAAGCATAGAATGTGACACATGTTTTGGACTCAAAAAATGTGATACCGTTTGAAAGTCAATGATGTTTTTCAATCAGGACTTTAGTCATAATACAAATAGAAAATGAATAATAATTATTTATGAAATTCAAAGTAAATGATAATTTATATTGGTGGAAAACTAAGAATATACTTTAAAAACCCTTTTCATTTCATCAATTTTGGGTAGAAAAAATGTCGTCAGCCACATGGGCCATCATATCACTTACATATCACCACTTTTTGGCCCATCATGATCCTGCACATACCCATGCAAGTTTATAAAAAAACCATGATAGCATTAACCTCTCTCTTAGCTATCTAAATATATAATTCTTTTTTCATTTTGATTTAGTTAAGGTTTTGATCCATGGCTTCTATTGTAAATGCCTTCATTTTTGGTCAAAAACCAACATGTGCTAGTTTTAGGATAGATTTTTACCCATTCATTGAAACGTGAAACAAATTATATTTTTTAAAACTAGACTCCATTGTAAACATGATGAAAAAAAAAGAATCTATTTTTAATTAGTTTGCAAAACATTTACGGGGGAGCACGCTCAAATTTTAGCTTTTCAGGATGTGTCCACTTTGAAAATTCATAAAATATTATATATTCATTAAAAAATTATCTGAAAGAATGAGGATAAACTACATGGTGTTAGCTAATTTCTCATCATTGGGATTTTTGAAATTCTAAAAAAATGTCAATCAAAAAGGGGGGAGCCCTCAGGCACTATGCTATTTTTTTAAATAAAAACATGACCTATTTTGCCTCCCCCCCTTTTTGAGACCCTTAATCATCATTAATTTTTTTTAAAATAGTAACTTAGAAACTAGAATCAGAGCACTTAAACTTTTGTTCTTGCAACATTTTGAAATTTTGAGCATAACTATCTTCATTTTCTCGCGCAAATCAGATTTTCCTGATTTCAGAAAAAAAAAGAAAAAAAGTGGCATCTTAAGAGCCAAAATTGGGTCACGAATTGGTGCACTTACCCTAAACCTATATGGTGAATGTAATATGGTCTTCTCCCCCTTTTTACAACAATACCAAATTTCAAATGGGTAGTAAATCAATAAATGGCCACTACAAAAGATAAAATCTATGAAAGAAAGATATAATAAACACAACCTATATAGAATAATTAAGCATCAAGAAAACAACTATCAAAACCTCTTAAACTATTGTCACAATTAAAACCAAACACCATCAAATCAGAATAAAGAAACGATAAAACATAGCATAGTCATAATGAAGCATGGTGATTGCCAGAGTATTAGAAGACTGATCATATATGCCAACCATGAAGATTGTTGGCATAGAAAAATATCCATGATGCAAAAACATGAGAAGAACTATACCAAAGCATCACATATACAGTGTGAAGTAAAAATATTTGAAGATAGAAGTGGAATAGCAACATAATGAACCATTAGCGGTGAATGATCTAATCTATGAAAATCCCCCTGAAACTATGAAACCATGCAACAGAGAAGATCATATTCTCTCCCTTAGAGTAACAATGAAAGAAAACTAATAACAAGAGAGTGCATCTTTTCCAATTCTCAAGAAAAGAAAACATTACACAAAAAGGCACTATACCATGCTATCTTAAAGAAATTTTGCATTGTGCTTTATACTTCAAGATGTAATCTGATAATATGAAAGTTGAGTCAACATTGTAAGGGAACCAAACAAGATTAACTCAAACAATGTATTAATAAAAACTTATCCATTGCATACATGTAGACCATGCATATATATTGTACATAAGTAATGTATGCACCAACACTGGTATAATCCTAGGAAGTGAATTTATATCACTATCTTGAATAGATTAAAAAAAAAATCATTAAAACATCATTACCAAGAAGAATGCATGGTTTTAAGGCTAGCATTGCAACAAATGACATGAAGCATATCACACTGCCTATTACACATAGTTCACTGTCCAAAAGTAAGTCAACTGTCAAACCATCACTTCACATATTACTGCTATCAAGGTACCAATGCCACCATTACTTCCCATATAAGAAACCAATATCATACAGTAGATAAAATCACTCTAAAGAATAGTATGAGTACCAAACAACTAAATTCTAAGTCACTATCCAAACTTGGAAACAATCCAGTCCTTCACACTGACTAAACAAAGAATTCATTCTCAGTATAATCATTAGGGCGGGTGCATGGAAATGGGTAGCCATTCTGTGGACACCCTCTTAAAAAAATATATTTTGGACATAACGTGAGCGTGTTATAACGTGTGCGCGTTATAACGTGCTCGAGTTATGTCATCGGTTAAACCTAGGTAAGGTCCCGGCGGATAAAAAACTACAAAGCGATAACGCGAGGGCGTTATAATGTGCTCGCGTTATCGACTGTTAAAAGTAAAAAAAGAAATGCAAATCTCTCATTTGCATTTCAACTGGTTTTTTTTTGCACCCGTGGCCAAAAACACCAAAATAGCGTGCTCGCGTTTGAGGAGAGGAATTTCTTCACCAAGCATCCAAATTTCTTTGCAATGATGGCGCCACAACGATGAGGAGCTGTAAGAGGTAAGGATTCTATGCTTTTTATTTTGAATTTGATAGTTTTAGGTTGAATTTGATATCTATTTGTTTGAAATTTTAGGAGATGCAAATCAGCCTGCAAACCCTCAAAATCCTCAACAGGAGGACCAACCAAATCTTCAAGATCAAAATCAACCTCCTCCACCAATCACTCAACCCCCTCCAGGCACTCAACAAAATTTAATGAGTGAAATTAAAAATAACAAAAAACAAATTGAGGATTTGATCAATAGGTTGAGTGATCCAAATGGTTCAACCACATAAAGAATGACCGTAGCAAATTCCTTGAAAGATATCTTAACAAACATAGATTCAATTAGCAAACAAATAACTGGATGGGAAGATAGGAGGCAGGCGGCTAGGGAGTATTATACAAATAAACTATCATAAAAGGATGTGAAAGATTTAAAAATAACAAAAGGTGATTTGTGCTCATTATTCACCGACCCACACACAAATCAAAATCTTACCCTCAATGCAAAGAGGTTTCCTATCCATTGGTGCCACCACAAACAAATGAAGGAGCGATTTTATGATAGCTGGTACATGGTCTTCGATTACCCACCGTGCAACAATTGCGAGGTCCCACAATATTTCCTTAGGAAACTATACAGTGAGTTCATATTGAACAAAATCCCAAATTATTTTGATATGAGGGATTTCTCGGGGAGAGGTGGGGGGTCAGGTCAGGATAGACCTGGTGCACAGCCGAATCCTACGCGGCAAGGTAGACGAGCTCTCGCTAGGCCGCCTCATGAGCACATTATTATGCCTTCCATCGTGAAGGAAAGTGCTAACGTAGAGACATTGCAGGCAATCAGCACTTTGACCCAGAGTGTCATCGATCATACTAGCCCTATTCTACAGTGCCATCCAGGGGAGTCTTCTAGTGGTGGTCTTCGAACACATGTGTGTCAATCTTGTGGGGGTACTTGTTCACATGACCCCACCGACCCTCAGGAGACTAGTACACAGGATCCATCTGCAGCTATGGAGATTGAGAGGGTAGCTGACATTTTGCATGAGGCATATGGAATTGATAGTCAGGTAAAAGTTATTGCATGTGTTCATTGAATTTAATTTATTAAATTTCGATTTTGAAATGCAAGATTAAATAATTTTTTTTTATGATTTTAATAAAATTGCAGGGTCATAGTGTTGAGACTGGATACACCGGCCCCCCACCAACCTATTTTTGTAGTACACCTATCGCTAGGGTATGTAACTAGTAAACAATTATAAGTTTATCGCATATTAATGGAATTGTTTTATGAATGGTAATTTAATATGCAATTTTGGATGTTGAACAGACTAATATTGGAGGTTTTGATGGAACACTTCGTAGTGGCGGTGGATTTACTCAAACCTTCACACAGGTAATAGAATAAAGAGTTTAACTAATGAATCAAGTACTTAATAGATTTGTGTAGTTTATACATGCATTTCATTGATTATGTTGAATAATTTGTTGTTTTATTTTCAGTTGTTGCAAGACGATACACCTTCGAATGTGACAAGGGCAATGGATATTGGTGTGACATCTGCTATACAATCCTCGATGGCTCTGACAGAAGAGGTATGAGGCAAATTAGTAAATTTTAATTTACATTTGTTTTTATAGATGTTAGTTAGTCAGAAATCAAACCATTATTGATTCACGTAGTTTTTGTCTATTTGTATGGTTTATATAGGGCTTGAGCATGCCTTAGCATGGGTGTGAGGATATTTCCCTCATGGAGAGAGATCGTGAGATGGTTGTAAGTGATTATTTTGTCAAATATATCATTTTTTATAATGTAATTTCTATATATTCATGTCTTTACTTCTTATTGTAATAGTTAAAACTTCACCATGAACTAAACCCTAGGAGGAGTAGCAGGAGCACTCCACGAGCACAGCAAAAATGAGTGACAGACCTATCGCCATCCGAGCAAAAAGGAAAGGGAAAGATTTTATTTCCTGGGCATGGAGAGCAATGACTTTTGATTCGATAGTCTTTTATTGTATGCCTGCATGGTAGTTTTGTACATATTTTTTATTGGACATATTTGACATTGTATGCCTAGATGACATTCTCGTAAGCCTATATGGCTATTTTGTACATATATTTCATACTTATATCGACATATATTTATGTATGCCTACATGGCTATTTGGTTAATACAAATATCTTTTTTCGATGCTTGTCCATATTTGCATTCTAAATTGATGGTTCAATAGATATGAGTTATGTATATTCAAGTGTATACTTTACAACTTACGTGTATACTTTGTGACTTACGTGCATTCGAGTGTATACTTTGTGGCTTACATGTTTTCATGCATATACCTTGTATTCGTGCATATACTTTGTTTTAATTTGTGTATACTATGTATTCGTTTGTATACTTTTTGAGGCTTACGTGTTTATGAGTACTTGTAGTTCCCTTATTGACATGTACATGTTTGACTTATTCACATGTATAATTATTAATTGGTTAGCCGTAGCATTGATCTATGTCATCCTCAATGCATGATCCTTGAGATGGAGTAAGTACACCCTCAAGGTCAAAAGGAGTTTCACATGCATTCTTCGTAGGCTCATTTTGGTAGTGAAACCAAAAACCTCTTGCATCATTGAAACGAAAAAAAAATTCCTTTATAGCAGGTCTGAAGCCATTATCATTCTCCATTATTTCTTCATGTATCCACTCCCCATTAATGGTTGTCTCATGACCTTCATGAAACCAAGCACTTATCTCATTTGTGATAGAAGAAATGTATGAAGATTTATCTTCCTCCTTATGAACCATTCATTATCATGAGAGATGGGTTCTTGTGAACCACTACTGATGAATCATGGGTCAATGAGTTTGACTTGTAAAACTACATGATTGAATCCTGATAGCAATATCACAATATTTATATATCTAAATACTGCCATTGAATCCTGAATACTGCCATCTTACCCACACAAGATTCTGGAAGATGCTTCCCACCCTTCTCTTAGTGGTTGCTCTCATTGCACCTTCTACCTAGCTTCATCTTGGTGTAGACAATATGAAGACGCCAACTTGAGATCTTCGCACATGCAAGAACAACTGCGTCCTTCCTGCAGCTTGGATGGATCAACTTGCAACCAAGAACCCACACTACTTCCTGGTGTAGATTTCCTTCTACACGCTCAGAACCTTCTGCCTCTGATACCATTCTGATGCAGAGGAAACAACACAAGACAGTGGCTCATCCACCCTTCTCACTCCTTAACCTACTGATCACTACTGATCACTACTGATCAAGACATGTTCTTAAGCCTCTAACTCTATCCGCCACCTTTTCGCTATTCAAAGCCTGAGTCACACATTGCTCAAACACAATGGTCGAGCGATGTAATGGTTTCTTTGAAAACCATTATACATTTAAAACCATACAAGAATTTCACACTCAGTTATATTACGTATGTTCCCTATCAACTGAAACCATTTTTCCCATTCCATTTGGGGCTATCATAAAGAAACTCGAAAACAAGACATCCATGCCATTCAAAACAATAGTGAATCCTTCAAACTTAGTTATATTACGTATGTTCCCTATCAACTGAAACCATTTTTCCCATTCCATTTGGGGCTATCATAAAGAAACTCGAAAACAAGACATCCATGCCATTCAAAACAATAGTGAATCCTTCAAAACTAATCTGTATTCACAATTTGCAAAATAATAAACCAGGAAAGATAGAGAGAACGACACGACGGGAAATGGAAACTCCTCTTTAATGAATTCTAGATATTAACACTTCAAAAACATACATGCTTTAAATGGTTCTTTGGCCGAAGGCCGGAGAGCCCAATTTCTTCTCCCTCTTGTTTACTCTCTTTTTTGTTTTCCCGTAGTTGCACTCTCTATTTCCTCTATCTCCCCATATTCGGTTACATGTTGTCTCTTTATAGAGATTCTAGGGTAGTTAGACAAATTGTTCATCTACCCGATATTCCCATTCGGTTACAAATATCATTTAATCCTTTTGATGAATATATCATTGCAATTCTAAACACTTAACCATTTCTTAACATGGTCCCACGAAATTCTAAATGACTAAAACATTACAAAATTAAGAAGCTTGTCATAAATTTCAAGGGTCGAGGTGTCCCCACACCAGTATCCTAGTTGTCCCTTTGTTGATTTATCTCCTCACTAATCCATCTTATTGGATTCTTTCACCTTTTACCCATCGCTTTCTTGAAAAACTCAATTTTAGGCCTTGTAGCCTTCTGCCCCAATTTGGCCTCCTAGAACCCGTTTTCTTGACTTTTCTCACAATCAGTCTTAACAACCCCCAAATTTTTTTGTAAATTCTTTCTTTTGATCATTAAGGCTCCAATATTTACCAAGCCTTAGCTCCTACAAGTTTTCGTACATATGATTGTCCTCAAACCCCCTATTTTCAAGGGTTCCTATGGTTTTTGGCTCTTTTTCCTTCTTTGAGGGCTTCAATGACCTCCTCAAGTCTCCTCCTGGCATACACATGACTGAGATACATGTGCCTACACTCTGATACTCTTTATTGGCATAAACCAATCCATTTAGCAACTCTCCTTGCTGCTGTCCTCTCCAAGATACTAGCCAGAATGCACTTGCACTCGCCTAGTGCTTGATGATTTCATCACCTTCCCTGCAAAACAAGACCCCAAAACCTATATGTACACTATTTACATATTCCCCAACTTGATTCCAAGTGGTCATGAGAGGAAAGCCATGGGAAGTCAAGTGGGACTCATTATTTACAAAACTGGCCTGAACCGGCAATGAGACCAAGAAAACCAAAAACTTGCAAAAAGATAACCAGTCGGTCTAGATGACTAATCTAATGCTACACAAGATAATTAAGTGACACAAATGGAAGACTCAAAGCATTAGATAAGTCCCTTCAATCCATTCTTGACTGGATGAAGGCTCAAACACAGAAATTCAATGAAAACTTGCTCTCTTCCAATCACAAAAATGTACTCTCCAAATCTCAATTCGTGAAAACAATCCTCCAACCCAGGTATTAGGGTTTTTCTGACCTTATATACCTTTCTCCCATGTTCTATGACTCTTCGGTCGGGCTTAGAGCATCATTAATGTAATTTTCCAGCTTTTAGGACAAATAGCCAAGGCAACATTGCTCAAAATGCTCACAGTGTCCAAGACTTACCCAAACTGCAAGCCCCTAACAAACCTATTTCCAATTCACTCATCAAAAACACTCTTAGGACTTTATATCATAGTCCTTATTCCCTCTTTCATCCTAATCTGATAGTAGCCACTTTTCAAATCAATCTTGGAGTAGTACCTAGCACCCCCCTAAACAGTCCATTAAGTCTTCTATCCTAGGAATAGGAAACCTATATCTAATGGTTATCCTATTTATGGCCCTAGAATCAGTACACATTCTCCACTTATCTCCCTTCTTAGGTGCCAACACCACTAGAACAACACATGGGCTTATGCTTTTCCTGATCAACCCTTGGTCCAAAAGTTCTTGAACTTACCTTGCTATCTCCTTGTTCTGCTCCGGTGTCATTTTGTATGCAGCCTTGTTAGGCAATATTGCTCTTGGTACAAAGTCAATTTCATGACTGATTGCCCTCTTAGGTGGTAGTGTAGCTGGTGTGCCTTCACAAATGATATCCTTGAACTGATCCAACAGTTGCTTCACCTCTGGTGTCATAGGTAGCCGACTAGGTGACTCCTCCTCCTTTGGCTTCAACATGATTGCATAGACAACTCCTTCTTCCTCCTTCATGTCTCTTAGGAATTCCTTTCCACTCATCAAAAGTACACTGGATTCTGCCTTTTCCACTATCCTTCTTGGGGAAAAAACTTCATGGTTAAGCGCTTGAGCTGGAGCATACTGGAATGGGTGACCTCCCAGGAAGGCCTAGTGCCTCACCTCTGTGAGCATCACTTAGATGTAATGATTGATAAGTGGGCCATTCAATATCATTTCAAATTTGTTTCTTTAAACAACTTACAAATTTGCAACTTAAGACTCCTCCAACCTAAGGGATCGATCCGGTGGAACATAGCTCAGAGTGATTCCATGTGTTTTGGTGCAAAAGAGGACCATGCCTAGCATAAACATACCTATTTGGACATGTTGGAATAGTCTGCTTGGTCACACAAGTTGCAGAATGAAAGTTGCACCACTCTGCAACTTTGCAATGCTTGCATTTGATGCTTTTTCCATCAAGTGAAAGTCCACCACCACAGGAAAACCACTCTGAGATAGCCAAAACTAAGAGAGGTTTTTGTAGACAGGCTCAATGCAATCCTATATGATTAGACGAGAAGTTTCTAAGCATCATGGTATCCAGGTAATAGCATGCTGAAGTTTGCAGCTATTTTGCACTTTGGACCCTTAAGGGATCAATCTGGTGGAACATAGCTCAGAGCGATTCCACGTGTTTCGGTGCAAAAGAGGACCATGCCTACGATAAACATACCTATTCAAACATGTTGGAACATTCTGCTTGCTCACACGAGTTGAAGAGTTAAAGTTGCACCACTTTGCAACTTTGCACAACTTGAATTTGACATGTTTTCCATCAAGTGAAAATCTGCCACCACGAGTAAACCACTCCAAGATAGCCAAAATCAAGAGAGGTTTTTCTAGAGGGGTCCAATGCATTTTTGTAGGATCAGATGAGAAGTTTCTAAGCATCACAGTATCCAAGTAATAGCATGCTGAAGTTTGCAGCTATTTTGCACTTTGGACCCTTAAGGGATCGATCCGGTGGAACATAGCTCGGAGTGATTCCACATGTTTCGGTGTGAAAGAGGACCATGCCTATTGTAAAAATACCTATTCAGATGTGTTGGAATAGTCTACTTGCTCACACGAGTTGCAGAGTGAAAGTTGCACCACTTTGCAACTTTGCACAACTTGAATTTGACACGTTTTCCATCAAGTGAAAATCCACCGCCACGAGAAAACCACTCCAAGATAGCCAAAATCGAGAGATATTTTTCTAGAGGGGTCCAACGCCTTTCTATAGGATTAGATGAGAATTTTCTAAGCATCACAGTATCCAAGTAATAGCATGCTGAAGTTTGTAGCTATTTTGCACTTTGGACCCTTAAGGGATCGATCCGGTGGAACATAGCTCGGAGCGATTCCACGTGTTTCGGTGCGAAAGAGGACCATACCTACTATAAAAATACCTAGTTGGACATGTTGGAATAGTCTGCTTGCTCACACGAGTTGCAGAGCGAAAGTTGCACCACTTTGCAACTTTGCACAGCTTGAATTTGACACATTTTCCATCAAGTGAAAATCCATCGCCACGAGAAAACCACTCCAAAATAGCCAAAATCGAGAGAGGTTTTTCTAGAGGGGTCCAACACCTTTTTGTAGGATTAGATGAGAAGTTTCTAAGCATCATAGTATCCAAGTAATAGCATGCTAAAGTTTGCAACTATTTTGCACTTTTGACCCTTAAGTGATCGATCCGGTGGAACATAGCTCAGAGTGATTCCACGTGTTTCAGTGTGAAAAAGGACCATGCCTACCATAAAAATACCTATTCGGATGTGTTGGAACAGTCCACTTTCTCACACGAGTTGAAGAGCGAAAGTTGCACCACTTTGCAACTTTGGACAACTTGAATTTGACACATTTTCCATCAAGTGAAAATCTGCCGCCACGAGAAAACCACTCCAAGATAGCCAAAACCGAGAGAGGTTTTCCTAGAGGGGTCCAATGCCTTACTGTAGGATTAGACGAGAATATTCTAAGTGTCACAATATCCAAGTAATAGCATGCTGAATTTTGCAGCTATTTTGCACTTTGGACCCTTAAGGGATCGATCCGACGGAACATAGCTCGGAGCGATTCCATGTGTTTCGGTGCGAAAGAGGACCATGCCTACCGTAAACATACCTATTAGGATGTGTTGGAATAGTCTGCTTTCTCACACGAGTTGCAATAAAATGTGTACAAATTGTTTACATGACGTTTATATGACCTTTTTCACATTGTTTACATTTCAAAATTCAAAGTTTGCAAATTTTCCTACTCAAGGCATTTACAGAACAAGGTGCTACTACACCAAACATGAACTTCAACCTTACAATATTTGAGTATATCTCATTATGTAATTAAATCTTATTACAATGCCTCTGGCACTTCGTTCTCTCAAATCTTTTACAATGTCACTCATACATTCAAGATTCTTTTTAAATGTCTACATCATAGGTGCTCATCATGAGGTTAACTTCAAATGAGTAACTTGACATTCCCTCGCTAAGCTTCACATGATCTCTTATAATGGCTTGAAATCAAAATTGAGATTTGTCAAAATCATCAAAATAAGTATGTTGCATTGCTTTTTTTGCTGAGATTTTTGATAATGGCTCTTAAATCAGCATTTTCTGCAATGAAAGATCAATCAACCCTTAGTAGTTTACCTACAAATACGCAAAGTAAACGAGAAAAAGAAAGAGCATCCAAAATGGAAATGAAATAAAAATAGATGGAAGGCACTTACAGATGTTGCATGCAGGCATCAAAATAAGGATGTTGCATTGCTTTTCTGGTTGACATTCTCTTTGATGGCTCATATATCATCATTTTTTGCAAGGGGACACCAATCACTATAAAAGAAGATGATAGCATTGGCATCAAACAAATTAATTGGCATCGAGGGTGGAGAAGAATACATACCTTGAGGTTCACATGGGAATGATGGCATACCTTCTTCGTCAATTTCGATTGATGATGTACTGTCAACTTGAGATGTGTTTGATGGTGTCCAACAATATTCAGTTGTGGTAAATGGTGTCCCTCCATATTCACTTGCAGTAGATGGTGTCCATCCATATTCACTTGTGCTAGATGGTGTCCCTCCATATTCGCTTGTGCTTAATGGTGTCCCTTCATATTCACTTGTTGTAGAGGGTGTGTCTCCAACTACGGTATCTAAATTTGTCTTACGATGATGCTTTCACATTCATGCCTTTTGTGCTGCCAATTCCCGTTCTCTTTTTGATGGTTGAGGTTCCTCTACAATCAGGTTGTTCTCATCAATCGTTTCCAAATTCTTCTTTTCACGATATGCCACCACCCGAACTCTCTCCTTTTCTTTCAAGGTTTCGTTCTCTTCGTTTGTTAGTTTCCTCTTTGTCTTTCTCTTTGGCATGGCAGATAATTTTATCTATACCATGGTAATGAGATGAATATTAGTTCCTAAAAAATGTATCCATTCAAGATAATTGAAAAATATGTCATTGAAGGCTTCATTTAAATAATACTTACAATCATCTTGTACAAAAGTAGTCTTTTATTGTTGATGGTTCTAGCCAACAACCAAGGGAATAAGGACTATGATGTAAAGTCCCAATAGTGTTTTTGATGTGTGAGTTAAGGCAAACTTAGGGTAGTCTAGAGCCTTGAAGTTTGGAGAAGCTTGAATGATGAAATTAGGCAAATTAGTCCATGTAGACTTGGCAATTTGTCTTAAAAGTGGGAAAAGGGCATTAATGACACTCTAAGCCCAACCCAAGGGTCCTAGCACGTGGGAGAAAGGTATATAAGGTCATAAAAACCCTAATTGAGCATGTAGGAAAGCTATTGTATGATTTCGAGTTTTGGAAGGGGAATTTATGGGTTGGAAGAGTGCAAATTTCATTGAATTTCTGTTTTTGTGCCTTCATCCAGTCAAGAATGGATTGAAAGGACCTATCTAATGCTTTGAGTCTTTCAATTATGTCACTTAATTACTGTGTGAAGCATTATAATAGCCATTTAGTTCAATTGCTTTCTGTTTTGCAAGTTTTTAGAGTTTTTGGTCTCATAGCCGGTTCATGCCAGTTTTTGGAAATAATGATCCCCACTTGAATTCTCATGGCAAGGATACCATGGAAACTTGGAATCAAGTAGGGGAATGTTTTTATAGTGTACATATGGTGTTTGGTGTCTTGGTTTGCAGGGGAGATGGTGAATTCATCAAGAACTAGGCGAGTGCAAGTACATTTTGGCTAGTGGCTTGGAGAGGACAGCAGTAAAGAAAGTTGCTAAATGGACTGGTTTGTGCCAATCAAGAGTGAGAGAGTGTGGGTACACATATTCCAGACATGTGTGTTCAAGGATGAGAGTTGAGTAGGTCATTGAAGCCCTCAAAGTTGGAAAAAGGAGCTAGAACCCTAGAAACCCTTGAAAATAGGGGGTATGAGGACAGTCCTATGTACGGATGCCAAAGGGACTAAACACCTAGTAAATATTGAAGCCTATGGTACCACTAGAAAGAATCTATAAAAATATTTGGGGGTTTTTAAGACCATTTTTGAGAAAAGCCAAGAAAACGGGTTCTAGGAGGCTTAATTGGGCAAAAGGCTACAAGGCCTAAAATTGGGTTTTTCAAGAAAGCGATGTGTACAAGGTGAAAGAATCCTATGAGATGGATCTGTGAGGATTGAAATCAACAAGGGGATAGTGAGAATACCCTTTCGTAGCCCCTCGAGTGGTTAGGATACTTTGGGTCAGTGTGGAGCCCAGGGAAGCTTAGTGGTGAATTGAGAGCAATGGTGAAGAATTTGAAATTGGTGGAGAGTCTTATGAGGTGAGAGGGGTTTAGGAGGGATCCCTAAGTAGGGTAGAGATGAATACCCTAGGAAGACCAAAGAATAGGTCTTGGGAAGAGAATGATTGCTCTTCAAAGATAAGACTCCCCATGATTGTTGAAGGACTGGTCTATGTAATGAACTTTTGATCTTGTATAGGGTATTTTGAAGATGTTTGATGCTTTGGAATGGTCTGGGAATGGTCTTAAAGGATGAATTTTGGTGAATGGTTCTGAATTTCTATAATTGGAAAGTGTAAAATGGTAATTGGCAAGTGTAAATAATTGTGTATATAATTTACTAATTTAAAATGTGCATTGACAACGTAAGGTTATAATGACAAACAAAAATGAAAGCAAGCCATAATAGAATGAAAGAAAATTTGTAAAGAATTCACATACCTTAAAAACAAGACTTTCAAATGGAGGAATTCAACCCAATTATGTAGCCTTAGCTTCTTCTTTCTTCAAACTCCACAACAATTTGACTTGTTCAAAAGCTTGTTCCCTTCCACACTTCAATTGTATATCAGTTTTCAATGGAATTCAAACTTCAATTGATATTATATGTCTTTCAACATCGAGACTCTACTATTTCATGCAAAGGTGGTAAAAAGATCATGGAAAAGGTGATGGAAAGTGAAAAAGATGCTTGCACACTTCACAACATCATCAAATATATATTTTTTGTCGGAGCACGCGCAGAACCAGGGGAATATGCAGACTGTGGGCCTTCAAATCATGGGTATATTGATTTTTTTACCGTTTTAGTAAACTACAAAATGCACTTGCATTATAACGCATTATAACGCGAGCGCGTTATGTTAAATTAAGTTTTCTTAGTGTATTTTTGATAGTATAGGGGTTTCTGAGAGAGTGGGAGGGAGAGAGGGGGAGAGTGGAAGATAGAGAGGGATGGAGAAGGGGAGAGTGGGAGAAAGAGAGAGGGAGAGAGTGGGAGATAGAGTGGGAGATACAGAGGGAGGGAGAGAGGGGGAGAGTGGGAGAGAGTGGGAGAAGGGGAGAAGTGGAGAGTGGGAGATAGAGAAAGAGGGAGAGAGGGAGAGAGTGGGAGAGTGGGGGAGAGTGGGAGAGAGTGGGAGAGTGGGGGAGAGTGGGAGAGAGTGGAGGTAAGTGTATAGGGCTAAGTGTATAGGGCATAAGGATTAGGGTTTAGAATAATGGGTATAGGGTTGAGGGTATAGGGCTAAGTGTATAGGGTATAGGGATTAAGGTTTAGAATAATGGGTATAGGGTTGAGGGTATTGGGTTTCAGATTGAGGTTTAGGGTTTAGGGTTTAGTGTACAAGGTTGAATGTAGGGTTTAGGGTTTAAGTATAGGGTTGGGGGATGATGTTCAGGGCTTAGGTTATAAGGTTGAGGGTATAGGGTATAAGGATGAGGGTTGAAGGTGTAGGGTTGAGGTATAGTGTTCAAGGTTGGGGGTGTAGGGTTAACTGTATAGAGCATAGGGATTAGGGTTTAGAATATTCGGTATAGGGTTGAGGGTATTGGGTTTAGGGTTGAGGGTTTAGAGTACAAGGTTTAATGTAGGATTTAGTGTTTAATTATAGGGTTAAGGGTTCAAGGATAATGTTTAGGGTTTAGGGTTTAGGAATAATGTTAAACATAAAACCCTACAATCTCAAGTCTTAACCCTATACCTTATACCCTTAACCCTACAACCTAAAACCTAATCCCTATACCCTATACACTTAACCTCATACCCTTAACCCTGAACATTATACCTCAACCCTCAACCCTTAAACTTGTACATAAATCCTAAAACCTAAACCATCAACCCTAAACCTAATATCCTCAACCCATTACCCTCAACTATATACCCAATATCCTAAACCATAATCCATATACCCTATACACTTAACCTTATACCCTCAACCCTCAACCCTCAACCCTATACCTTAAACCCTAAACCCTCAACCCTATTAGATTGAGGATATTAGGTATAGGGTTGATGGTTTAGGTTTTAGGATTTATGTAAATCCCTCAACCCTCAACCCTTAAACCCTAATCCCACAACCCCTATACCCTCTTATTCCCTCAACCCTCAACCTTCAACCCTTAAACCCTAATCCCGCAAACCCTATACCCTCTTAATCCCTCAACCCTCAACCCTCAACCCTTAAACCCTAATCCCTCAACCCTTAAAATATAATCCCTCAACCCCTATACCCTCTTAATCCCTCAACCCTCAATCCTCAACCCTCAACCCTTAAACCCTAATCCCTCAACCCTCAACCCTCAACCCTTAAACCCTAAT
>CM021109.1:209893174-209973966 GCA_007115665.2 Sequoiadendron giganteum
AACCTAATCCCGCAATCCCTATACCCTCTTAATCCCTCAACCCTATTAATCCCTCAACCCTCAACCCTTAAACCCTAATGCCTCAACTCCTATACCCTCTTAATCCCTCAACCCTTAAACCCTAATCCCTCAACCCCTAAACCCTCTGAATCACTCAACCCTCAACCCTTAAACCCTAATCCCTCAACTCCTATAACCTCTACTCTATAACCTATTAATCCCTCATCCCTAAACCCTAAACCCTTAAACCCTAACCCATAAACCCTCTACCCTCAACCCTAATCCCCCAACCCTCAAACCCACTTAGTAAACTCTCTACCCTAATCCCTCAACCCTCTTGACCCTTAAACCCTCAACTCTTAAACCCTTAAACACTCAACCCTAAACCCTCAACCCTCAACCCTAACCCCTTAAACCCTAAACTATTAAACCCTCTACCCTCTACCCTCTACCCTCTAACCTCTACCCTCAACCCAATACTCTCTACCCTAAACCCTAATTCCTCAACCCTTAATCTCTCAACCCATATAACCTCCACCCTATATATTGGACCCTCAACCCTAATCCCTCAACCCTATACCTTAAACCCTCAATCTTCAACCCTCAACCCTTAAACCCTCTACCCTTTACCCTATACATTAAACACTCAACCCTCAATTCTCAACCCTCAACCCTCAATCCTTAAACCCTAAACCCTCTACCCCTTACATTGGACCCTAAACCTAATCCTTCAACCATATACCCTCAAAACTATACCCTAAACCCTCTACCCTCAACCAAGTAAACCCTTAACCCTAAACCCTTAACCCCAAACCCTTCAACCCTAAACGCTTAAACCTAAAACCTTCTACCCTATACCCTCAAGCAAATACCCTCTACCATCAAACCTATTCCATCAACCCTCAAACCTTAAACCCTACTACCCTAGAAACCATCAACCCTATAGGTCCTCCAGCCTAATCCATCAACCCCTATCACTTTCTCTCTATCTATACATCTCACCTCTCCCTCCCTCCCTTCCTCCCACCCTCTCTAATTGTCTCTATCTATCGTCTCCCTCTTTCTGCATACCTCTCGTTCAATCAATCCCTACCACCCTCTCTCACTCCCTCTCTCTCACACTCCCTCTCACTACCTATCTCTCAAGTCTCTCCCTCTCACCCCCCTCACACTCTCAAGTCTCTCCCTCTCACACTCTCAAGTCACACCCTACCTACATAACCCTCTCTTTCTCTTTGTCTCTCTCTCTCTCCCTCTCCCTCAATTCTCTCTCTCCCACCCCCCTCTCTCTCTCTCCCTCTCCATCAATTCTCTCTCTCTGACCCCCCCTCTCTCTCTCTCCCCTCCCACCCCCCTCTCTCTCTCTCCCTCCCTCTATCCCTCCCACCCTACCTAGCTAAGTCCCCCTCAATCCAACCCCTTCTCTCCCACTCCCTCTCTCTTAAACTCTCACTTCGACCCCCTCTCCATCTCTCTACACTCTCTCTAAACTCTCCCTTCGTCTAAAGACATACATAAATGCATACATACAAGCATAATGCATTTGTACATATATTCTTACATCCATACAAGCATACATACATACATGTACATAAAAATATATCAGCATACATAAATATATTAGCATTTAACATAAAGTAAGAAATAACGCGAGTGTGTTATGGATCAGTAGACATGTTCCCCGCAGAAGAAAAAACCATGTAAAGTGAGAAATAATGCGTGCGCATTATAATGAGAGCGCGTTATAACGTGCTTGTCTTATATCTTGCTTTGAGACTTACCGAACTTTAAGCTTGGTATTGCCTTGCAATTCCAATCCAAAGGTTTCGAGGGAATTCCCAACAACCAGAGACGTGTTTTTAATAAATCCACCATATTTCTGCTAATCGAATTCGTGCTCACCGTCAAGATTGTACGTGGTTCAATATCGAAAAAATCAAGCATGTGGGTAATGTTGGGTTATCTCTTAGCTATCCAACAACGTAATTTTTTTCACGTTCTGAAAATGTTAAGTCTTTCATCCATAATTTATTTTATCTGTATGTCTTTTTTTTGCCAAAAAGCAGTGTTTGGTATTTTTTTCATTATAAACTAACCGTTCATCAATTTTTCAAATAAATTACATTTTTAGAAACTAGACTCCATTCTACAAAATTAAAAAATTAAAAAAAAAACAAATCAATTAGTTTCGAAAATTTGTAGGGGTAGCATGGCCAAAATTCTATTTTCAGGATATGTCCACTTCGCAAATTCGTAAAAAATCAAATATTCATTAAAAAAATATTAGAAAAATCGTGCATCAACTACATACAATTAGCTAACTTCTGACTGTTGCGATTTTAAAAATACTAAAAAAAAGTTCATCGTACAAGGGTTGTACAAGAGTTGCTATGTTATGTTTTTCTGACAAAAACAACACCAATTTGTGTACGTCCCTCGTTTGAACCCCTTAATCTCAATCATTTTCAAAATAAATTAGTAGTTTAGAAAGTAGACTTGGAGCACTTGAATCCTTCTTTTTGTTCCATCTCAAAATTTTGGGTCTAAGTATCCTCAATTTCACATCCAAGGTCAGTATTTCCCGATTTCAGGAAAAATCTCTCCACTTAAGTCCCCTTTTTGGGAACCATCTTGGTGCACTTACCCATTACTGCTATGAAATCATGATCCAAGTAGAATCACATGTACACAATCATTTCACATTCATATTGTATTCAAACTCTTCTAAGAACACTTGTTAAAGGACTAAAAGAAAACCCCTTGAGAGTCTACTTGACAATACTTATTACTTGTAAAAAACATGTATTCACAAAACTATCTTAAATCCAGTTAAGGAATTTACAACATTGTTTGTTATAGTAGAGGAAGAAAATTAAAATACCAAGTTGCAAGTTCAAATGTTGAAAGATCATAGTCCACTATTCCCAAAATAAAAAAAACTATCCAAACTCAAAAACACTATGCACAATCTAAATGAAACCTCACTATCACTATAGAAGCAAGGATGACTTGATAGACTATCATTGTACTTGATCAAAACACTTGAATAAGAAATCAAGTGATCATCATGCTAAACACCAATGCGAGTGAATAAAATAATTCCAAAATCATAAATGCCTAAGTGCATCAAAAAGTGAGCCAACCATACAACATTTTCTGAACTTGAAATGATTATTAGGTTCTCATTTATCATTGTTCATTATCACTATCCCTACACTATGTGTCAGCATGTTACTACTTAGGCTTGAAACAAAATGTGCTAGTCTAAATAGTCACATTATCATTGTCCAAGGTATTCAAGGAACTCACCATCCACACTAAGTACCAAGCATGAACCAACCAAAATTTGCAATCTTGACACTTGTATTTGACTTGTAAACATTGGCACTACATACCAAAGACTGAACATAGACAATCACTAACTTCTCTACAATTGAAAGCATGGTATTACCAATGTTGTCAAGTCAGTAATGACACTAGTATTGCACTGTCACAAAGGCCATCTCAAAGGAACTTATGAGCATTAAGAATCAACTCAAGAATAGGGCTTTCTCTTTCTCATGAATAATATCACTATCACACCATCAAGAAATATTATTCTAGCACAAATTATAAAGTATCAAAAATGAGTGTTGTCTGCCTAACAAAAAATGTTGCATATAAAGTATGCTACCAAATCAAGAGAATAATGCAACTAAACCATCAAACCATTTCCTATCAAGATTACTATAGTAGCACTAAGAAACAATCATAGCACTATTGGTAGATACCTGAAACAAGAGTCTCACAAAGCAACTAAAATACATATCACTATCAATATGATCATGATTGACATTACACAGTGATAAGATTCACTCAAGGAAATACAATGTATACTACTGGCATGACACTGACAGATATAATATTCTTTTAATTGATGAATGATGTAACATCACTATTAATGATTATCCTCTCCTTTGAAGCCCTTATCTCATATGATACTATCATGGGAAATAATTTTTTCACTATCAGTGAAGCAAACTACCACTCCATATTACATTATCAAGCAAGAGAACTTATGTCTAGGAGTATTATGCATCAAAAAGATGATTAATTCCATGTAATCATGACTACAGTCCACTTGACCAAATCACCACTCAAATACTACTCTCAAAAATTGTAAAATGATTATAACCATCATAGATACATAAGAGATTGAGTAGCATTGTCCCTATCTTCAAGCCAATAACAAACAAATAACATTCACATGAAATTGAATTGACATCAAGCACCATCAAAAGAGGAATGAAGATAATCATAAAGTCCCAAAACTACTATTGTCCATTGTACCAATACTTTGTTTCACACATGAAATACCTTGAACCAAACAAGAATATCATTATGCATCTGATATGGTGTAAACACATACCATTACTGCCCCTATAATTTTCAATTTCGTCATCAATAATCTTTAGAAGCAATTCATTTATATAATAAACACAATCACCTTGTAATAAAGAAATAGGTACCTTTGCACAACCACTAATGTCGTCATGAAGAAGTATGAGCTTTATATTGACTTCAAAGATCAAACAAGGACTATCACCAACTTCTACACAAAAAACCACCAATTTACTGTAGAGACACAACCTCTTTATTGTTATCTAAGGGGGTTGAATAATACCTCTAAAAGAATCTCCCCCTCAACTCAAGCTTCTATTAGCATGCACAAGCTTAGACTCATCCTTCTCCTAGTTTTACTTTCTTCTCCAAACCTTCTAAATGATCATCTTCTTGGGATGTTTCCTTCTCCAAAATTTCTTCTCTGCTTTCCCAAACCTAGTTCTACAGTACTTTGCAACATGACCATGGTTAGTTTTTGTTTTTTTTTTTTAAATCTATTTGGTGAAAATTTAAAATTTCAATGTAGTAGCACTTAAATTTCAGGGAAAAAATAAGAAGTAGGCATCTGTCTGACCACCCTAACCACAATAAAATGATAATATTTTTTTATAAGATTTTAGATATAAGTAGAGGACTCATGTCCCGATGTGATGCATATTTTTTGTAATTTTTTTCCAAGTAAATAATTAATTATGATTTTTTTATTACAAATTTTTAAAAATATAAAAACTTGTATGTCTGACCACCTTAACTTGGTCAAAAATTCATGAAATTCAATTTTTTTTTAAATCCTATATTATGCGAACCATAGAATGTAACGCATGTTTTGGATTCAAAAAATGTGATACTGTTTGAAAGTTATAGACGTTTTTCAATCAGCTTATCAATCAAGACTTTAGTCGTAAATCAAATAGAAAATGAATAATAATTATTTATTAAATTCAAAGTAAAGCATAATTTATATTGGTGGAAAGATGAGAATATCCTTAAAAAACCCTTTTCGTTTCATCAATTTTGGGTAAAAAAAAGGTCGTCAGCCACATACCCATCATATCATCACTTTTTAGCCGATCATGATCCTACACATACCCATTTCTTTATGCCCATAACCATTACATAAATAATAATAACTAGGAAATGAATAATTGTACCTCACTGATTGATCTTGCTAAGTAGGTGGAGATCTTGTGAATTGGTTGGCTCTACTTCTTCTTCCTTTGTTGATGTCCTTGAACTGTCTACCATCAGTATTCTTAGGGCCAACAAATGATAATTTAAATCTATCTTCATTCTTGGTGTTTTTATAACTTCAGAACTCTGTCCTTCTACAAACTCCAAAACAATAACGTCCTTTTGATGTTTCTTCTTACTTAACATCTCATTCAACTTGTTGGTTCTCTCAACAAATTTATGATTCTTTTCTATCTATTTTCTAACATTCTTGAGATCTTTCCTTAAAGAGACTATTTCTCTTTCAAGCTTTTGACATTCAACTATTTTTACTTCTAGATCAGACCTTGTCATATATGCTATCCTCTTGTTTTTTATAGTCCCTAATTTTAGATTGACAATCAACTCATCTTTTACAGTGTGTTCCTTTAACAAATAATTTTCCTCTAGTTGTGTTCTTAGAGACAACACTTCAACCTTTATCGTTTGACAATCTTCTACTTTGGTTTGCAGCTTCATGCAAGTTACTTCTTCATCTTTTCTATACTCTGCCAATTGCAACTTTAGATCTTGATTCTCCTTTCTAAGTTTCTCAATCTCATTAAGAGAATAAATAAGTTCACCTTTAAAATCAATTTCACAATCATCTTCAAAATACTCTTGTTCAAAATCACTCACTAAGTGATCTCCTTCTTTGTCTACACTCTTCACTACAAGATCATCTTTTGTACTAGGTTTAAATAGTGTCTATTGTTCAACATTCTACTCATTTTTTTTTTCTTTTGTTTCTTTTACTTTTTTCCATAACAAGTACTCCACTACCAAGAACCCCTAAGTTGGTTAGACTTTGTGCAAGGGTATGGCTTTGATACCACTTGTTGGAGTATGGGGTGATCCCACAATACCGGTTTACAATTTTTGGGCAAATTGAACTCTGAATTAACTTTTTAAACTAAATCTTCACTTTCAGGCTCCTATAGCAGCTAAACCGTGAGGAATTTGAAGATGATGCAAACTAGTGATTTGTGATGTTTTGTCTATAGATTCTAAATTTATTTTTTTCAAAACTTTTAGAATCACATTACACTTCTTTTTCCATCTCCTTTGAAAAATATATATTTTTAAAAACAACATTTTTAAGGAGTGACACTCACCATATACAACATAGTTTTTTTTGTATGAAGGATAAAATTCTATATTTTTTTTAAATTAGATTTGTAACTACGATATTTAGCACTTTAACTACGATAACTAATTTAAAAATGTAACTACAATAAAATTCTAATTTTTTTGGCTCTTCTGCTTCCACTAATTTAAGTCTACGTCCTAAACCCGCTTTCCTTGTTATTACTAAATTTGGCCTAGCGACCATTCTTCCTAGTTTTTATTGAAAGACAATGTGGCCAATGAACCTTGCTCTTCCATCATATCTTGCTTACCTAGCTGCAATCGCTTTAAGATCCACATTTATGATATTGCTAAACTTATGATAGGCGATTTTCATTTTCATGCATGTGATCTACACACTGCCTTGATTAACCAACAAAGATTTATTCGCCCAAATATCCATTATGTGAAGAAATTCTATTGCTTAGTCGGCATCTCTAACATTTTTCTATTAAAAGTTCTTTGGTTTTTTCTTTTACAAGTTAATATCATGGGTGGCGATCATCTTCGAACTAAGCCTGATAACTGCGGTGAATTCCAAAAAATTTTTTTGGTTTGGAACATCTATGTTGAGGGTGGGTTAACTCCTCTAATGGAGAATCTCGTTGGTCATGACCTTAACCTGTTTGGTCAATTTTCCAATTCTTGGAAGGACGAAGAGTGATGCTAGGTGGTATATCTTTTGAAGTTAGCGAAGAGGTGATTGCGCAGGCTACTGGGATGAAGTGCATGGGGAAAAAGTATTTGAAACACACTCGGACTCAGGATAATGACAACATGAATGCATTCTTTGTGAGGAGTGAGGAGTCGGTCTGCAACTAGCCGGGCTTTGAATGGGAGGCCCTTTCGTAGCCATAGGATGAAGTCTATTTGGCCCTCATGACATATGTCATGCTCTAAGGTAGATTTAAAACCTACTTTTTCTACCACTTCCCTCTATTGAATCATCTTAGGCAAAAATTTCTGTTAAGTTTTCCATTTTTCTACTTATGGATTTGGAAAATTCGGTGGAAAAATGTAAGGAAACTTTAGCCTTAACCCAGATGGCATCCTTCCTCTACCTCTCCACCAAGGGCTTACTATGATTCTTTATCATTTTCACCTTGCTTTATGTCCACCTAAGCATCTTTATGTTGTCTATGTGGAGGAATTTGAACCCCTCATTGTTGCTAACATCTCCCCTGCTGAATCTAGAAGCCTCACTTGAAAACCCCATTTGGGTACTGTTGGTAATCCCAAACCAAAACATGCTGCAAAAAAGCTCAAAGGTAGCACAAGAAATACACAGACAAGCGCCATGATCAGTCAATGTGAGCTCAAGGCCACTCCGACCAAAATTGCATACAAAGCCACTCCAAATAAAAAAGGCAAAGATGACAAGAAAGGCTTAATGGATCCTATGACAAAAGAGGGAAAAGGAAAAAATATGGCGGGGAAGGACTCCAAAGGTTACACGGTCATGGAGGCAACAATTATGACTAGTGGAGAGACCACTATTCAGAGGTTTGGGAGATTGGCAAAAAATAACAAAAAAAGATAGGTTGTTGTGGACTTGGAGGAGGAGCAGACAAATAGTAAAGAGTATAAGGAGGAGGAAGAGGAGGAAAATGTGAAGGGTCCCCAGACCATCTCGGATAGCAAAAATGATCTAAAAGAGAACTTAGCCTCTTAGTCTTCGCACCCGCTGGATGCTGAGCATGTTGAGGACCTGAGGGTCACTGATGAGGGAGAGGAGCTATGTGTGCTAAAATAAACAATGGATAAGTTGGATAAGAGATTCAAAGGCCTAACCTGCTTCACTGTGAAGTTGGTCCATTTCATCAACAACACTCTGTTTGTGGTAATTAAAAATGAGCTAGAGAGTAAGAATGTTGAGAATAACCAAGAGTGGGTCAGGGACGATGTTGTGGACCTCTTGTCTAAAAATTGGGATAATGCCAGTTAGCTAATGTTAGGTCTATGTTTTTGTGTTTTTGTTGTTTGTCCATGGTCGGTGTACTATTTTTTGAGTTGTTTCTATTTTTTGGCTAGATTTTTTATAAAAACTTGGACTTGATCTTTTTCTAGCAATTTCATTTGGTTTCATAGTGTTTTATTAAATATTTTTTCCTTAATCAAGTTGTGAAGTCAAACCAATTACAATTGAAACATAGGTGGATTGTATATAACATAATTTTTTTTGTATGTATCAAAATTCAATTTATTTTTTACTGGATCAAGGACATCAATACCCAACCCAAACATATTTAAAAAAAAATTATTTTGATAATATGCTATTTTTCCAAATGTGCAGAACAAACAGATTTATTTTTCAGTGAAAAACCTATGTTTAATAAAACTAAAAAAAGCATACATAATAAAACCAAAACATATTAAAATTATATTTTTTGGATAGCTCATTCTGAGGACTGCCATGATCATTTCAAAAAAAATTTAAATGAATTGATTTGATCCCCCAAAAGCTAAATCAAAAGTGACTTTTTATCAACATTTTGATAGGTGTAAAGGAAACTCCGTTGTAGGTATGTTTTAAAACTAGTGGGGTTCTATCCAAAGGAGTTTGATCTAAGGTGGTTTGACCAAACCCTATTCAATTGAAATCCTTAAAATGGAACATTTTAAGGCTTAAATCATTATATTTTCTAAAAATATATGATTTCAGCAAAAATCAAAATCTCCTAGAAATTATAAACCAACTTTGTGGGATCACCCTACGGGAAACACTGAGAGGGGGAGGGGGGTGAATTAGTGTTTCAATTTAACCAAATTCAAATTCAATTATTTTTCAAAACACATAACTAATCATGAAAATTTTAGTTTCAAGAGTTTACTCAAATGTGATAGCCAATATTAGATCTTTAAACCACGTGAAGACCTCAAAAAGGAATAACATAAAAGAAACATAACATTAATTTTAAGAGTGGAAAACCCTCATAGGGATTAAAAACCACTTGAGAAAATTCCTCTCTAGCTTAATAAATTCCCACTGATTACAAAGCCTCATTGCCTACTTTTTATGTCTCATTGGCTACAAAAATGCCTCATTGGCAAAACCTCATTGGTTACAAAAATGCCCCCGTGTCTTTTCAATGTTGCTACAACCTCACTAGCTTTTTAGGTTAACAACTGCCTCACTAGAAAATACAACCACCTCATTGGAGAAATATTTTCACATCGAAATGATTTTGAAAATAAAAGGACAAATTATAACCTTTAGTTCATTACAAAGCATTCCTTGATTGTCTCACTTTCATTTGAGACTCAAGAATTCATAAGCCTATGTTTTCAAATACAATCCGCACTTTCAAAGTGCTTCTCATTTCAAAATAGGTTTTTCATTAAAGCATAATATTGAAACACTAATCATATTACTGAGTAATTCACATATGCATCAAAGCAACATAGTGATTATGTATCCTCCTTATATACATCATGATAACCTATCATCATGAATGAAAAACAACCATACAACAATATGGTTTCATAATTGTCAACCAACCTAAATATTTTCATTGTAACCTTATCAACAATATAAAACCTTGTCTATGCAATGCCTTTAGAAATGAATATGAAAAATGATAAAAACTCAACTGAGACCTTGCATTAAACTTAAATCACAAACTAGGGTTTTAATCTAAAAGAACCCGATTTAAACTTTGCAAAGGATAGATATCACCCAGTGAAGTCGAATGTTGAAGACCACATTTTGTAACCACTTTATCATCACAAAAATAAACTATTACATACCCTAAGTCAACCACTACTAGGTTGAAGCAAAGACTCAACTAAACCATAATAACCTGAGCATAGTCACATCAAACCACTTAATAATCATGTTAACATCAAATCACCTTACAATAATATTAATATAACAGCTAAAATCTTCAAATATACTTGTGCAAACAATGACCAAAGTGAAACCATGTCTCGCAACTATCATTCCACCTATCTCTCCAAGCTTCATCGAGCCCTAACTTACCCTTCTAACAATATCTTGTATTTGCAAGATGATAATCATTTAGGTCAAATGATAAAAAAATAATGTGTCAAAATTTTCATCATACCTTTTCACTTTGCAAAACAAGACACATGTCATTGTGTCAGTCTTTAATATCATAACCTTTATTTTCATGAATTTAATAAACATCATGATGTCAAATGTAAATAACCAATGCTTTGTGTCAACTAAAACATCAAGTGCACCAAGTGTTAAATCAAGGTATATGTCCATATATGAACTAATGTTGTATTAATAGTTTATCAATGTTAATTCATAGTCACCCAAAATATCAAACCAATGATGTCTCATGCTTTTCACAAGTGTGTTAGGGTGACAACCTATCTTCACATCAATGCCAAAACAACAATGTCAAAGGGTTCAACAACATTATCCACCATAATACAATTCTCTAAGGAGTTACCAATGCCCATATAATATGAATTACACCAAAAATGGAGTGGGAGATTCAAGAGGCAAATATGTGCTAGTTACAACAAAAGGATCACTATTGAGGTTCTTATATACTTAAGGGATAAATATATGCCTTTACAAGAAATACAAAAGTACTTATGAGTTGGTTTTATGTTATAATCATTTTCTAAATCCTACTTAAGGAAGTTGGAAACACTATATCAATTAGACCAATATATGAAAATATAGTCCCATTAATAATATTGCTTTAATAATACTCTTGATCTTCTAAGTTATTTTACCTTATGGTGTCACCCCACATTCTTATGATAATCCATTTAATATACTAGATAGTTTAATCATACTCATCATTTAGTCTAATCCTGACATTAATGATCATTAGTAAGGTATCAAAAGTTGCTACAAGGATTTATCTCATAACCTGATCTCAACCACATTGTCAAATTAACAATAATCATATTTCATTTGGTATTAAATTAAAGTGAGGTTCATTATAGCTATAATAATAAATTCATTATCAAAGTTCTCGTATCTAAAAGATTTATAAACATCATACAATCATATAAAATATTTACCATGACATTAATGGATTATCAAAAATACCAAGATTCAACATTAAAAATATGTTTAGTAATGTATGGCCTCAGTGCTACTAAACGAAGTCACCCTTGCAATTATTATGCAATCAAGTGTCAAGGTTCATATTTATTATATATGATTCTTGGTTCATATTGTAAAGTTATCATGCTGCTAAATATTTGATCTAGGACTCCTTGTCATCTTATTTGTTTCAAAGTTCAAGCATAATGTATCTAAATACTTAACCCTTGATTATATTGATTTCTTAGTTAATAAATATTCCAAAGCACCCTATAAGCTCATTTCCATGACACAAAGGTTAGGATGATTAGTTAACAAGAAATTATGTTTGTTTGCATAAATCATACTTATCACTAAACCAAGATGCTATGTCATAGTGAAAATGTAAGAATGAGTGATAACCTTGAACTAAACCATAGTGTGCTAGATAAATATTTAAATCAATATTTATTTATTGTGAGTTTAATGAATCTTGTAATTCAAGAACTTTTTAAGCATAGTTGTGGTCTATAAAAAATTTATTTGAGGACCTTCAATTTACCTACTCTTTGCTTCAATGGGTAATATTTACCTCTCTTGTTGAAAATGTTATAACTTCAAGCTCACCAATAATCTATCCCAACATTAGAGAGTATAGTCATAAGGAACTAGTAAGTATACAATAGTGATTATTTATTATCTACATATCATTTAACTTTGTAGTTAAAGATAACCAATAGTGAACCAACGTTTGAAACATGTTATATCACTAACAATTTTGACAAATAGCCTCATTGCAATAATATTATCCTTGTAGATGGCCTAACGAGTAGACTTAGATAAAGAATTTAAAACCAAAACATATTCTTCATAACCTGGTCTAACCTCTTGTTCGTAAGGTTTTTACCATACTATTAAGGGATTGGTTTGAAAACTATGAGTGCAAGTAAAGGCCAACTTGTTTGGTTAATTTAAGGGATAACATTTTTAATTTTCAACTGAGTGCTAATGTCATAATTACCTTTCATAGTTCCTTTTATTAATTAATACCTTTATTAATGAAGCAATCTGCTCATTTCCTTCTCTCAGTGGTAGACTTCATATATTTATTGGGGTTATAAAATCTCATTTCATGATGGTAAAATTAGTAGTAACATTTCTTGGTTATTGGATTCAATATTTTTGGAAAACTTGCAACTACTGTAAATCTACTCTCCATGCAATTATGAATGAGTGTAACACTAAAACAAAAATTCATGTTATGATGATATTTTTAAGAAAAAGCCTTTGTGGGTTTCAATTGGTTTTGGTTTCAAGGGTTATTGGATAAAATCAAACAAATTGTAAGATGTTCTTAGACCTACATACAATTCTGAAATTCTTTACAACTACTTTTCATAATATAATTAGAAGAAAATAAAATCCTTAGGCACTGAAGGTAGGGAAATTACAGCTAATTATTATATATGCGAATTTAAATAGCTATTGCTAAGAAAAAAACCCAATGAGCAACACCTAACTTGATAGGGAGATGTTATACTTGTAAAAATGTCATCAATATGTCATTTCCAACACTTCATTGCTTTGCAATCCTCCCTAAACTCTGGTTAACTTCATTCCAATGTGTTTCTTTGCCTTCTCCTGTGCGGTTTCTCCCTCCTTATCCAAAGTGACTCCCTCCTGTCATTCCTCCATTTCTCCTTCATCTAAAGTCCCCTCTTTCTTCGTCTGCATTTTCTATGTGCCTCCTTTTCCTTCTATCCTTTTCACTCCCATTTTCCTTCAAAATCAGAGGTTGAATGAGTTGATAGGGGGTTGTGGGGGTTTAAAGATTTTCCCAAATGCCTTTTTTTTCTCACGTCTTGCCATTTGGATGACTTAGGCAATGGGGCACCATGCCTTACAATTTGTTGGCCATACTCAAGCCCACGCCCATTTATTTCAACTTGTCTCTTGTCGTTGAATGGAGGAAATCACCTCCATAAATGCTTCTTTGATGTCTTCTCCCAATCCTTTTTCTTACCTTGAAAGGAATTTATAAATAACTTCTTTTATTTATTTATTCTTTTCATAGCCTTGATTGACATGGATGTGACAAAAGATTTGGACAAAATGTACATTTTTATAAGTTTCAACCAAGGGTTCTGTTATGCCACTAAGTACTTAATCTATAGGAGAATATTGTTGTGTTTGAGAGGTTTGTTATCATTTGATATAAATGTTAATTTAAATTTAATTTATTTTTATTTTTTAATAACATAAGTAAGTATCTTCACTTTTTTTTTGTTTTTTTGTTTTTGTTAATTGACATATATGTATTTGACAATTTTAATTATTGAATGAATAGGAGTACAAGTACAATATGATGATACTTTTGATTTTTTAATATTAATTCCTATTTTAAATTTTTCTCTAATCTCATTTACATATAGCTAAGAAAACATATACAATTAAATTTTGCTACACTTTCCACACATTGATATATGTAATTTTTCATGTTATATAGATTTAATGTAATTTATACACTATACAAATGAAAATATATAAAAGTTAAATAGTGACAACTTCCTTTTTATTTGTAATCCTATGTTAAAAATTGTAAGATTGTCAACATTATCAAGGACAAACACAAAATACAACAATGTGCTCCATGTTGAAATATTTTAAAGGTAATGACTAATGGTTTTTAGAGGGATTAATAAAGAACAAATAGAATGAGTGGATGTGGTTTATAGTTGTAGAAGAAATTTCTTTTTATCTATAGTTATTTAAAAAAATGAAAAAAATATTAAGTTTTTATATAGACCTTTTTCAGAATCTAAAGTAGTACATGTTGAGAATTTTTTTTAATATACCATGATAAATTTTATTATATCAAGATCATAATTTTTTATTTGTGTGTCAATTATACAAATTCATTTCATATCAATAAAACAATTACTATTTGAATTCATATGGTCAATCATCTTGACCACCCAAAACATAGCAAAATAGAAAAAAGTAACAACAAACAAAAATTAAAAAAGCTAAAGAATAATATTGTAATAAAAACGCTATGTATTAAAACCAATTTTCAAAAAATATGTTAATAAATATTTAAAGCTTTGAATATTCTTTTAATGCTATTTTAAAACCAAAAAAAAAGGAAATAAGAATGTGGGCAAATCTCTATTCCTAATCGCTTACTGTTAAAAGAATATAATAAAATTTTAGTTTTTTTTATGTCGATGCACATGAATATAATCAAGATAGCCGTTGACAGTAAAAAAGACAATTCAAATCTCTGTTGAGAATGAAAAGCTAATTGGATAGAAAATTCAAATTTAGGCTCTATATTCAGATTAATGGGTTCTGCAAGCAGGGAAAAATGGAGGAGGCTTTTAAACATTTAGAGGAGATGCGTGGAAATGGGCTTTATCGAGGTACTCTGATTTTCAATGCAGTAATCAGTGGGCTTGAAAAGATGATAGGAGAGAGCATTAAGCCTGGTGTTGTTACATATAATACTATAATTTTAGGTCTGTGCATTACGGGGAGGTCCCAAGAGACAAGAGAGCTTCTGGATAAAATGGCTGGGAAAGGCTGTGCTTCAGATATATTTACATATAATATTGATGGACTGTGGAAAACTAATACCAATTACACAATGTATGTTATTTTAATTTCTTATATTTTGAATCTGCCATCCTCAATTTATTCCCCATCTCTAAAAAGAGTTTGATCCACCACAGAAGAAGTATCAACACACCCTATTTTGTATTTTGAATAAAAAGGTACTACAAGTGGAATATTTTCTATCCCCTGCAATTATAAAGCCATTAATAGTGCCTTATTCATATTTCCATTTTTCTTACACATGGTGAATCTCCTTGCTCCTTGAATGAGCTCTTCTGAATGATGCAATCTCATGATTGCAGATATTCCCTGTCTTTATGTCATTCGGTCTTCAGACCTTCACTACATTGAGAAGACTGCTTGTGCCCAAGCCTTTCACAAACATCAACATTGTTAAGTTGACAGTCAAAATGGTGGAGACATGGAAAATTTCCCTCTTTAAGCCTCCAAGATTTCTAATCTGGAGTTCAACAAGGATACATGATAAAGTTGTTTGTTTTTTTTAATCATAAATTGATTAACATATGCCATAGATGTGAATTTGAATTATTCTGTTAGGTGGATATCTGGTGTGAGGCCCCATTTATTCTCAAAACAATTTTCAACCAGAAATAAACACGCCTCCTTAAATTTTAGCTTTAATTTACAACAGGAGGGAAGAGTCTGCTCAATGTTGTCAACTATATTATCTTGGGTATCCAGCTGTCATAATAAAAACTAAGTTAAAAAATTGCTAGCCCTGGTACACCAGTCATAATAAAAATAAAAATAAATTAAAAAATACAATAAATATTATAAATAAACACACAATTAACTAATCTGCTGCTAGTCTTATAGCAAAAGATTTTATATTTTAGCAACAGTCATAATAAAAATAAAACTAAAAGATAAAAATAAATGAAAAAACACAATAAATATTATAAATAAACACACAATTAACTAATCTGCTGCTAGTCTTATAGCAAAAGATTTTCTATTTGAAGAGATGTAGCCCTGTTTTGACATTTTGCCATATGGAGGATTTCCCATATTTCTGTTGAGAAGTTCCATGCATCTATGAGTTATGTACCTTAGATAGATTACTTTTTTCCAATTTTCTAGCCTTGCTCTTGAAGCCTCCAAGCCAGTTTCATTGCCAGTGTTTAATTAAACATGTTTGGATCCTTAACATTGAGACTTCCTGTTGGTTATTTTGTCACATCATTTTTGTGGATATTTAAATTTCATGGATAGCACTCTCCACATAAACTTCCTTTTGATATTGGTTAATGTCTAATTCTAGGTTTGCCTGTAGTTTCTCTTTCAATAGTTCTGTTTTTACCTACTAATGTCAACCACTTAGCTGCTTTGGAACTTAATTCAAGTTGTCAAGGCAAACCATTCTGCTCCACTGTGTCTTCCTCAATGAGAAGCCTAAGTATTTGGCAGCCATTTACGTTTCTTTAAATTCCAGAATCCACATTATTGCTCTCTTCCTTGAGAGAAGCGTTGAAGAAGTTAAGAGCTTTTCTTCGATAATTCGTTGTCCCAAGTCTATCAAAAGATGGTGAGGAACGATTTCTATTGTCACGCTTAACATTGGATTATTGTGATGAATCGGAAAACATTGGATTAGTGTGGAGAATAAGATTATGTCATCCACAAATTGAAGGTTTGAGTACGTATCTTATTGAAGGATGGCCAATGATTTGTGAATTTCATTTGCTTCGTTGACTTTTGATGGCAGGTGATTTCAATCTTCTGCAAGGAAGATGAACAGGTAAGGGGTAGTGATAGGAGAGTTATGCAGCTCTGTATCCATTATATGAAGTGCGACCAATTGCTACTGGCTAATTAACATTGCTTAAGACAAAAATTTTGTATGATCAATTGCTAATTAGCCTGACTAGAGGCTTTGGACATATCTAGTTTAAAATGCAAACCTTCTATCTTCTAGGTTGTTAATTAGCATTTAATCTCTTGAGCAGAAATTTTGTTCCAAAGCTGCTTATACTCTAACTGGGCCTGTGAGATTATCTCATGCAGTAAGAGTTGGAAAATTCCAAAATGATTTGAAAATGATGCAAGCACAAAGGATCAACTCAACTCAAACTCACTTTAATGAAGCATAACCTCTACAAAGGCACAAACTGAGTTTTTACTTTCCTGACCCAAGCAAGGTTTCCCAAGACCTTCAATCTTCTTAGAAATAATAAACTTAAGCTACACAAACCTTTACATAAACTGCCCTTTCAAGTTTCCCCCTTTTCATCATAAATCAAGACATTGACCTTGACAATGGCACAATTTTTTTGGATTTTAGCTTCTCAGGCCCAAACCTGACTTTTCAAGACCTCCTCATCCTTTAAGAGCCCTAACTCAACACAACTAAACACTCCTCAGGGTCTGCCCTCACATCCTTTTCCCCTTTTCTTCATTGACTCATTCATTTCCTAGTAACCATACCATTAAGGACTGTCAGACATATCTTTTCATGCAAACCCTTAAACCTGACTGTATTCATAATTCTGAGTACCCATTTCAATTTTTTATAAACATATCCAAAATTAAATATTTGTTGCTTTAATGAAAAGTGCTCAAAACTGGACTGGTAACGTGCAAATTAGGCTCATTAGGCCAAGGTCAGCATAGGGCTTATTGATTCTTCTAGTTCCAAAGTCAATATCTCACGACCAATTCTTCAAAAATTCATTATTAGACCTGTACAAGCTTATTTCACCTTCAAAAGTTCATTTACCAAGATATTTCTACAAACCCTACGTAATAACTACCTTGATTGCTCTGTTCTCAGTCTGTAACACAGATTTGAAGACTTACACCTCAACTTTCCACACAACAATCTTATCCAAACGGTCTAAAACTTCAATAATATTAAAGCAGATGTTACCAAGATTTCCTCCACCAAATATTAGCCAATTTCAATGAATAAAATGGGAGAAACAAAATTTTTAATAGCTCTGTTTACCCTAGAACAGGGTTTTATCTGTTTATAGGAGAAACTCAATATCTCTTTCAAAACTGCTTAAATTTGCATGAGACAAAATATGTATGGAAGGTGATTGAGACCATTACCACATAAAACCAATTAAGCATCCATTTATGCCCGTACAATTCCGAACATAGGCCTGAAACCACTGAAATTCTGAAGAAAATGTACAAAATCAGAGTTTCTCATTGATCTAAAACATGAATTCAATCACCCACATGTACAAAAGTGTCTACAAAGCCTTTTTAAAGGAATTCAAGCATGAATTTACAACTTCTAACTGATTTCTAACTTCCTACCAACGTTCAGACCCTAATGACCTTTCAACTTCCTAATGTTGCTTTGTGCAACTTTTACATTTTTTTGCAATTTTACTAATGTTTGTTGACAACCTTTTACATTTTGCAAAATACACATCAAATGACTTTTAAATGACTCCTACATGAGATAAATGGTCTGAATGACCTTGGAACATTGAAAAATCAACATGATTGAATCAACCTTCAAGATTTGCTTTATGGAACCATAAGTTGTCCTGATGCTCCTGCATCAGAAAATAATTTTGAATATTGTCTTACATAGAGAAATGAGTTGGAAAGCTTTGAACGAGTTAGTACCCACCTGCCTGGGACTTGGAACCAAATTAGGGGTATTGAAAACCTTGAGATCTTTTTTATTTTCCTAGACTCTTCCACTGCCCTGAGCAAATCATCTAGAATAATTGGCTAGAATTTTTAATTAACTAATAGAAACCCATCAAGTGCAGGAGCTACTCTTGCCAATGACAACACTACTCTACTTAATTCTTCTAATTTCAGAGTTTGAGTATGTACACAAACGTGTACATCTCACATACCTGAATAGAGTTGATTTCTTCCCACCATTCATAGATTCGGTAATGAATTTCAGGATGTGATATTCATATATTTAAAAGTTGAAGAAAGAAAACTAAATTGCTTTTATTGATGGTAAGTTTATTTGTCTGTAGAAAGTTGGTGAACAGATCTTCGGTCTTGTGGTTTAATTTGCAGTAGTTGCTTTCATCACTGGTGCGCAGTAGATTGGTTTGTTATTGGATGATGTGTATAAGAAGCTATCTTATTATTAGTAATTTAGGAGAAAATAGCTTTCAAGCCCCTAGGTTGAGTGTGTTGGATATCGGTGTTAATCATCCAGTCAAGCTCATAGTGATATCGGTGTTTCAGGAGATGGACAGAATTTGGGTAATGTCATTTGCTTAACTGTTTAACTCGAACATTTTTTTTCTATTTTTCTTAATAAATTTTGGGTGAGGTCATGGGTCATCTAAATGCTTTCTGGGGTATGCATCGACCATATAAGGTTCAGTCTAGAGCATGGTAAATATGAGTCATTATAGAAAACACCAAATAATTGTTATACAAGTTTGCTTTGTGTAAATATGACATTGTAAATATGAGGATCTGACATTGTAAATATGAGGATCTGAGATTGTCTGCGATACTTTGGGCAGGAGAATTTACCCATGGAAGAGCTCAAAACCTCCACTTACACTCATATTTCTTCAGGATTTTCCCAACTTTGTTTTAGTTTCTAGAAATTTTTAGCATCTTTGTTTTAGTTTCTAGAAATTTTTCTGTAACTTACATGCTGGTTAGTTTTAGCATCTTTGTTTTAGTTTCTAGAAATTTTTCTGTAACTTACACATATTTCTTCAGGATTTTCCCAACCTTTCTTAAGTTGCAGTGAGGGCATTACTTCGGTCATGCTCTTATTAGCATCCCCATTACCATTACACTAGGGTATTCTCTATGTTCTTGAAATTCCAATTCTTTAATGCACATTGATTTTTCTAGTGCAAAGGGCTGCTCTATTCAGTATATATAGCAAACTTTGTGAAAATTTAACATTGCCCTAATTACTACAATGTTTTTTATCTGTTTAAATGCATAAAAATAATATCTACAAACTCAAAGCATATTCTATTGTGATTCTGAAAATATAATTCTTAAATTGATATGGGTTTTATTTATTTTGATTATTATCTATTGTGATTGTGATTCAGAATTATAAATTAATTCAAGAATTTATTTATTCTGGTTACTAATAATCATGTTTATATTCATATAGTAAAGTTGCAAGCATATTAATCATGTTTATATCAATATATTGATGTCATATAGATGTAATGGAAGTGTATACCCTTAATTTTGTGTAGGCATTAGATCTGGCAGACTGCTGCATATTTTGCATTGAAATTCAATTTGGATTTATTTTTATATATTTTATTGTATATATGCTTCTACAGTAATTTATATGTATATATATAGGTAGATTATCCTTTGCTTACAATATCTTCTGTGCAAAACTGTTTCTAGTATTTATTTATTTTTAAAACTTGTGATATTGTAAAACACAGATATTACTTTTATAGCATACTGTAGAAAAATCAGCAGCTGTAAAAAAAATTGGAGGAAGGCCAAAAGAATTTAGTCTTATTTTGTCTTATATCTACATAGAATATGTGATTGAAATTTAGCATCCATCATTCACAATATTCTACGTAATTGTAGTTGTGCCCTTGTTTATAAATGTTCCGTGAATTTGCCCCTTGTAGGATGCTTGGATTTAAAACCTATTTGATATGATGGAAAATAATTGTTTTCTTTTTTATAGTTTGTAGGAATGAGACCTAACGAGGCCATGATCACTATAATGCATTTCTCATTTGATTACATGTTTTTTAATATATTTCTATGAAAATGAAGAAGGTGAAAATAAGGAGAAAGAGAACGGAGGTTCTTTTCCAAACCATGAGGGAGGTTGATGTGCTGGATGACAGATATAAATGGAGAAAATAAAGCCAAAATATTGTTAAGAACACTCACCATCCTAGGTTTTTCTCTTTCCCAATATACACATTTTCACTAAGTGAAACATATGACAAAATTAAACAATAGGATGCCTACTTTGCCTATAAATCTAAATTATAGTGAATGTCAAAAGAGAATGAAATTTTATGTAAATATCAAAATTTTGTCCTTTGAAGTAAATTACAACTTCAATATAAGAAAGTTTCAATTTGCATTTGTTTGTTCGATGTTTTTATGCAATACACAAAAAAATTATAAAATATAGTGATATTAAGCTAGATGTATAAGAGTTTTTAATTTTAATTATATTGTATATTTTTTCAATCATGTGTTCTCTTTTTATTGTCCATCATTGAATGTAATTTAAAACGTCAATTGAATAATTACACAATTAAAATATTCTCTCCCTCTGTCCCTCTTAAACCCTTCTTTGTTTCTTTGTATCAGTTTATCTGGCTCTTTCCTTTCCCTAGTGTTTTCTATTTTTGTTTCTCTCTAGATCTATATATATATACTTTTGTTCTTTTGATGATTTTTGTTCTTTCCTTTTGTTTTTACTTTCTATCTTCTTAATTTCATTATTATTTTTCCCTATTTTTCAGATTTATAAAAATTTATTTTATTTTATTTTTAAATTTTTATTTTATTTTATGTTTATATGGATTTTTTTAATATTTTTTCTCTTTTTTCTCTCATAGTGTATTTCTCACTCACATATGCCTTTATTGCTCTCTTTCTCTTTTGGCATATCTTTTTTCCTTTTAATTTTATTTTATTCTAGTTATCTCTCATTGTCTAAATACTTTTATTTCTTTTAAATGTTTCTCTACATTGCTATTTATATTTCTTTGTTTCTTTCCATCTATTTTTCTCTTTCTATATGGGTTAGACCTTGGACCCTAGAATTTAATTTTTTGACCTATAGACGTTGATCTACACCCTAGCCTCATGGTTGTGGGCCCTACATTAATAAACACTTATCCTATAGCCTAAATAGTTATATCATAGACTCTTAAGTTTTGAACCCTAAACCTTAGGGGCTATGTCTTGTACTTATGGACCCTAGACCAAATAATATTACTATTTACCCTTTACCTTAAACGTGTGCATGAACCCTATTACTTAGGCTATGCTACTAGATATTTGACCTCAGACAATAGAACATGGGCATTTGATCCCAAGAACCTAGGCCTTAAACCTTAGACCTTAGAGCTTCAAACTTCAATATTGAACCTTGGATTATTAGATGATTAAAGCTTGGATCCAAGACCATGTATACTAGACTATGGACCTTAGAATTTAAATGCTAGATTATAGAAATTAATCTTACCTTAAATTTGAGAAATCAAACATTGTATGCTAGATGTTTACCTTAAAACTTGGAGCCTAGACCTTAGCATTATGTTCCCTCAACAAGAAACATGTACCATATACCATAAATCATTGGACCATTAACATTTGACCCCATCCTTAGAGCCTTAAGTTTAGACACTAGAATGTAGACACTATACCCTTTGGACCTAGGTCATAAAATCTTGACACTCAAACCGTAGAGTATGTGCCCTTATATTGTGTCCCTTTATTCTTAACCTTGGAATCCAAGACTTCATGAATAGTACACATTAATTATTTGATCTTGGGCCCTAGAATTTGGACTATTGAATGAAAGCATGGACCCTGTAGATTTAATCTCTGAACCGAACCTTGTCTCTAGACACATTATCCTGAAACCTTTTACCTTTGAAGTTAGATTCTAAACCTAGAACCTTAACTTTGGACCCATGAACACTATATGTTAAAGCTTGGATTCATCGACCATGCACTTTAGATCAAGAAACTATTACTAAATATTGTGATCCCTTAGACTCTAGATTTTAGATAATTGGATCTCACACCTTAGACCAAGAAACCTTTGCCCTATGCCTTTGACTATGGACCCTATGATCTCTTCAAAGGTAAAACCAACATGACACCTCTTCACGATCTCTTCAAAGGTAAAACCAACATGACACCTCTTCTCGATCCCAACATGATAGAATGTAAGACCAAGGTAAGGTGGGTTGGGTTGTGGGATACCTCTGAGTCAATAGAAAAAATAAGAAGAAAGAAAAGTACATACATTTTTATTGTCAAAATGTAAGACCCCTTACATGTTGTTGTATACATCCCCAAAGGACATGTCTCACCCCAGGATGACACCCCTTCTCAAGCCCAACTTGGGAGAATGTAAGACCAAGGTAAGGCGGGTTGGGTGTTAGGCCAAGTTGCAAGGATACCCCCGAGTCAACAAAAAAAAAGAAGAAAGAGAAATCCCTAATTTTTTATCATCATAATGTAAGATCCCTTGTAGACTATTGTATACATCCCAAAAGACTAGTCTCACCCCAACGTAACATCCCTTCTTAGCCCCAACTTGACAGAATGTAAGTTAAAGGTAAGACAAGTTGGGCATTGGGTTGGGTTGCGGGGATACCTTTGAGTCAACAAAAAAAAAAAGAGGAGAAGTCAATACCTTTCTATCATCATAATGTATGACCCCTTGCGAGTTATTATATATATCCCCAAGGGACTAGTCTCACACTAGCATGACACCCCTTCCACACCCCAACTTGGGAAAATGTAAGACCAAGATAAGGTCGGTTGGGTGTTGGGATAGGTTGCGAGGATACCCCTAAGTCAACAAAAAGAAGAAAAAATAGAAGTTGATACATTTTTCATCATCATAATGTAAGATTTTTTGTAGGCAGTTAATTACATCTTAGGGGACTGTAGGGGACTAGTCTCACCCAAACGTGACACCTTTTCTTGACCCCAACCAGGAAAAATGTAAGACCAAGGTAAGGTGGGTTGGGTGTTTGGTTACGTTGGGAGGATACCCCTGAGTCAATAGAAAAAATAAGAAAGAGAAGTCCATACCTTTTTATTGTGACCAAAATGTAAGACCCCTTGTGAATTGTATACATCTCCAAGGGACTAGTCTCATCCTAGCATGAAACCTCTTCTTGACCCCAGCTTGGCAGAATGTAAGACCAAGGTAAGGTGGGTTGGGCATTGGGTTGGGTTGGGAGGATACCCTCAAGTCAACAAAAAAGAAAAGAAAGACAAGTCCATACCTATTTATTGTGACCGAAATGTAAGACCCCTTTTGAGTTGTATACATCCCCAAAGGACTAGTCTCACCCCAGCATGAAACCCCTTCCTAACCCCAACTTGGTAGAATGTAAAACATCCCCAAGGGACAATAGAAATTAAATGCTAGATTATAGAGATTAATCTTACCTTAAATTTGAGAAATCAAACATTGTATGCTAGGTGTTTACCTTAAAATTTGGAGCCTAGACCTTGGTCCCCATCCCTAGATTATAGATCATGAACCCTTAACCAAGAAACCTATACCATTTATTGTGAACTCTTACAGCTTAGATTTTGGATCACTAGGACCTTAGCATTATGTGCCCTCAACAAGAAACATATACCCTATACTATAAATCATTGGAGCATTGACATTTGACCCCATCATTAGAGCCTTAACTTTAGACACTAGGATGTGGACACTATACCCTTTGGACCTAGGTCATAAAAACTTGACCCTCAAACTATAGAGTATGTGCCCTTATATTGTGTCCCTTGATTCTTAACCTTGGAATCCAAGACTTCTTGAATATTACACATTAATTAATTGATCCTGGGCCCTAGAATTTGGACTATAGAATGACAGTATGGACCCTATAGATTGAATCTTTGAACCAAACCTTGTTTCTAGACACATTACCCTGAAGCCTTTTACTTTTGAAGCTAGATCCTAAACCTAGAACCTTAACTTTGGACCCATGAACACTATATGTTATAGCTTGGATTCATACAATGCACTTTAGATCAAGAAACTATTACTGAATATTGTGATCCCTTAGACTCTAGATTTTAGATAATTGGACCTCACACCTTAGACCAAGAAACCTTTTCCCTATGCCTTTGACCATGGACCCTATGATTTCTTCAAAGGTAAAACCAACATGACACCTCTTCATGATCTCTTCAAAGGTAAAACCAACATGACACCAATTCTTGATCCCAACATGATAGAATGTAAGACCAAGGTAAGGTGGGTTGGGTTGTGGGATACCTCTGAGTCAATAGAAAAAATAAGAAGAAAGAAAATTGCATACCCTTTTATTGTCAGAATGTAAGACCCCTTTTAAGTTGTACAGATCTCCAAGGGACTTGTCTCACCCCAGCATGACACCCCTTCTCGACCCCAACTTGGTAGAATGTAAGACCAAGGTAAGGTGAGTTAGGTGTTAGGCCAAGTTGCAAGGATACTCGTGATCTATAATTTTTTATCATCATAATGTAAGATCCCTTGTAGACTATTAAATACATCCCCACAGACTAGTCTCACCCCAACGTAATACCCCTTCTTGACCCCAACTTAGCAGAATGTAAGACCAAAGTAAGGCAAGTTCAACATTGGGTTGGATTGTGGGGATACCTTTGAATCAACAAAAAAAATAAGAAGAAAAGAGAAGAAAATTCCTTTTTATCATAAGAATGTATGACCCTTTGCGAGATGTTATATATATCCCTAAGGGACTAGTCTCGCCCTAGCATAATACCCCTTCCTCACCCCAACTTGGCAAAATGTAAGACCAAGGTAAGGTTGGTTGGGTGTTGGGATAGGTTGTGAGGATACCCCTAAGTCAACAAAAAGAAAAAAAAATAGAAGTCCATACCTTTTCATCATCATAATGTAAGATTCCTTGTAGGTTGTTAATTACATTTCAGGGGACTAGTCTCGCCCCAACGTGACACCTCTTCCTGACCCCAACTTGGTAGAATGTAAGACCAAGGTAAGGTGGGTTGGGCGTTTGGTTGGGTTGGGAGGGTACCTCTGAGTCAACAGAAAAAATAAGAAAGAGAAGTCTATACCTTTTTATAGTGACCAAAATGTAAGACCCGTTGTGAATTGTATACATCCCTAAGGGACTAGTCTCACCCCAACATGAAACCCCTTCCTGACCCCAACTTGGCAGAATGTAAGACCAAGGTAAGGTGGGTTGGGTGTTGGGTTGGGTTGGGAGGATACCTCTGAGTCAACAAAAAAAGAAAGAAAAAGAAGTTCATACATTTTTATCTTGACTAAAATGTAAGACCTCTTGTGAGTTGTATACATCCCCAAAGGACTAGTCTCACCCTAGCATGAAACCTCTTCCTAACCCCAGTTTGGCAGAATCTAAGACTAAGATAAGGTGAGTTGGGTCGTGGGTTAGGTTGGGAGGATACCACCGAGTCAAAAAAATGAAGAAAAAAGAGTTCATACCTTTCTATCGTCATAATATAAGATCCCTTGTAGGTTGTTATATACATCCCTAGGAGATAAATCTCGCCCCGGCATGACACCCCTTCCTCACCCTAACTTGGAAAAATGTAAGACCAAGGTAAGGTGGGTTGGGCATTGGACTGGATTGCGGAGATATCCCTGAGTCAATAAAAAAAAAAGAAAAAAATGAAGTCCATACCTTTTTATCGTCAAAATGTAAGACCCTTTTATGAGTTGTTGTGTACATTCCCTTGTATACATCCCCAAGGGATTAGTCTCACCCTAGCATGACAGCCTTTTCTAACCTCAACTTGGTAGAATGTAAGACCAAGGTAAGGTTGGTTGGGCATTGGGCTAGGTTACGAGGATACCTTGAGTCAACAAAAAAGAGGAGAAGTCCATACCTTTTTATCATCATAATGTAAGATCCCCTTGTAGATTGTTATATACATCTTCAGGGGACTAGTCTCGCCCCAGTGTGACACATCTTCCTGACTCTAACTTAGCATAATGTAAGACCAAGGTAAGGCAGGTTAGGCATTGGGCTGGGTCGTAGGGATACCTCTGAGTCAACACATAGAAAAAGGATAACTGCATACCTTTTTATCATCTTTGAAAGGGGTTTTAATTGAAAGATTTTGATTAATTGGAGACCAATTTACAAAAAAATCATAATGTGGTTTTAGTGTACTTGTCAATTAATACACCAACAATCCATTTGTATTAAGTACCATAACATCCTTCTCCTTTGCCCTGTGAATCAAAGGATCCTTAGAACAATTTCTATCATCCATGATATTTGCATATAACACTATTACAAAGGGGAAGAGAGGTGTATTGTGGAATCAACGCAGAACTAGTGAGGGATGGAAAAGATTGAACCAAAATAGATAAACCACAATTTTTTTGGTCATAGGATTGAAATCTAGGAACCGTGGCTTCACCAATCAAAATTATTTCTTTATTTTCTCTCCCCATACACCTTTCTATTATTTATTTGTTACATATTTTTCTCATCCTCAATTATCTCTCTTCGTTTATCTATCTTTCTTGCCCATCTCTATATTTTCACATTTTTAATATTTTTCTTTGTTTATTTCTCTTTATTCTCTTTTGCTCACTCACTCTCTATTTGTTTTGTTCTTTCCATTTATCTTTTATCTTTCTCTTTTTTCATTTTTTTTTTATTCCCTCATAAAGGTGGCCTTGGTTCATGAAGTGCTAAACCAAATCACCATGTCCATATCAGTTAAGGATTTGATTGAAAGGTTGGAGATTGAGGAAAACAAATTCTTTTATGTGCATTATATAGGCCATGACCATGTGGACGTCAATTGTGTCAGAAATCCAACTATTAAGTGACTCAACGCTCAGTCCCTAAGGAAAATAACATCAAAACTGAGAGTTCAATTAGAACTGAGGAAATCAAAGAATAATACAAAACAACGATAAATTTTGTCTTTTTTTTTTCTTGTCTCACTTTTATACTTTGATTAGAAATTTCTAGAAGTTTTGACCACCTTTATGTTTTCTCTATTGTATTCATGGGTATATGTTTTTCCCTAAATAAGTACTAGCCAACGCACAACATTAGTTGCTTTCATTTATTTATTTTTGTTTATTTTAATTCCCCACCCACTTATTTTTCTTAAGATTACACATGGTTCATTACCAAAATTTTAAAAAATTGATTAATCATCCTCGTCCTTTAAGGACAAACCCACTTGTGTAGGTTATTAATTGCCAAGATGAGATATAATATTTCAAATTTGAAGGCTTACTTCTATGAGTAGTTCCACATGTTACTAATAAAAAAATAGCTAAAACCCATATTATTCCTAGAGTACCCAGTGTTGCAACCTGGGCTTGATACCAAGTGTGTCATGCCCAAAAATTTCACTCGAAAATGCAACAATTTTTTTTTTTTTTAATATTCTAAGGAACCTTTTATTGCCAATGAACCATATTATGATCAATCAAGACAAAACAAATCCAAATTAATTTGAAGACTCTCCCAAGGAGTATTTAATAGTTGACACTCTTATACACGATATCATTTTCCTACTTATTCATTAACTTAATTTTCCCAACACAAATTTACTAAAGAAATAAGTTTCCCAAACTCTTCTCATATTAAATTGGAATAGATTTTACAAAGATTGAGGAACCACTTATTAATATTAAATACCTCTCGAACATAAAAAGTAATTACCTGAGGCAATTTTTTTCTTTTGTAGAAATTTATTAATCATTTATCCATATAACCTATCCCAAAAAAAAAGAAATACACCTTCTTAAATACTCAAGTAAAAGCCAAAAAAAAACAATTTTAATTATCATTTTACTTATTATTAAAAAATAAGAATAAATTAACATTTCTTATTTTTTTTAAATAGTAATTACTTACATAACTATAATATATATAAAACAATTACTTAAACTTAAAATTTAAAACATAAAAATAATTTAAAATGCTAATATTTTTAAAATCCATTTAAAATCAATATATTTTAATTTTAATTTTTATAACCCTAAAGGCCACGTAAGCCTCCTCTTTAACTTCTAGAATCCTCCTCTATTCTTTTAGATTTACTTGTATGCTTTTTTTCTTTTCTTTTCTTTTATAAAAGATACGTTTCTAATTATATTAGAGGATCTTTTTCCTTTATATTTGATTTTTTTTCATAGAACGATACCTCCAGAATAGTGATAATAAATAAAAGAAGTTAACGTGGACTCTAAACTACTTTCTTAACAGCTGATGAGTAATTCATGTTTCCTTATTAAATCATTATATGCATAGAATTGGTTGCATAAAAAGGTATTGGAAATTGATCAATTCATTCCTATAAGAGAACCGAGCTTCAGTGATAGAGATAAATAAAGATGCACTCTTTATGAATGTACACAAAATCATGTATTCAATTTAAACAGCATCAACTCACATTTTCTTTATGGGGAAGAAAATGTAGAACCCACAATGATAGGGCTTTAAAAAAAAACACAATTGGGAGAAGTATGTTGAATACGATTTTATCGTTGAATTCATGCATCGTCCACCGTATAAGATACGTCAACCTCACTCTAAAGTTTTGTCATGGAGAAGTAGGGCACAGTCCAAGAATTTCAATGACATTACCATGGTCATCCAAAACCACCCACTCAATGTTGCTTAAACTCTGAGGAAATCAAGGGTTTAACCATGACGTCAAATAATCATCCTATTGTCGAGTCCTATAAGGTTACCCCTGAGTAACAATGTGGCTATCAATAGACTTCTAGTTAACTACTTCACACGAAAGCACTAGCTTTCATACCAAATTATTAAATTGTTGATATTACAAGGGGTAATAACTATGGTTTTGATTCAGCTACTAAACACACAACCCAAGTACTATTAATATAATGAATCCTCACTTGATCTTTGTTTCGCAGGCCCCTCATTCATCAAGAAAATAAAGAGGTGCTCACCAAATAGAATGTTACTTTCACCAGCTTAAATATTTAAAAGATTTCTTGTGCATTGAAGTTTTGTACAAGCTATTTTATTGTCAGTTCCTCCATGCTTTCCTAGCTACTCCTTCGCCACCCACAACGTCCTTACTATTAATATTAATGGCTGGTCTTTTCATGAAAAATTAGTTCTCGGTTAATTTCCACTAACAAGTAGGACATTGCATGATATGTCGATTTGGTATTAAATGTTTTTGATAAGTGAAACCACCTTAATGGAAACACTACCTAGTTACGTTGACTGGCTGCAATGAAAATTTTCATAAGGTGCATGCGATTTGATGGGAACTATTAATGTAACTTATACATTCAACTACAACTTAGCTAGTTGCTCAACATGGCTCACAGGCTGACTTGACAGGAGGAGAGGAAATTCTAGTCTTCTACCAAGCAATTTATTGTATTAATAATGATGTTTCGGCCTATTCCTATTGTTTTTCCAACCGACATGAAATCATATGCATTACTTTATAATGTGAGCAAAAACTGCCCTCGTGTGACAGAGTTGACAAGAGTGAAGAATTGCTAGATTACAATGGTAGTGGTGCCTTACTAACTGGCCCCTTGAATTGAAAGCTAATCTAAAAGTTAGTGCCTCTACTTCTTCTTTCCTTTATTCTTATTTTTCTGCATATTTTTTTCTTATTTATGCTTAATATCTCGGGTACTAATTTTAATCATAATCTATTATCTGTGTAAATATCTATCTACCATGCATTCTATCAGAGGCAGAACCAAGGTGCTCATTTTGATCTTGTATTAGGGTCTATCGATTATTATGGCTCCCCTTACGTTTTTGACCCTTGAAGTTTAGAATGTTAACTATAATTTACTTCTGCACTAGCTACCTAGTAACGATGTTTCTTATTATCTAGCAAGGCAAGCTTTTGAATTGGTCTAGGGTTGCACTTGGCTATAGGACCCTAAATAGTTGTCCTCAAGAAATACTAGAAACCATAGATTGCAAATATTCAATGGTTTTCTACAGTTTAATCTCACATTCCTTGTGATAGTGAAATAGATAGACGTCTCCACTTACTGGGGTTCATGCTCTCATAGGCATTATTCAATACTCCCCTCAGGCTTACATAATCCTGTGTTATATATATTTTTTCAATGTGATGTTTCCCCTCTCTCTCTTTTTTTTTCATTCTCATGTTCAAATATTCAAAATGTCGTTTTCATTCGCTACATTGTGAAGGGTTGTTATTTGGTTTGTAGGGATTCTCCAATGAATGTTTGATCATATAGTTTCTTGTTGAATATTAGTTACACTTGCTCACTATTTTATGCATGATAATTAGTTTACAGTTTACTCGGTATTGAAAATGTTATACAATGAACCACATACATTTGTTTTTCAGATTTACCTCTTTTGTTTTTAATAACTTAGCTAAGACAAAATGGGCATTAACAAAAAATGAATTCTTTGTGGAGTTGGGCATTGATGTCGTTGAGCTAGGAAGGATTATACGAACGTCCACATTCTCACATTTTTGAATGATGGGAGCTATGGAGTTATTGGATACATCAGATGCAATAGGTTGACTATGAATAGGGACACCAGTGGGTAACCCCACTACAAGCAGGGACTTTCTCAACAAATTTGAGCCCTATGTCTAAAGAAATCCAACCTGGTTGCACACCCTTTAATTCATTATTGTGTTATTAAGAATATTTTTTTTTTTCTTATCAATATTTTCTTACAACTAAATTCTAAAACTCGCTTTACATTCAACATTATTTCAATAAAAAATAAGAGTTACAGTAAGTAAGAACCAGTAGAGAGGTATATCCCATGTTTACTTTTACTTTTTAAATTTTTGCATAACCATTTAAATCTTCAGTAAAATAAAATATAATATTCATCTTTTAACATGCATGGTAAATGAAAATAGGAAAGAAAAATTCTCTTTTTTCTTTAGGATGAGGAATTTAACTCTTTTATCCATGTTTCATCTTCCATCAAAGCCATCTTTCTCTCTATCTTCCCAAAGAGGTGGACTCCTCTCCTCTCCTCATTCTTTCTACCATCTTCATCCAAGTTCTCCAAGAGGAGAAGTGGGTAACACCCCACCCATTCTTCATCTCCAAAATATATAGGGTTTTCACCTTGCAACCTTTGGATGGGGAGGTGTGGATTATACCTACCTCCATCAATGAGAGTCCTTTCCTTATTGAAGAAGGAACATGCACTTGGACAACCCCTCCATCTTTCCATCCCATCCTCTCTTCAAAACTCATCACTCTCCATAATGAGGAATTTTTCAGGGGTCAAATCATGTCCCAGGGCACTATTGTATTCCTACTTGACCCCTACCACTATTGCATAGACCCTGGAGGGTTTAATTTTGCATCCCAACCAAGGAAGTTGACCAACAACCCTGTTTAAAGACCCATTTAAAGATCTATCCGAATTTCAACTTGGATAATGTTTCTAAACCTTATCCCCCAACTTACAATCACTTGGCACACAAATAAATACCCCCTCAAGCCAATAGAAATCATCCCTTTTATATCAAACCTTACCACCTTACTCTATCAACTTGTCAACTTTATTTCCTTCTAAGCCTCAAAAGATGATGCAATTCATCACCACAAGAAGATGTCTTTTGATCTACTCAATGGTCTTCTCTTATCATATTCACTCTTCCTTTCTTGCACATTACCAATGAAACCATAATTAACAGTCATTTATCACATTAATTTTATAGCTAAATAAGATTTAATTTTGCAACCATTTTATTTACAATTTCAACTCGTATTCATAATTTATGATTCCTAACTCCTTCACGAAATCATAAATAAAATGTCTAAATGAGAAGCAAGAGTATTATCAAATAACCACATTATTTTTCATCCACAATATATCTTACCATCTATTTAGGAACACATAAAACATATTATAGACTTACTAATCACATGCAAGGTGGGGCCTTACAAGAGCATCTTCAAATAAAGAATGTCGCTACATCATATGCCTTGTATTTGACACCCAGGTATCTTGTCATTAATCATTGTGAACAACTATTACAAAAGGGATTGATTGAGGTAAGTGAAGTACTTAAAATCCAAGCTCGATAAACTCTTAGAGGTATTTATTAAAATCCTCGACCAAATGTAGGTATTGAATTAGGTGAGTAAAATCCAAGCTCAATACCTCTTAAAGGTGTTTATTATGAATTTAGAGGATATATCATTGAATTTGTGGAATCCCTTTTATGAAGTAGAATATTTTGTTTCCAATTTAACTCTCATTCCTTTATAGTTCCTTCCTCTAACACCTGCTTTCATTTTTCTATACTTTGTACCATTTACATAAAACCTACAAATCATTTGTGATGTAAGTATGCTAACTTTTTCTTAGAATGTGTAGGAACAAAATGAATGAACATCCAAAAATCTTTGTGTTGGATCATTCCATACAACAACATGAAATCATCGATTACAAAAGCTTCAAACTTTAAATGATTGTGATTCTTTCCTTCAATTTTGTCTAGGAAAATATATAATTCAAATACTTAATAAATGTTCCAAACAAGATTTTATGTATTTCCAACTTCTATTACAAAATTATATAGACACTGTAAACTACACTTCCTTACCATTTTAACTTATGTATAATTCTTTATTGGTGTACCCATTGCACCCCTCTTGGTGCAAGTGTTATTTAATACTACACCAAACTACCATTAAATAAAGACTAAGTTGTTAAGAATGATCATCAACATATGAAAGGTTGTGTCACTTGAGCAACATAAGGTACATAAAGAAGGTAGATCTAGAAGGAAAGGGAGGGAAATAATTTTTAGGACTGATTGCAAGTAATAGATAGCAGCAATAACAAATTAACTTATTTAAAATTAAATTATTATCTCCAAATGTAGTGATACATAGTTGTAACTATTGAGGTGAAGAGGTGTGACTCCCTCAAACTTGAGATATAAAAGGGAGAGAATTTGATTTTGATAAAGAGATCCATAACATCATCAAATTCAATTGAGAATAGAACCTTATGTGGCTTTGCAAGTAAATTAAAGTATGTTCTCAAGAGTAGTGATGATGTGAGAAAGGATGTGACTCTGAATGTGAAAGGTTGTGACTCTTAAAATGTGAAAGGTTGTGACTCCCTCAATAATAATATATAAAAATGGGAATAAATCTATCAATAAATTTGGAAGTAAAGTATTATTCTCAAAATACAACAATGAAGGGTGGTGAATCATTTATAATGAAGGGTGGTGAATCCTTTGTTATGAAGGGTGGTGAATCCTTAAGGAAATGGATATAAAGGGTAAATCAATTCACAATCGATAAGCAATCAGCACTCATCTATCCATCAAGAAATCAAAAAATTGAAATATCTAAAAAATTAATCAAGCAAACATCGATATTTTTATCAATACATTCAATCATCAAATTATTCAAGCATCCAATCATTCAATCATCAAATCATTTAACGATCAATTCATCCAAGTAACACACACTCAAATATCAATTGAGCAAGTGGATCGGATTGGAAATTGGAAAACAAAAAATAAATTGAGTCGTAATTTAGAAATAAACAGTGTCTTAAACACGAATAATATTGTGAGATAATTTTAAGAATAATATTAGATTACAAATAAATAGATGCATAGATGTTCCCTGTAGAAATTAAGTGATTGCTAATTGTAAGTAATTTAATTGTATTTCCCTTTAAGAGTATTTAATAGCAAAATCATATAGCTAATTTACATAAATAATTGGTTTTGAATTTACTAGAAATGGCTTGCAAATAATGAAAACTAGTCTTTCGAGTTCATGAGAGGTGAAGTATTGAAATTTCTTTCATCAATCATGCCACTCCAAGATGCAGTCTCATGGTTCAGGAGGCGTATGAGTACTCTTGGGCTTGATGAGGAAGGTAATCTTCATACATCTTATCAAGCATGCCACCTTGAGATGGATGGATCAGAGATCTTTCCATGTGTGTGCGCTGGAAGGTGAATGAGTGCTCTTGGGCTTAATCAAGGAGGATGGTGCACCTCCAAGGTGGAATCAGAGATGGAGTGGACCCAAGATCTTACTATGTTTGTGGGCTAGGAGGCGAATGAGTGCTCCTAGGCTTGAAGGTCTTCTCAAGTACGCCACCCTGAGATGGATGAATGGGGATCCACCTATGCTCTTGCAATGCAAGGACAACCATCCTTGAGATTGTGGTTTGCAATAATTTCATGTGAATTCCTAATATGATTCGCTATAGGAATATGCCTTGGAATAATCATTAACAATTTTAAGATATTTTGAATTCAAATATAGATAATACTATGAACTATTGATCTAAATATTGTGATTTTTTAGCTATAATGTATTGCTCTCAATATTATAATATTTTATGTATTAATTTGAATATAACCATAAAATTGATACTTTTTATTACTAATATCAGTTTTTCATGATTATTATTGTTTTACAATCCTAAAGTTAGGAATTTCCCAAAAGATATATTACAATGGCTTTAAGGTTTGGGGACTTAATCTTGAGCATTCTAAGTGGATATGCATGCATATTTTGGAATTTTATTACAATTTAGCATATGATCTATAGTTTAATTATATTTTTTGTGAGAGCATTGCACATGGAGAATTTGGGCTAAAAAACTTCCCCTTTGGGATGTCTTGAAATTGGCCTTTTATATTTTACTTGCACAAACTTCAATAGATGGAGATTTTCCACCCATTACTTTGGACACATCTTATGTCCTTCCAAGACACACCAAGGCACTAGTGACCATGCCATTGGACATTATGACTTTAATTGGAATTAACCATAATATCTTTTATAAAGAATTTAACGCTTGATTCAAACTTGCATTGATGTGCCTATAATGAAACATATGGTACTTTGTATACATAACAAACCTTTTCACCTATAACTAAAAATAATGACTATGACTAGTTTTGGACATTGAACATTCACACAATGACAAGGCGGGTTAGGAAAAATAAGAGCTTTGTACCTTTTTAAACATTTGACACTTACATCAACACAATCATCTTGGCACTTGTGTTTTGTGAAAGAATTCCACAACATGAAAAGCTTTAGAAATTGAAATACTAATGCTTCAAGCATTTTATTACCTACAAGCACATTCTATGGGTTGACAACCACAACAAAATTAACACATGAACCTCTAATTAAAGTACTAGTTCAACAATTCACATTTAACAACATAATCAAAGTCAAATTTGGTTTCTAACTACACATGTTGGTTTGTTTTAATGCATCTTTATTATTAAATTCTACACTTCACTTTCCTACATAGATATTTATTGTTAGTGTTGTTAGGAGGTTGCACAATATTACAAACAAAAAGGGTTGTTGAATTTTTTATGTTATTTTCTTGGCTATAAGTACATACATACTTGCAATATCAAATTTGGTCCATTAATTAAATATTATATGTATTAGTCTTCTGGATGTTTGAAACTATATAGACCTATGATTACAACCTTAGATTTGTTTAGGTAAATTGAAGGGCTCATGGTCCATTCAGAGAGTGTGCAAGTGTGTATTGGAGTAAATTTTTAATGAGACACTTTTAGATTTGACATCTCATTCCAATCCAATAGATAACTAAGCTTTTGATAAAAGAGTAGTAGTTATTATTTTATCCATAATCCCTTGCATTAATCTACATTCTAGCATGTGTTGCTATTTTTCATCTCATAATGAAAGTGAGGTGTGGAATCTTTTTGTTTTCTTGTGCATGAGGAGGTTCTGCTAATTATATAAGTGCAATAAAAATCCAAAGTTACAAGTGACTCATTGACAACAAGGCCCTAAGATCACATTGTTAGCAGATAAGAAGAAAGAGGGTGTGTTTTAATGAGAAAGATAAAGATAGGGTAAGTGAAGAAATAAAATGTCATCACACTTAAGGATGGAGGTAGTAGCATAGATGGAGTTAGTAATGTTGTAGATGACTAGATTATTGGGGAAGATAAAATTAATTATTTATAAAGTAAGCACACCAGCTCCTATAGGTCTAGAGCTCAAAATACTTCGACATGGGTGTGAGCAAGGCCTAAATTTGATCGTTAACTTTTCCCATTAAATATTTTTTTCATACAACATATTCTTCACCATTATCCTTCACATGACAATTTTTTTCTTATTTTATACGTCAAATTATATACATGTATGCTTTTTCCTTAAAATGATTTTAATATGTGTTTCATATTTATTCCAAATAAGTTTTTCCTTACAGTATATTAGTCAATAAATGTAGTCTATTTATTTGAATCATTTAAAAGAAATTTATATAAATAAATTTTATATATTATTATAAAAATAAAATATGTACTAATATAACATATATTATAAATACAATTTTTTGTAATTTTTTTCTTTTAAATATTTAACAATATAACATATATTATAAATATTTTTTTTTGTAATTTGTTTTTTCTGACACTAATTTATATGGTTTATATTTTTGAGACATAAGTGAATTGAAAAGGTTTCATAAATTTCAAATTAATTATATATATGATAATTAATAGGCATTTTTCACAATGTATCAAATTATGGTATCGTTACTAAGTTTCAATTATGTAGCTTATATATAAGTTTTAACTCCATATTTAATAAAAAAAAAAGATATTTGCTGTGCATTGTAGTGGTCCACGTCCATTAAATAAATCAAAAACAAGTAAATATCTATGAAATTAGGGGTGATGGCTCCAACGACTTGCAATTCAAGGTTTATATATATATATATATATATATATATACTTCTGAGCATTTTGTATAGGTCATAAAATCTACAAAACATAGAAAAGTTTTGCAAAGAATTTATGTTTTAAAAAAAAGGTTAAAAAATATGAAGAATAAAGGTATACATATTTACTCTTTGTAATCTAGCACACTATAGAAAAGTTTTGCAAAGAATTTATGTTTTAAAAAAAAGGTTAAAAAATATGAAGAATAAAGGTATACATATTTACTCTTTGTAATTATGATTAAAAAAATGAATAAATACTAGCACGGTTTTACATTCTCTCTCTTATTGGATTTCTTTCATTTCAACCCTTCAGAGCTACTTTGATATCTACTCAAGAAAATTACAATCAAATTTCGAACATGAAGATAGATGTATATAGAAGGAGTTGCAAAGGAATCCAACAATAAATATAACTTTAGAAAAAATATGGTAGTAGTTTAGTACTAAGGTCATTTTGGGATATATTAGATAAATGGCATTGATAATTGAGAACTAATTTGGCAACAAATATACAAGTACATTAGGATATTTATTTACAGTTATAGTGTGTTAATTAAAAGTGCGAGTAGAAAAAAAAATTAGGTTATCTCAACCATTAGTTATTTATGAGAAATTTTAAGAGGATATAAGTATGGATATGGTAGTGGGTTTGTCTAAAATATAAGACACATAATTTTATATTGATGGTAAAGATATATTTTCTAAGCTGAAATATTCCATTCTATGTAAAATGAATAATAATGAGATATATGTAGTTGATCTATTTTTTGAGAGAATTTTAAAGATTAAATGGTTTGAAAGTATTATAATTTTAGATATGGATACTAATATTTTATAAGATAAAAGAGGTTAAATATGTGTCGCTACCCATACAAGTTCCAATGGTGAGAGTTCAAATAAAAAGAGAGAAAAAAAAAATCAAAATCAAAATCTCTAACAACTCAAAACAAGAATAACAACACAACCTTTATTGAGTGGGGGATCTAGACAAATCTCTAAGTCCATAATAGAATTTCTTTCTTTTGAAAGCCTAGGATGCTCAAATTTTAGAGATTTCAAACATTCCCCATTATCCTCTTTGATATCTTTCCCTTTCTTATTTCTTCTCCTGTTCTTTTAGGAGGATTTTTAAGCTACTTGTTGTGGAGTTAAGGATTTTCTTATTTAGATTAATGATCTTATTTCTAGAAATTTTTAGTTCCTAGAATTTTCTTTATATGCCCTTCTATAGTAGATCCATTTTGATCCTATATATGAATTATGGGACAAGGAGACCCATAGTTGTTATTTATGACCATGGTATCTTTACCACCCATTGGTTTTTTCATATTCTTCAATTTTCCATTATTCCTTAGTTATTTATTCTTGGGATTCTTTTCCTTTCTTCTTACATTCAAGGTTTTTACTATCATTTTCTCCCTCTATATATGTAGATTGGAATTTATCTTATTTGAGGTTTCAATGGGCTTATTAAGGTTGACAATTTGATAGTAGGGATGGTTTTCTATTCTTTACTTTTTTATTAATAGAATTTATCATGGAATTAGAGATAGAGTCCAATCTAAGATTAATCTCATAATGGGTTTCATGGAAATCACTACCATTAGACTTCATATCATCATCCATAATTTTAAGTTCTTCATTTCCACTAGAACTAACCTCACTTATGATCTCATGTATGGGAGTCTTCTTCAACTTAGGCTTTTGGGAGGAGAGCGTAGCAAATCATCTTTTATTCTTAAGTATTTGCTGGGTGTTTTCGATACCCTTAGAGTTGGATGATTGAGACAACAAAAAAGGGGGATATTAGGGTTAAGAGTAATATTTTTAAACTATAGAGGATTAATCATAAGTGTGGTAGATAGAAGTGGTGATATAAATAGAAGATTAACCCTTGGTGTAGGATAATGTGTAATGCCCTAAACTTGATTGAAGGGAAGAATATAGCTAACGATTTTTTTATACATATATGTAAATATGATCTAAAATGTTCTACCATACTTGACATGGTTACACTACTACACACATTAGATGATATTTATTTTGCAACATCAACATAAACACTTTGCCCAAGAGTGGGGGATGGGGAGGTAAGAGTAGACAAGTGCACAAAGTCCCTCATGTGCACCCTAAATTGATGAAGGGAAACCCTAGCGACCTAAGTTAGACTTGAGCATGTTTATTTACCATCCAATGGGAGAGTTAGAAAGGATTTTTATTTGAAAATGATATTTCCCTAAGGAGTAATTATTAAATTGTTATGTTATTACGTTTTCCCGCCTATACCTAAAACACCATCAATTAACCATACCTTGTTTTTGATAAAAGGGTAAAAAGGGTTTTACAGGGACCCGAAACCACAATGTTTACAAAACAGAAAAGAGGACACTAGAGTCCAACCAAGAAAACTAGCTGCCCAAGAAAAGACCAGCAGCAACCAAACGAAAAAGACTAGAAAGGTCAAGTCAAAAGGAACAACAAAGTAAGCACCAAGAAAACCCCAACCATTAATTCAGAGTCTTGAGGTCAGACTCCATCTCTGCCTCTAGATTCTGCATATCATTGACACCCTTTTTAAAAGTTTGAATCATCTTGAAAGTAAGGGGGGCCTTGCGCTTCAAATTGGCTCTGGTTATTCTAGAAATTCCCGCTTCTGTATCTTGACTTTTATCCTCAGTTTCCTCCAGATCCACCACCAGAGAACCCTGCTGGGCTTAATCAAGCTTCTCAGTCATCACGTTAATGATAATGGCATTGTGTCTTGCCATACAGTTGTTTTGCTCATCAATGGTTTTGATGGTGTTCCTTATGTTATCAACCTTGGAGTCTATATTTCTGTTACTGTGATCCACATCTTTCTTTTCAATCTCTGCCATCTTTGCACCCAGCTCATCAATCTTGCTTTACAGAGCCCATTTTTAAATTTTCAGCTCATTAATTTCAGTGAAAGTCCATTCCAAGATTTTGAAGTGGGACTCAAAATTGGTTTTGGTTAGGTTCAAAATATCCAAAGAGGGCTCATTCCTAGTATTAGGGAAAAAATGCTTAGGGTTCGGAATAATAGGGGGTAATCATTAATGTGTTTATCTGGCAGAGGATTAGCACAAAGCTCAGTTTTGTTGGCATTAGACTCCTCTGAATCAGAGGACTCATCAGAATAAGAAACAAGGCTTTTGGCCTGGGGTTTCTTATCAAAAGAGCTGATCTTAAGGGAAGGGCTATCGGGCTCAAGCTCAATGCAGGTTTTACCAGAATTCCTAGAAGGAACAACATGCAAGCTAGGGAATTTTCTAGCCAGAATAGAGTTAGGAAAATACTCCAAGCCACTAGGCTCAGTGTCATCACTCTCAGAATCAGGGATGGTTTCCAAAGTAGCAGGAGCAGGCACATAGAGATAATCAACAATAAACCTTATTAACCCAGTGTACAAAATGGGGAATCTTTTAGGGTTTATCTTATTATCCTCCAAGCTTTTCTTCAAGGAACAAAAAAGATAATAGGGGTGGAGACCCTTACCTTGTATCGGAAGTGGTTGAGAAGAGAAAAGTGGTAGCCATAGACTTTAGTGAAGTTCCCATCCACCGTGATGTACTCCATGATGACCCGCATAACCTTTCTCCAAATAGCCTTTATGGTGTCAACATCGAAGTAGCTGTTAGCAATTTTAACCATACTTTTCCTTTCTTTGTCCTTTTTAGGAAATCTGATCACAGCTTCATCATAAAAAGCCCTGTCCTTAAAGAACTTCTTCCCTTCAGTAGATAATCCCATAACTTTAGCAATAAGATTTTCACTGAGTTCCACATTCCTATCAAACAGGGTCAAGTTACCATTATTCCAATTTTCAACAAAGAGATCCGTAGCCTCCTGGTTAGAGCCATGAAGCTTCTCCAGGAAAGGAAGCAACCTCCGCTTTTAATCTTGTTCCAAACCTTGGAATTTTTCATATGTATATCATAGTTGTCCGGCTCAGTTCGCTTTTTGTCTCCTCCCATTTCGGCCAACACAGTGGGGTAGACCCAAACGCAAGCTTTACTAAAATTGGCCCCGCCAAATCTAAGAACCCACAAAGCGTGTAGAGTTTTCTTGCTGATTAAGCCACTGGGCTCGGTACCATGCACTCTAATGATTGTGATGTGAAAGATCCAACCTGTCCTCATTAAAGGGATAACACATCGCTTTTCCATGTGATTTATCATAGTTTAATAAGGCACATACATTAGAGTTTAGATCGCTAGTATTAAGCCAAGTACGCACATCTTTACTCCTAACTCCTTCATTTGCAAAAAATTCTGCAACAACATTGGCTTCTCTATAATCATGTGATATTTTAACTTTTTTGAATTTAGCCAAGTTCAATATGGCATCCTCAATCCATGATTTGATGGTCCACAATGGAGGAGACTTGCCATCGAGGCAGTCAATTATGTTTTTGGAATCTCCTTCAAGCCACAAATTTTTAATGTTAAGACTTTAGGCTAAATTTATGATGTGAAAAGTGCTAGCAACCTCCTCCAGATGATTAGTTTGAGAGCCAAGAGGTGAGGCAATCACACCAATGAAATTTCCATAGGAATCCCTTATAACTCCTCCATAGCCCACCACCCCCATATTGCCTATAGCCGCACCATCAAAGTTAGCTTTGATCCACCCGTTTAGCGAAAAAGACCAGCAAACACCCTCTCTGTCCTTCTTGGCCTTCATTAAAGTACTAGACAAATCTAGACTAATGTTCCAATCCTTTGCAATAGTTAAGTCATAGAGTGAATGCTCTGCTTTCATGGGCATTCTATCGTTCTGGGCCACGTCATTGAAATTTTCCTTCAGGGATCTGACAATTTTATCAAAGACAATCTCCACAGAGGCTTCTTTTCCCCTAAAAATTCTATTGTTGTGTTCTTTCCAAAGGCCCCAAGCAACATGAGGGAAGGATAAATCCCAAAAAGGCCAGAGCATAGGATTCCTTGTTAGGGATTTCCATTGAGAGAAGAAATCTTCAATGGACAAAGGGAAAACCCAAGGAAGGTTCCATAACCTGATGAATTTTTTCCATAGTGACGCAACAAATGAGCAATGAAGGAATAAATGACACACAGATTCGGCCTCCATCTTACAAAGACAACATCTATTTGGAATTTGAAATCCATGTTTACACAGGTTATCAATCGTCAGCACCTTGTTTTGGAGAAGGATCTAGAAGAAGATATTAATTTTAGGTATCAAATGTTTGAACCAAGCTTTAGACCAGAAGGGACGATGATCTAGTGAAGAAGTGATCCTTGCAAAAGTAGATGACACTGAGAAATTCCCAGAGGGTTCATTGATCCAAACCGCACGATCATCTAGCTGCTCAGAGCTAATTCTAATAGCCATCAGAGAAGACTGGATGGGAGCCAAATCCTAACTAACATTGCACAGGTCCACCCAATTACCGTTCACTTTATAATCTTTCACATAAATTCCAAATCGTGCCTTACAGTTCTCAGCCCATTCACTGAAGGAATTGAATTTTATAATGGGCTCCTTAAAAAGCCATATGTCCTCCCAGAATCTGGTGTGATTACCATTTCTCACTTGCCATCCAATACCATCATCCATAATATTTTTACTATTGATTATATTGCTCCAGCATGTAGACCCTCTAGGAAGAAGGTGGGGGTCCTTCTTTATAATGGAAGAATAGTTGTTTTCTAAGTATTTGCTAGCTAGAATATCAATCCATTCCCAAGAAGAAGAGGGGATTCTCCATAATTGTTTAGCTAAGAGGATTTTATTGATAGTTCTAATTCTTCTTAAACCAATTCCACTGGCCTTTTTAGGTCTACAAACCAGATTCCAGCCAATTAAGGGAAGTCTTTTATTTTCCTCGACACCCGACCAAAGAAATCATTTTTGAACTTTTTCAGTGGCATCAACAAATTTAGCAGGAATCTTAAAGCTCAGGGCATAGATAGGCAAAGTCTAGAGAGAGGCTTTGAGGAGTTGAAGTTTTCCGGCTTGACTTAGCAGGGCTCCTTTCCAACTTGCAAGTTTTTTGCTGAATCTTTCCACCAACGAGAGCCAGAAAGACTCGGGAGGTTTCAAGCTTAAAGGTAGATGAAGGTAGGTGGCAGGAAAGGAATCCACCCTACAACCTAGAATTCTAGCAATTCTAGCCTATCTGTGATCCGGAGTGTTGAAGAAGAACAAAGAACTTTTTTGATTGTTGATTAGCTATCCTGAAGCTCTCCCATACTTGTCAAACAATTATTTTATAGATTTTCCCTCAGACACCATAGCTTGACCCATGAGCATAGTGTCATCAACGAATTGTTGATGGGAACACACCAGATTGCCCGAGGAAGGTTTGAGACTAGAAAGAAATTTAAATTCAACCAAAATTTTTAGATTCCTACCTAAACTTTCAGCCATAATAGTGAATAAAATAGGGGAGATAGGATCACCCTGCCTTAGACCTCTGGTACTCTAAAAAAAAGAGGTAGGGGATCCGTTGACCATAATCAAAATGGAAGTCGTGGACACAAGTTGTTCCACCAATTGGATAACCCTATTACTAAAACCAAAAGCCTTTAAGATTTTAAATAAGAAAATCCAATCAACTCTATCATAAGCTTTTGAGATATCAAGCTTAAATAAGAAGCCTTCAGTCTTCGACTCGACAAGGGAGTGAATATTCTCGTGTATAGTAACAATAGAGTCAAGAATTTGTCTACTAGGGACAAAGCCATTCCGTTGAGGAGAAATCAAGGAAGGCAAAAAAGTTAAGAATCTAGAGGTTAAGACCTTAGAGATGATCTTGTATAAAGAGTTACAAAGATTTATAGGCCTAAAAGCCTCAAAGTTATTAGCTCCAGGTTTCTTGGGGATTAGAACCAAGAAAGTAGCATTTAATTCTTTAAGAAGGCTTTTGGATCCAAATAATTCCTTAACAACATTAACCACATCTTCTTCAACAATCTCCTAGAGCCATTGAAAGAAAAATAAAGGGAAACCATCAGGACCTAGAGGTTTACTCCCATCAAAGGAAAAGATAGCCCGCTTGACTTCCTCATTGGTGGGGATCGCTATCATAAAAGAGTTATTTTCCTGGTTGATAATTCTTGGTATAGCTTCAACTAACTGATCTTGCTCATTTTGATTTATTTCATTACTTGCGAAGAGAAGATGTTTAAAGGAGGAGCTCGCCTACTTTCTAATATCCTCCTCCTCCTCATATTTGGTTCCATTCACATCTATTTGAGATATTCTGTTAACAGCTCTATGTTTTGATGTCGATAAATGAAAGTATTTGTTGTTTCTATCTCCTGCAAACAGCTAAAGAGCTCTAGATCTTTGTCTCTAGAACTCCTCCTCCTTTCCAATTATGTCATGCAACTTCGTAAGGAGCTCATTATCTTTTTCCTTAGTGTCATTCAATTAACCCTCCTTTAGGTATTTTAAATTGAATTTCTCCCAAATCCATCTGTAGATCAGACTTAATCTTAAAGATGTTCCCAAAAGAATCCTTTTTCTTTTTTTTTTTAAATTACATTTCACTTCCCTTAACTTTTTAGCAATTTTGAACATAGCAGTTCCTTGAATTCTTATATTCCACCATTTCCTAATTTCCTCTTTAAGAGCAGGATGAGAGATCCACATTTTTTCAAATCTGAAAGGAGTGTTCTTCTTCTTTTTTATTGGATCCACAGTGAAACTGATAGGAGAATGACCAGAACCAACTCTAGTGAGAGCTTTAAGGGAGCAGTAATAATCAAAATACCAATGATTGGAGATCAAAGATCTATCTAATATGACTTGTATGAGATCCATCCCCTTTCTATGATTAGACAAGGTAAAGGAGGCTCCATGAAGATCTAGATCAATCAACCCTTGATTATCAAAGAAATTATGAAGATCCTCTTTACTCTCCAAATTAATCTAGGATCCCCCAAATTTTTCACCGTTCATTAAGGGTGTGTTAAAATCTCCCATAACAATCCAAGCTTCTTTATCAAAAATCCTCCTAATGGCAGCTAGTTCAGACCAAAAATATTTTCTCATTCCTTTTCCATTAGGAGCATATATATTCACTTGAATCCAACTGAAGTTATTTCTTATATGTGTAAATCTAGTAACTATATGATTCATACCTTCCAATATCAGATCTCCTTTGATAGTGTGGCTATTCCAAAAAGTCACAATGCCTCCAGAAGTGCCATTCGAGTTATTGCCCTGGTTACTGTAATACTGGAAAAATTTCATCTTTTCAATTTTCTCCTTAGACATTTTAGTTTCCTGAATTAAAAGAATATCCGGTTTTTGATCTCTAAAAAAATTGTGAAGAACATCCTGCTTGTGGGGGATATTGAGTCCCCTGATATTCCAAGACATAATCTTCATTATATGCCAGGGGAGTTAAGACATTCTGGGATGGTTTTCTAAGATCCATCCGCAATATCCTGAAAGCTGTTCAACTCTCTTTTCTTTTTCAAAGACTTTTTACCTCTTGAATTCTTTACTGCTCCACAATCTGCCTTAACTCTTGATCTGGTAGAAATGCCACTTGGGGTCTTCACTTGTTTGATTTTTTCTGTCTTCTTCTTTGATATAGTCTCCTCTTTATCAGTCTCATCTTGACTATTCGTCTCTCTACTGGACTCCCAATCCTTTTCATTTGGTATCCTTTGTTCCCAAGGTAAGGTATCCATGTTACCATTCTCTTGACATGACAAGACATTATTGAATAGATTTACTGAGTAATCCTAGTTATCAAGGGATTCCAAAACCTAGTCAGTGGAGTGTAATACCCCTCCATTTTGTTTCTTGTTCAGTTTGCTTTATGCTATGTTTTGGTTGTAGATTACTTTGATACTAGATACATTTTGTTATGATGTTTTGATTGCTACTATTGAGCGACAACTATTATTGTGGGATGTAGTTATCTGATTATTGTTTCACATGCATTATGGATTAATGATGTTGTAGAGTTAACATGAGATGTTATTATGAGATTCCTAGATTATGATGGAAGTGTCAGTTTCGATGAGTGTATTGGTGAAGAGGACGGTTTCGCATCACTTGCTTGCGAGCGCCTTGTGAATCCGTAATTTCTTCTTCATGGTGTGTATTATATGCTGGATATATTGTATGATGTTGTTTACTTGATTGCAGGATTGCAGGTACATGACATCGACTCCACTTGGTTTCACAGGTCTGAGCGTGTCGATCCAACGGTTAAGCTGAATGAGAGATAGGAGCTAGGTAACATGTGTCAAGTTTACATCCTAGCCTTAGTGTGTCATCAATTGTGTGTGTCGAGTCATTGTCTGTTTTGCTTTGATGTTATTTAATTCTAAAGAATTCTTGATTTGGAAATAGATATTTAGAATAATTACATTTAAATCATGTTGATGGTTATTTAATTTAAATAATGCAATGTGGATAAAAGTTTATATTTAAATTAATTAATTATATTTAAATTTATTTAATTAATTAAATTTAATCCAAAGGGGTTGAATTTAGTTATTAAATAATTAAATTAATTAATTAAACGTGATGCAAGAGAATGAAAGGAAATAAAAGAATTAAAATTAAATTTGGAATTTAATTTCAACGTGTGGGAATTAAATTGGAAATTGCAATTAAATGTTTATTTGGAAAATTAGTTGCAACTTTGGAAATTAATTTATTATTTTAAATTTCATTTTAAATTGAAATTGAAATTGAAATTGAAATTAATATCTAATTTGCATGTAATGTGAATTAGGATTGTAAAAATTGAAATTGAAATTGAAATTGAAATTAATATCTAATTTGCATGTAATGTGAATTAGGGTTGTAAAAATTGAAATTTAAATTGAAATTGAAATATCTAATTTGCATTAGGGTTGTATTAGGTATTTTTTGATTTATAAAAAATACATGTTTTAATTTTAGGGCAGCAGAAGGAGATTTAGAAAAAAATACATTTTTACAACAGGAAAGAAATTTTAAAAAATTTGCACAAGGGTTTGAAGAAAGTTTTGATTGTATAATTGATTGAAGGAAAGATTGTTTGCATTTGTTTGGTTTTAGATTGGATTCATTGGAGGATTAAAGAAAATTCAGGAAATCTTTGGAGGATGCTTGCATCAGAAATTCATCTCTTCGTGTAGCTTCTTGTGTTTTATTGTTCTTGATTGTTTTTTTTAAATAGTAGTGATTAAAGATTTGTTTTTTAAATCTGTTTTAGAAAATAAATTTGATATTAGAAGAAAAGAATTAAATAAATTTACAGTCTTTGCTTGTGAAAATTCTTGAGTGAAAATTGTGAAAACCTTAGTTGAATTTAAATTATTTGGGGAAAACGATTGTGTTGTTATTGAAATCAAACATAGATATTGAACAATGCATTTAGAATGTTTTTAGAAAATGAAACTTTCTGTTTATTATTAAAAAAACGGATTTTAAAATCTACAGTATAATTATTTTTTTCATGGTAAAATGGTCTGGTTGCGTCGCCTATAACTTCACTTTCACAAACTGGGTTGTTAGGAAATTTAAGTCAAGAAATTTAAAGGGTTTTTGCATTTTGAAATTTTCTTATCCCTGTCAAAAAATCGCAAATACCCAGATCGTAGTTTTTGAGTTATACTTGAAACATGAGACTGCTGTTAAGTTATTTTCCCATGGCTGTTCTAAAAATTAAATAATAATAAATTGATATTTATAAATATTAATATTTTAGGTATGGTTATTATAATATTAAAATATTATTTAATAATATTTTATATTATAATTTATAATACTAAAGTATTATATTTATTTATATTATTTTAAATAAAATTTGTATATTAGATTAGTGGAATTAAAATTATAAATGTATGGGAGATTATTGTTTATTTTAAAATGGCATGTTAAAGTTTAATTGAAGGAGTTAAATATTTGATTTAAAGAATGCATAGTTTAAAATTTAATTGTGGAATTTAAATTCATATGTAAAAGGTCCAATTATTAATTTGATTTAATTGGGAAAATATATTTATATTTTGGAAAATTGATGAGAAGGGATATTTTATTTTGAATTAAACAATTTGATATTCTGTAAAGAGTAGAAGATATGTTAATAATTAAATATATTAATTTATATTTAGTATATATTGAAGGCATATATCTATTTGAGAGAATAAATAATATTTTATCTTATTTTATTCTGCTGTTTGCAAATTGGGTATTATTAGTGTTCTAAAAGAAATGATTAGTATGTGTAGAAAATGTATAGAGAAAGATATTTTTTTTACTTGATTTAAAAGGAAATATTTATTTTGTTATATGATTGAAGAAAATATATTGAGATGTGTAAATATATCCATGAGTATTTTCCATCAGTATTTACCTTGTTTTATTTAAGTGCGTGTAATTTAGCTTTGCATGAAGAATTTAAAAGATAAGTTTTGAATGTATGGTCAAAATTGATAAGGAAAAAGATATTTAAATATATTGAAGAATTATAGAAATATTTATATTTAAATATTTGTTTTAATTAATGAGATTTAATTAAAAACAATATGAATGCGTGGTCAAATAGATAAGCCAAAAGATATTTTTATACATTGATGAAATTGCATGTTTTTAAATGGATAGTTGAAGAGACATAGACTCTGGATAGAAAATTGAAAAGATTGTTTGCAATAGTGTTAGGTTGCATTAAAAGTAAATTTAGGAGCTAACTATATTGAAAAAGGAAAATAGTTATTATGTTTTGTTTCCATAGAGTAATCTAGTCATTGTGAATGGAATATTAAAGAATATATGTAATTAAATTCATTAATATATATATTTGGTGTCTATATAATATGGAGCATATATATATATTAAGTGTAAAATTCATTATCGTATTTTATTTTAATGAGATGCATGCAATATATTATTGAATAGAGATTTAAAAATGGATTGATTAGTGTATATGGAAAATAGATAGAGAAACAATATGTTATTATATTAAAGTGATTGAATGTTTTAAATAGAAAAGTGAATGAGATGTAAGATTTGGTTAGGAAATGGAAAGAGTTTACTTGCATGGATTTGTGTCGATTTAAAAGTAAATTAAGAAGTTGTTTTATTGATAAGACAATCAATTATGTTATTTATTAATTTTTATTTAGATTAATTGAATCATTGTGATTGGATTATGAAAGAGATATGGATTTAGTATATCCAAAAGTAGTATTTTCCTCATGATTATCTTAAAGGATTTAATTCTCTGTATTCAGTAAAAGGAAGTAAGTTTAATTGTTTTAGATTTCCAATAATGAAAAGGGAAATAGGGTTATGATTATTTTAGATGATCTAGTTATCGTGTCTTTGACTTTGTCAACACTACCTATTGAATGAGTATGGATTTAGGAAATCCAAATATTAGATTTGATTGATGACTTGAATGCTTTTGTTGCAATGTCGTCAAGTTGCATTGTTGGTTTTGGGATTTAGTATTAGTCCTAAATTATAAGTCTTCCATAAGATCTTAGAGGATAAGGGTTGTTGAATCTTTATACCATCCAGTTGTTTTCCTTGGGTAGTGCATGGCGTCTTTTCAGTTTTACCCGATTTTCACGAACGGGGATGTTTGCACCTCCTTGGTTTAGGAACGGATTATGGGATCCGTGTCTCCTTGTATGGAGTGACCTTGTTATGTGGTTTCATCTTTTTGCCTCCTATGAAAGGAGTGGACTATGTGTTGTTGCCTCCAAGATGTTTGCAGTGAGTTCTTTTATTTGTTTCCTCCTGTGAAAGGAGTGGACTATGTGTTGTTGCCTCCAAGATGGTTGGAGTGAGATCTTTTGTACCTCCTGTGAAAGGAGTGGACTATGTGATTGTTGCCTCCAAGATGTTTGGAGTGAGTTTCTATTATTTGTATCCTCCTTGTGTTGGAGTGGTTATGATGCCTAGTTTGTATGCACTTGTGTTTCCCTTGGTGATTGGTTGTGAGTGTGTTGTCCATTAGAAGAGTGGCTTTTGATAGGGGCCGGAGCCCAAAGTGGTAAATCGGGTAACCTTCAGAAGTGAGTTCATCAAGTGATAACTAAATTAATGTACTTAGATGATTAGGATGTAGTTCACACTAATCAAGATAATTTAATCCTCACTCATAGACACAAGGGCTTGTTTAGATTTGGGATGAGTGAGAAGGCCTGGAATGGCAAGATCAACTATCTTGTTCTTGCGAAAGGTAGTTGATTCCGCATGAGTGAGTATGAGTGCCAGGATTCGGTTGAGGCCACCAGGATTACTTGTGCCGGAGCCTATGAAGAATGCCCAGAGGAGATCTCATGACAAACCTTGTGATGACACTCTATCTAGGACAATTGTTGTTAATTGTTTTATATGTATGGTTCTGTGAACATACTTGATCTACTTTATGTCTGGAAGCAAGTTGACCTATGTCAGTGATGTTTGATTTGTACTTGTGTTGTACTTGAGTTGAAATGGATTTGTACTTATTGATGACATTTATTTGGTTATGTCAGTTTGAGTCAGTATGAGTCTGCCTTTGGTTAGTGGTTGTAGATCTTTGTCCATGTTACATTGTTACTATCTCCTAGCATGGGGGGTGGGCCTTCGGGTACCACATTGGTAGGGTGGAATATGCACCAAAACCATTGTGTCCCCATCAATCTTCTGTACTTAGTGGCGAGACATCTAGATGGACAGCTCTTGGTTCTTGTTGTAATTACTTGCATTGTAATATTTTAACTTGTATAAGTTATTCTATCCCTCTTATGTTTATGAGGTGGAAGTTTGTAATTGTAACCTTGAGTACTATTGCCTCATTTTGGGAATGAGTGATGTAACTATTGGATTAAGATAATGTTTATGAGATTTTATCTTGGTTGATTATCTTATTATGTTATGTGGTATTCTTATGATGTATGATGTTTATTTCATATAGTTCATACTGCGATGGTTATATGTAATATGTATATGTGGGTTAAACTAATCCTAACCTTGTAGCCTTAGAAGTTGTTGTTAATTAGTAAGTGAATGTGTATGTTAAATGCACTTTATAAAAAAAAAATTGGTTCGCTTATGATGTTAATTGCAACTTCCTTTAAGGTTACTTGGCAGGGCATTACATGGGATCCATTAGGTGCACAACACCCTAAGGGGGAAGATTATCAGAAGACAGGGATGGAAGAGGAATTTTTAGAACCAAGGATAAGCCCTCACTAGGAATATCCTCCAGACCTAGGATCTCTTCGTTTCTATCTAAAGGGACTGCCATTTGGGATAAGGAGGTAGAGAGGTTCTGATCTCCATCACCAACTAAGGTGTCCTCATTAGAACCCCTTTCCTTTGAAGGAGACATTTTACGTAAGTAATGAGGATCATTAGGGATCTCACCTTTAGACTCCAAGACCACTTCAATCTCTAGAGAGCTATTCTGGATATTGGACTCTTTGTTTTCCAGTTCCTGCTCTTTATTTTCCTTCCTTTCTTCTCCTGAGTCATTTTTTTTTTTTCCACTCCTTTTTTCCAGGTTCTGCTAGTTTTTCTTTCTCTGTAGAAGCATTTAAGGGGCATTTTTTTGCCCAGTGACCAGATTTTCTACACTTGAAACAGGCAAACAGGATGGTTTCGAACTCTATATTTTGTTCCTAGGAACCCAATTTAGATTGGATCTTAATCAATGATGGTAAATCTGCTTCCTGGGGAACTCCCACACATATCCTCACAAAAACCAATCTCTTTCTAGCAGCTATCATTGTGGTAAGATGATACTCTTAATATTAGCATTAACATTCATACCCATATTAGTAATAAAATCTCTAATGATAACCCCTTTGATAGTAATATTTAATCTTTGTGTTAATATTAATAATCTTATTAACTCTTCATGAAATTAATTCTCGCACTCATTTATTAATATTAATATCATTATTAACCCTAATGATATTAATATTGATTCAATTTAACATTAAAATTATTATTTTTAATCCTACCAAGTTAATAATACTAATTTTCACTTCCAATTTAATATTAATATCATGCAGTGAAAAAATTAGGTGAATATCAATATGATAATTGATATTGACCTAGACATAATAATAATTTGATTATTTATATTTAAATCACTTAGTATTAATGTTAATATTATTGACATTTAATATTATTAACATTATTAATAATACTAACATTAATATCATTCCTCTTTTCTTCTTGTTAGTGGAACTAATATTATTTTTGACCTTCCCCATCATACTACACTAAACGACTTCAATTTCGTATATTAAAACTATACATATATAATTTTACTTCAAAAACTTGAAAAGTATTGTGTCGCAAAAAAATATATCTTTGGACACTTTTTCCTCATTTGAGTCTTTATTATGGATTTCAGCCTAGTTTTGCCTAGATTTAATGTTGAAATATGGTCAACACATTCACATTAGGTCTTGGACCCTTGTAAATCAATAAGAATTCTATGATGTCTTATAAAGGTGTTGTGAAGTGTTGTAACCCACTTTCACACTTCTCTAAGACCCTTTCATTATAATTCACTTAAATAACCTATTTTTATCATTTACCAAGCCTCATTTCAAAGTGTTGTAAGGAATTGTAACAAACTAACACTTTTCTAGGCTTGGCATCAATAATTATACCTTTCTTATGCCTTTAATTGGCCCCATTTTATAGTTACATAACTTATTTAATTATCTTTTTGAGAATAAACCTGATAAACATCATTTAATATATCTTAATCCTTGACACCCACTTAAAATACCTAAGTGGGACCAAGTCGGCACTTCAAGCTACTTAGTCCCATTTGGCTCAAAAATCAAAACAAGTTCAAAATTTTGGTGGGTTTTTATTTTCTAAGACCTAAAGTCAGCCTATGATGTGGTATTTTCGTGAATTAGGGCATAGTTGTGTATAAATATGAGGTTTTCCACTCATTTTGGGGGCTTCTATCTTCTTCTTATACTCGTCTCTCTTGATTCATTCATCATTCTTCTCAAGCAAGCTAGGGTTTTGGCATTCTAAGTCATCAAGAAGCATTCAAGGGCAGATTCTTCATCCATTGTAGAAATTAAAGAACAATCATCATGGAAATTTTCTAATCCCTTCATTTCATGTTCATGCTTCATCTTATTTCTTCATTTGGTTTAATTACCTAAAAGGGGTTTGACCAAGGCAAACCCCTATTCCCTAACATTTAACATTTATCTTTCTCTCTTTGTGTGTTTGCAAATTTAGGTACTTTGAAGGCTTAGATATCATTGAAGAATTGGTTGAAAACATGTTGAAGACATCTCCTTTTTGGCTAGGAAAAAAATCCACAAAAAGTCACTTACAGTGCTGAAGATTGGGGTTTCAGATTCAAATACCTAGATGAACACAAAGTGCAAACCAAGGGATTTTGTTTCTAGTTTCAAATTTTCAAAAAAGCCAGAGTGGACCAAGTCACCATTAGTGGTGAAATAGTCCCACTGCACATATTTTTCATATATTTTTGTAGATTCAGATACCCATTTGGCTAAAACAATTTTCTAAATAATTTTCCTGATCTGGGACTATCTCTCAGAATGGCATAAGTGTCCCAGTACGTCAAAATTCGAGAATCAACAACATTTCCAGGTGCACATCTTCAATTCTATAGTTTTTTGTTATGTTTCATAGTCATTTCTAGGTCATTTAGCATATGTTTGCATACTACATTGTATTTTCAAATATTCTATGTTTTCCAAGTTTACAGTTGGTGGTGAACCCCTTCTATCTATTTTCATCCCCAAGAACTCTCCCTTTGACAGATTTCAATCTCTTCTTGCATTGAAATCTCAAGGATTTGTTCTTGAATGAATTGTAGATCTTTGTTCTTCCCCCTTTAGGTGCAAAACCCTAGAGGTGCAAGAGGGTTCAAATATTTGTGATTCATTTTGGTGAACCCAACTTTTGAATACCTTTTTTTCCAATTTGGGAGTCCTTCTTCAACCTATATTTAACTTGCATTAACTTTGTATTAGGAGTTTGCATTAGTTAATTTGGATTCTAGGGTTTCAAAATTTTGCATTCATGAAAGTGCATATCATTTACATTTTGGTATCTCGAAATCATTAAAAATCATATAAAATCTGCATTTACCTTTCCTCTTTGGTCATACAACATCAAAATCATCAAAACCAGTTGAAAATTTTGTGAAAGTTTTAATAAAACTCTAACTAGGACTCATTCACCATTCTGGGTGACTTAGTCCTAGTCCAGATTTTTCACTATTTGTTATAGCATCATAAACCTCATTCATGTGCTTCCTAAGCCTCCTATTATCATATACTATAAGTATAGAAAGTTTCGAGAACATTTTTTTTATGCATCTAGCTCAAAAACATCAATTTATGGTAGTCATTCTTGAAATCATTTCACCATTAGATTTGAAAAATGCTCACATTTCTAAAATTTTGCATAACATGGATAAAATTACTTTTAATTTTTGCATACATGATGTTTCTATTCATAAAAATTTGCATAAGTTTGATAAAATTGGTTTTTATTCTTTCATATACATTGTTTACATTCTTAAGGCTTTGCATATATTGGATAAAAATATTTTGTATCTTTGGATATAAATTGTTTTTATTGCTGAAACATCTCATGACATGGTTACAAGTGCTTTTATTTTTATTTTTTTAAATGTTAGTGTCTTACATATCTAGACATACCAAGAAAAATCTCCTATCCCCTCCCTATGAGAGTGTTGTAGTGAAAGAGAATACAACCTTGGCCATTCCTAATGATCATATTTGTTCCTCTCCTAATATCTCTCCTATTGGTGATGAAGATATTTTGGTAGTAGAACCAATCAATGAGTTTTGAGAATCCTAGTTGTTTCTCTCCTCTTACATCTCTTAGTGGAAAAGACATTAATGAACAAGACAACATAACCATAAGTAATCATTACAATAACATTTGTTCTTCTCCTAGTATCTCTCATAGTTGTGAACAAGATGCTTTGATATGAGAAAACACAATCAATGAAGGTCATGAGAATCTTAGTTGTCCCCCTTTACCTAGAGAAACCCTTACTACACAAGAAAATTCAACCATTGATAATTCCCCTACTTTTGATTAAGTAATTTTAGAAGAATGAACCATTGATTGTCAAGAGTATTTGGTTTGTAGTTCTCCTAAAACCCTTCCTCCTAGGGAGGATATAATGATACACAATAAGGTTAACATTGACAATAATCATATGTATTGTATCCTTATAAGAAGATGAAGAGACAACATTAGTCTCTCACTCACTACGGGATGTTAAATATTTTTCAACCTCAAATAATCCTTTACCCACCATCACACAAACCTTCAATCAACGCCAACACTATCACAAACAATTCTTCCAAGAAAAATTTAACCTTGGTACATCCTAAACTGATAGATACCTCATTAAATATGTATCAAGCAAAAACTTCGATTCATTATCCACATAAATAACATTAGTTGTTGCTCCTTTCCATGTAATAGTTGTAGGATCATAGCATACTCACTATTGCAAGGAGCAACATATCATCATCCAGTCTAGGCTCACCTTTTCCCTGCACTCAATGGGGGAAAGGGGTTAGGTAGCCTTGTCCTCGTATGTAACTCATCATTGTCTCTTTTGGCTAGTTGTTAACCTTTCATGAACATATAAGAGCAAGCTTGGGATGTGGATGACATGTCTTAAGTTGACTTGCAAGTGACATGCTATCTTTTCCATGGCGTGTCTTCATTTGGAAACATATCACTTAGCATAAGGATTTTCAAATAAGCTCTCGTGTCTTCTTCTACTTTAAAGCAATTTTTCATAGTAATGGTGTTAGCAACCACTTTAAAGTGGGGGCATACATCAATACTCATCTTTCATTGTGCGATTTTATTTTTCTTATCATTCCATCTCTTGGAAACATTAGGTATAATGTTGCTCAGGATGAGACCTTGCACTTTTTCTCTCTTGGAAACATTAGGAACAATGTTGCTCAAGATGAGACCTTTCACTTTTCCTCTCTTGGAAACAAGATGAGATATTTTTCACTTATCCTCTCTTGGAGACATTATGCATGATGTTCTCTAAGGTGAGACCTTGCACAAACTAAGAAAAATATATTTGAACAAACCTTACACTATTACAATGTCTCATTTTTGTGCGGTGCCTTATTAAAGTTATCATGAGGTATAACTATGGTATGGTTGAGTGGGATGCCCATTCTGAGGCATTACTTTCCCCATAGCCACCTATGTGTGTGTGTATACCAACCATGAGTGTATGTTCCTTTTTGGACTTCTCACCCGATGGACAACCAAGAGTTATGTTGCCTTAGAGTGATAATTCATTTTTGGACAAACGACCTAGATCTGATCCACAATGCGTTGGACAAATGGTCGAAGCTTGATCCACCTTTTTTTAGTTTTGTTCTTCTCTTCCTTCTAGTTCTTGCCACTCCATGATCATGTATCTTGTTTTACTATAAATCATTCACCTTGTGTGTGTCCTTTTGTGCTTATGATGGTTTCACTTAGGATCTTAGATCCTAGGGGCTTGACCAGGCCTCCTTCATCTTTGTCATCCTATACCATCTGCATTGGTACAATTGGACCATTGTTAAATGTCTAATTTAGTGTGATTTTGAAGAAAGTTCATCCTCTCACTAAAGTGGGGGCTAAATGTGTCACAAAAAACATGTACCTTTGGACATTTTTACGCTCATTTGAGTCTTTCTTGTGGATTTCAGACTAGTTTTTCCTTGATTTAATGTTGTAATGTGGTCAACACATTCACGTTAGGTCTTGGACCCTTCTAAATCAATAAGAACTCTATGATGTCTTATAAAGGTGTTGTGAAGTGTTGTAACCCACTTTAACACTTCTCTAGGACCCTTTTATTATAATTCACTTAAATAACCTCTTTTTATCATTTACTAAACCTTATTTAAAAGTTTTGTAAGTATTTGTAATAAAATCTCACACTTTTCTAGTCTTGTCATCCTTAATTACACCTTTCTTATGCCTTTAATTGGCCCCATTTTACACTTGCAGGCCTTATTTAAGTGTATTTTGAGAATAAACCTGATAAACATCATTTAATATATCTTAATTGCCAACACCCACTTATAATACCTAAGTGGGACCAAGTCACCACTTGGGGCGACTTAGTCCCATTTGGCTCAAAAATCAAAACAAGTTCAAAATCCTTTTAGGTTTTTATTTTCTAAGACCTAAAGTCGGTTTGTGATGTATTTTTTGGGAATGAAGGAGTAATTGTGTATAAATATGAGTTTTTCCACTCATTTTGGGAGATTTTATCTTCTTCTTCTTCTCTTCTCTCTTGATTCATTCATCATTCTTCTCAAGCAAGCTAGGGTTTTGGCATTCTAAGCCATCAAGAAGCATTAAAGGGAAAATTCTTCATCCATTGTTGTAGAAATTCAAGATCAATCATCATGGAAATTTTCTAATCCCTTCATTTCATGTTCATGCTTCATCTTATTTCTTCATTTGGCTTAATTACCTAAAAGGGGTTTTACCAAGGCAAACCCTTATTCCCTAGCATTCAACATTTCTCTTTCTCTCTTTGTGTGTTTGCAGATTTAGGTACTCTGAAGGCTTGGATATCATTGAAGAATAGGTTGCAAACTTGTTGAAGACATCTCCTTGTTGGCTAGGGAAAAACATTCACAAAATGTCACTTACAGTGTTGAAGATTGGGGTTTCGGATCCAGATACATGGAGGAACAAAAAGTGCAGACCGAGAGCTTCTAAATCCATTTTCAGATTTTCAAAAAAGTTAGAGTGGACTAAGTCACCATTAGTGGAGAATTAGTCCCACTGCACATTTTTTTTAGATATTTTTGTAGATTCAGGTACCCATTTGGCTGAAACAGGCTTCAAAATAGTTTTCCTGATCTTGGAGTAAGTTTCCCAAAATGGCTAAGTGTCCCAATAGGTCAAAATTTCAAAATCAACAACATTTCTAGTCTCCATTCTAGTTCCCAACACATTTGCAGGCACACATCTTCAGTTCTACAATTTTATGTTTTTTTCATAGTCAGTTCTAGGTCATTTAGCATATGTTTGCATACTACATTGCATTTTCAAACATTCTATGTTTTCCAAGTTTACACTTGATGGTGAACCCCTTCTATCTGTTTTCATCCCCAAGAACTCTCCCTTTGACAAATTTCAATCTTCTCTTGCATTGAAATCTCAAGGGTTTGTTCTTGAATGAATTGTAGATCTTTTTCCCTCTCCCTTTAGGTGCAAAACCTTAGAGGTGCAAGAGGGCTCAAAAATTTGTGGTTCAAGTATATATATCACACATCACACAAGAGGTTTTGTTAACAGTTATTTTGTATCCTTTATTGCTTATAACTAATTATGTATATATCTTATTTATTTATATACATTATTTCATGTTTTTATACTACTAGTTTATATAAATGTATATGATTAATCATAAGTAATTTATAGTAGTATCCCAAAAAATAATAAGTAATTTTTGGATTGGCGATTCTACTAATGTATCACTATGATAGTTATGCTCATGTTGTTACACTATATACATAATTTTACTTCAAGAACAATAAGTATATATAACACACATAAATAAGTTATCTTTTCAAGAGACCACCTGAGATCCATTTCACCCAATAGTTATCTTGAGGGGGCATCACTTTCATCATCATCCCTAAGTGATTTGGGAAACCTATTACCAAATCTTCACTCTATTCCATCTTACTCTTTTGATGCAATCAAGATTGGGCGGTCTCATCAAACTATGCAATATTGCAGCCTTATCATGTCTTCCAAGACATATTAACATAATAATGGAGAAATAATCTGAAACATATCTTTATTTCAATGTTCATGCACATACATACATCATAATTCCTCAAGTATAATTGCATATAGTGATGATTTCAACAAGAAATAAAATTCAAAAGTTTTACAAGGGTTTCTAAGAACTTCATGCCTTTAAATCTTCAAGTTCTATTTCCTTAAACTTGTTCGGATTCACTCCTCTTTGTAAATCTGATTTATTACCTTCATGCTACAACTCTCATGGTTTCCTTGAACACCTGCAAAATCTCTTTTCTCTTCTATTTCTCTTCTCTTCACAAGCTGATTTTCTTGCACTCCTTCTTGTGCTACTCTCATGAGCAACCTCCAAGTTCTTTCTCCAAAATTTCTATTGTTGATTTAAACCTCTTAACACCATTAAAGGATTTATTTAAAGAGAATTTTGAACTATACGAATACCCATAAAAGTGGTTTCCAAATTTTCTCTTTGATTGACCCTTACAATTCTTGAAAAAAAAAAGAAATAAAAACATAGTTTGTTGCTCCCAAAAGTTCCATTAAGAGTTTTTGAACCACATATAATGTCTTTCTATTGTATATTCCTTTGGAAAATTAATAAAATAAATAACCAAGTCATGCTCATTCACCCCAAATTGGAAATTGAAGAGTCATTTATTTGTGTTCTAAAATTTACTAGTTTTTTCTCCATTTTGGGAGCCAAAACTAAAAGAATAAGACCAAAATGGAATTCAAAGAGTCACTTATCTTATGCACACTTTCTTAGGTGCCTGAGTTGAGAATTTCTTTTTTTTAGTTAATCTTCCTTCAAAATCTCCTTCGACCATGGTAAATTGACCATTTCAACCCCTAGAACCTTGAAACTGCCTAATTTTGAAAATCACATTAAAAACCTTGTTTGACCTTGATTTATGAAATGAAATAAATTCCTCACAAATACAAACTTCAAAATATGCTCTTGAAGTTCAAGCCCACACCAAAAATCCAAAATATTGAACATTAAAGGAAAATATTTTTTGGTGATGTAAGATTACTTGTGAGCCTAGATGCTCTTGCATTAGACACATTAGGTAAGAAGTTTGTGAGAATGGCTTAAAAAATGGAGTTGAGTGTTTGAAATACCCTTTAAAATAGTAAACTATTTTCAACATACTCCAATGATTTCATAGGTATCCTTCTGATCTTTTCTTTCATCTTCTTTTCTAGCATCTTGTCAAAAAATTTGCCATTCTCCTCCTACGATTCTTCACACTAATCTTCTCTGCTCTTGTGGATTTGCATCCACCATGTAGGATTGCTTGTGAGCCTAGATCCTCCTGCATTAGAAACACCAAGTAAGAATTTAGTGAGCATGGCTCACAAAATGGAGTTGAGTGTTTGAAACACCCTTTCAAATAGTAAACTATTTGCAGCATACTCTAATACTTTCATAGGTATCCTTATGATCTTTTCTTTCATCTTCTTTTCCAACATATTTTTGAAACATTCACCATTCTCCTCCTACAACTCTTCACACTAATCTTCTCTCCTCTTGTGTATTTCTCCTCTCCTCTTCTCCTTCTTGGGATCCATCCCACCACAAAATGACCACCTCCACCAATTTCTACCTGCAACATCCTCTACAATTTCTACACACAAAAAATGCAGCATCTACACATGACTCTGCAACCTCAAATTTATCCTCTACAAAAAAATCCTCTTATACTCTCACTATGGAAGAATAATCACAAATGAAATAAAAATCTTCATAGATTAACTCTTTTTCCTTTGCTGCAAAATTCATCTTCTTTCCTCCATTAGCAAGTTTACCAAACCACTCTTCTTCTACTGCTAAATTTTGTAGGATTAAGTCATCCTTGTCTTCACGATTTGCAATCTCTTCATATTCCATCCCTACAATCACATCCATTATATATGCATATTCATTCTCTTCTACCATCATTTTTTCTACACTTGCATCCTCTTGTTCATTTTTTTCTTCTTTCTCCATGCCTTCCTCATGGCATGTCTTCACTGAAAGCTTATTCTTTCCTTCCTCTTTCAGGATGTTTTCTTCTTCATTAGTATTTATTGGACTCTTTGCTTCATATTTTCTTCTACCTACACATGAAAAGGCATTAGAAAAATTATAGGATTCAAATTATCCCATCTTCTTTTCCGTTTCTTTCCTCTTTTCTTTCAAAATAATTTCCTTCAAGATATCCAACCTCTTTGATATTTCTACACACTTATTCCAAATAGCCCAACTCTCTTCCTCTAAATTTTTTTCTCTCCTCTCAATAAAATAATTTGTTACATCCTTACCCAAGCCCAACCTCATACTCTTCTTCCTTGACATTTCTACAAACACTTGCAATCCACTCACAATTTGCAACAAAATATACACAAAACCATAACTATCATCTACCCAACAAAGATCATAGAATATGTACCTCTCAAAACCCCTTTCTACCCACTTTCACATAATAGAGGATGTTTGTACACCTTCTACCCAATCGTATCTCTATTGGAGGATAAACCAAATCAATTACACACAACAAATCATCATATCTCATCAAACACTATCTCTCTCAAATCTGAAATCCTTCTCTCCACATACATTCCAGCGTCATATATGCTCAGATACCAGTTGATGCAGTCAAGATTGGGGGGTCTTATCAAACTACCCAATCTTGCAACCTTATCATGTTATCCAACCCATATTAATATTTAATAATGGAGAATTCATTTTAAAACATATCTTTATTTCAATGTTCATACACATCCATACACAGAAATTCCTCAAGAACAATTACATATAATGAGGTTTTCAACAAGAAATTAAATTATGAAATTTTGCAAGGGTTTCCAAGCACTTCATTCCTTGAAATATTCAAGGTCTCTTTCCTTCAACTTCCTTGGATTTAATCTTTGTAAATATGATTTATTCCCTTCATGGAATACAACTCTCATGGTTTCTTTGAACACCTGAAAAATCCCTTTTCCCTTCTTATATTTCTCTTCTCTTCACAAGCTGATATTTTTTCACTCCTTGTGCTACTCTCACAAGCAGCCTACAATATCTTTCTACAATCTTGTTGTTTTTTATTTTTGGCTCTTAACACCATCAAAGGATTTATTTAAAGAGGGTTTGAACTATGTGGAAACCCAAAAAAGTGGTTTCCAAATCTTCTCTTTGACTGACCCTTAAAATTCTTGCAAAAAAAGAAATAAAACATATATTTTGTTGCTCCTAGAAGTGTCAGTAAGAGTTGTTGAACCACATCCAATGTATTTATATTGTATATTACTTTGGAAAATTAATAAAATAAACAACCAATTCGTGTGCATTCGCCCCAAACTAGAAATTGAAGAGTCATTTATTTTTGTTCCAAAGATTACTAGTTTTTTCTCCATTCTAGGAACCAAAAATGAAAGAAAAAGACCAAAATAGAATTCCAAGAGTCACTTATCTTATGCACTCTTTCTTAGGTGTTTAAGTTGAGAAAATTAATTAATTTTAATTAATATTCCTTCAAAATCTCCTTCAACCATGGTCAATTGACCATTTCAACCTCTAGATCCTTGAAATTGCATAATTTTGTAAATCACATTAAACACCTTGCTTGACCTTGATGTATGAAATGAAAATAAATTCATCACAAATAAAAACTTCACAATATGCTCTTGAATCTCAATCCCACACAAAAAATGAAAAATATTAAACATGAAAGGAAAATATTTTTTTGGTGATGCAAGATTGCTTGTGAGCTCAAATGCGCCTGCATCATCTTTGTTATTGTTTAGAATAAGAACAATTAGTTGTGACATTGTATCAAAGAGGGAATAAATGTAGACACCTAAATATTTCTCTAGTGTACCTAGTCCTAATTGACCAAACACATCACCTATAAAAGTCTCCTCACCTAAAGTCTCTCACTTAATTAATAATCCTATAATTTAATTATCCCCCTTTTCCATCTCACCTCACAATAAAATAAATAGATACAATTTACACCTATTTTCCACCTCACACATGGCTAAAAAAATAAAATAAAATAATTATTTAATTATAGCTATATTTCCTCTACCTAAATTCCAAGAACAAAAGATACCTAAGAACACTTGTCCTTATGAATCTAATATTTTCTCCACTAAACCTAAGAATAAAAGGCTTCTAAGTGCATATGTCCCTTATATCCCTCATGGTTATGTAACTACTTACCAAATTTAGTAAGTCAATCCTAGGCGGGTGCATGGAAATGGGTAGCAATTTCGTGGACACCTTTCAAAAAAAATTTGAAAAGCAATAACGTGAGTGTGTTATAATGTGTGTGCGTTATTGGTTCGGTGTGCTGAGTCTAAGGCTCGACAACAAAAAAACAATAACATGAGTGCATTATAACGTGCTCGCGTTATAACGCACTCGCATTATTGCTTGTTAAAAGCAAAAAAAGAAGTGAAAACCAATCTTTATTATTTTGACTTTTTTTTCTTGTAGCCGTGGTCAAAACCCCCATACTTACACACTCGCGTTCTAGGAGGATCAATTCAACATATTGTTTCACCAACAATTTCTATTTCTTCACAACAATGGCACCACGATGAGGAGGAGATGTGAGAGGTAAGGATTTTGTGGTTTTTGTTTTGAGTTAGTTAGTTTTAGGTTGAATTTGTTAGTTTTAGGTTGAATTTCATATATATTTGTTTTAAATTTTAGGAGATGCAAATCAACCTGCAAACCCTCAAGATCGTCAACAGGAAGACCAACCAAATCTTCAAGATCAAAATCAACCAAAACAACAACCTCCTCCACCAATCACTCAACCCCCTCCTGGCACTCAACAAAATTTAATGAGTGAAATTGAGAACAACAAAAAACAAATTGAGGATTTGATCAGTAGGTTGAGTGATCCAAATGGTTCAACCACATAAAGAAGGACACTATCAAATTCATTGAAAGATATAGTAAAAAATGTAGATTCAATTAGAAAAAAAATAACTAGATGGCAAGATAGGAGGCAGGTGACTAGGGATTATGCAAATAAACTATCATACAAAGATGTAAAGAATTTAAAAATTGAAAAAGGTGATTTGTGCTCATTATTTACTGACCCACGCACAAATCAAAATCTTACCCTCAATGCGAAGAGGTTTCCTATCCATTGGTGCTACCACCAATAGATTAGGGACTATTTTTACGATAGGTGGTACACGGTCTTCGAATACCCACCATGCAACAATTGCAAGGTCCCGCAATATTTTCTTAGGAAACTATATAGTGAGTTTATATTGAACAAAACCCCAAATTCTTTTGATATGAGTGGTTTCTAGGGGAGAGATGAGAGGTCAGCTCGGGATAGACCCGATGCACAACCAAATCCTACATGGAAAGGTAGATGAGCTCTCGCTAGGCCACCTCATGAGCACATTGTTATGCCTTCTATTGCGAAGGAAAGTGCTAACGTAGAGACATTGCAAGTGATCAATAGTTTGATCCAGAGTTTCATCCATCATAATAGCCCTATTCTACAATGACATCCAGGGGAGTCTTCCAGTGGTGGTCATCGAACACATGTGTGTCAATCTTGTGGGGCTACTTGTTCATATGACCCCACTGACACTCAGGAGACTAGAACACAGCAATTGGCTGTAGCTATGGCGATGGAGAGGGCAGCTGAAATTTTGCATGAGGTATATGGCATTGGTAGTCAAATAAAATTTAGTGCATGTTCATTGAATTTAATTTATTAAATTTCAATTTTGAAATGCAAGATTAACTAAAAAAATTATGATTTAAATAAAATTGCAGGATCATAGTGTAGAGACTAGATACACCATCCCCCCACCAACTTATTTATGTAGTACACCTATCACTGGGGTATGTAACTAGTAAACAATTATAAATTTATTGCATGTTAATAGCATTGTTTTACGAATTATAATTTAATATACGATTTTGGATGTTGAACAGACTAATATTGGAGGTTTTGATGGAACACTTCCCAGTGGTGGTGGATTTGCTCAAACCTACACAGAGGTAATAGAATAAAGATTTTAACTAATGAATCAAGTACTTAATAGATTTGTGTAGTTTATATGCACATCGTTGATTACGTTGAATAATTTGTTGTTTTATTTTCAAATGATTCAAGTCGAAACACCTATGAATGTGATGAGGGAAATGGATATTGGTGTGTCATCTCCTATACAATCCTCGATGGCTCTAATAGGAGAGGTATGAGGAAAATTAGTAAATTTACATTTACATTTGTTGTTATAGATGTTAGTTAGTGAAAAATCAAAACATTATTTATTCACGTAGTTTAATTTCTATTTGTATGGTTTATACAAGGCTTGAGCACGTCTGAGCATGGGCGTGAGAATATTTCTCCCATGGAGAGAGATCATGAGATGGCGATAAGTGATTATTTTGTCATATATATCATTTTTTATAATGTAATTTCTATATATTAATGTATTTAATTCTTATTGTAACAATTAAAACTTCACCATGAACTAAACACTAGGAGGAGCAGTAGAAGCACTATATGGGATTCTTGTAAGCCTATATGGCTATTTTGTACATATATTTCATACTTATACTGACATATATTTATGTATGCCTACGTAGCTATTTGGTTAATACAAATATCTTTTATCGATGCCTATCCATATTTGCATTCTAAATTGATGGTTCAATAGATATGAGTTACCTATTTTCAAGTGTGTAATTTACAACTTACATGTATACTTTGTGATTTACGTGCCTTCGAATGTATACTTTGTGGTTTACATGTTTTCATGTGTATACCTTGTATTCGTGCATATACTTTGTATTAATTTGTGTATACTATGTATTCGTGTGTATAATTTTTGAGGCTTATGTGTTTTTGAGTACTTGTGCTTCCCTTATTGACATGTACATGCTTGAATTATTCACGTGTATAATTATTAATTGGTTAGCCCTAGCATTAATCATTGTTGTCCTTCATGATTTATCTTGAATATTAATTGATTGATGCTAAACAAATTTATCTAAAAGAAAAAAACACGTTTACAATTGGCATTCCATGAAATGGTTCATAAAAAGATTCCCATATGTTCTTTATCTAAAAGTTGGAGGTCGTATCAAGTACGAGATCAACAAGTTTGTATCAAAAATCTAAAAAATAGAGAATAGTGTGAATAATTATTACTAGACCTTCTCCAAAAGTTCATCAACAACCTCCATTCGAGCCTCTCGAGGCTTTACATAGTGTTTTACACCCTTCTCTAACTAATCCATGCCCTCAACTAACTAAAAACCAACTTTCAAAACAAGTAACCGTTGCATTTCAAATTTGTTGCCTTAAGCAACTTAAAACTTTGCAACTTTAGACTCGTCCAACCTAATGAGTACATCTAATGACCTCTAAACCCACACAAATGGCGTACAAATAGCCTTATTACATTGAAAAAAATCCATTCGTTCACAATCATATAGCAGTTAGTTTGGTCACACAAATTGCAAAATGAAAGTTGCACCACTTTGCAACTTTGCACAGCTTGAATTGACACTTTTTCCATCAAGTGAAAATCCATTGCCATGGGAAAACCACTCCGAGATAGCCAAAACTAAGAGAGGTTTTTATAGAGGGGCCCAACAAAAACCTGTAGGATAAGACAAGAAGTTTCTAAGCATCACGGTATCCGAATAATAGCATGTTGAAGTTTGCATCCATTTTGCACTTAAGACCCTTAAGGGATCGATCTGGTGGAACGTAGTTCAGAGTGATTCCGTGTGTTTCGGTGCAAAAGAGGACCATTCCTAGCATAAACATACCTATTCGGATGTGTTGGAACAATCCTCTTGGTCACACGAGTTGCATAGTGAAAGTTGCACCACTTTGCAAGCTTGAATTTGATACTTTTTCCATCAAGTGAAAATCCGTCGGCATGAGAAAACCACTCTGAGATAGCCAAAACCAAGAGAGGTTTTTGTAGGCAGCCCCAACACAATCCTATAGGATTAGACGAGAAGTTTCTAAGTGTCATGGTATCCGAGTAATAGCATGTTGAAGTTTAAAATCATTTTGCACTTTGGACCCTTAAGGGATAGATCCGGTGGACCATAGCTGAGAGCAATTCCGCGTGTTTTGGTACAAAAGAGGACCATGCCTAGCGTAAAAATACCTATTCGGATGCGTTGGAACAGTCCGCTTGGTCAGACGAGTTGTAGAGTGAAATTTGCACCGCTTTGCAACTTTGCACTGCTTGCATTTCACGCTTTTTCCATCAAGTGAAAATCACCCGCTATGGGAAAACCATTCCAAGATAGCCGAAACCGAGAGAGGGTTTTGTAAATGGGCCCAACGCAATCCTATAGGTTTAGACGATAAGTTCCTAAGAATCATAGTATCCAAGTAATAGCATGCTGAATTTTGCAACCATTTTGCACTTTGGACCCTTAAGGGATCGATCCGGTGGAACGTAGCTAAGAGCAATTCTGCGTGTTTCGGTGAAAAAAAATACCTTTCCTAGCATAAATATACCTATTCATATCCATTGGATTGGTTAGTTTGGTCACATGAGTTGCAGAGCGAAAGCTACACCACTTTGCAACTTTGCACTGCTTGAATTTGACACTTTTTCCATCAAGTGAAAATTCGCCGCCACGGGAAAACCACTTTGAGATAGAAAAAACCGAGAGAGGTTTTATTAGAGGGGCCCAATGCAATCTTGTAGGATTAGATGATATTATTCTAAGCATCATGGTATCTGAGTAATAGCATGTTGAATTTTGCAGCCATTTTGCACTTTGGACCCTCAAGGGATCGATTTAGGTGGAACATAGCTCAGAGCGATTCCGTGTGTTTCGGTATGAAAGAGGAAGATGCCTAGTGTAAACATAACTATTCAGATGTGTTGGAGTAGTTATCTTGGTCACACGAGTTGCAAAGCAAAATTTGCACCACTTTGCAACTTTGCACAACTTGAATTTGACACTTTTTCCATCAAGTGAAAATCCTCTGCCACGGGAAAACCACTTCGAGATAGCCGAAACCGAGAGAGGTTTTTGTAGAAGGGCCTAACACAATCTTGTAGGATTAGACGAGAAGTTTCTAAGTTTCATGGTATCCGATTAATAACATGCTGAAGTTTGCAGCCATTTTGCACTTTGTACCCATAAGGGATCGATCTGGTGGAACATAGCTCAGAGCGATTCCACATGTTTTGGTGCAAAAGAGGACCATTCCTAGCGTAAAAATACCTATTTGGACACGTTGGAATAGTCCTCTTGGTCACACGAGTTGTAGAGTGAAATTTGCACCACTTTACAACTTTGCACTACTTGCATTTGACGTTTTTTCCATCAAGTGAAAGTCCACTGCCATGAGAAAACCACTCCAAGATAGCTGAAATTGAGAGATTTTTTTGTAGAGGGGCCCAACATGATCATATAGGATTAGAAAAGAAGTTTATTAGCATCACGGTATCTAAGTAATAGCATGTTGAAGTTTGCAGCCATTTTGCACTTTGGACCCTTAAGGGATCGATCCGGTGGAACATAGCTCAAAGCGATTATGCATATTTTTGTACGAAAAAGGACTATGCCTAGCGTAAACATACCTATTAGGATGCATTTGGGCAGTTAGTTTGGTCACACGAGTTGTAGAGCAAGTTTCACTACTTTGCAACTTTGCACAACTTTAATTTGACACTTTTTCCATCAAGTGAAAATCTGCCGCCATGAGAAAACTACTCCGAGATAGCCAATATCGAGAGATGTTTTTTCTAGAGGGGCCCAACATGATCCTGTTGGATTAGATGTAAAATCTCTAAGTGAAATGGAATAATTTTTATCTGGTTTTTGTTGCTACCCCTATAGATTTTGATGGAAAAGGGCATGAAAAATGAGGTTTCAGCCTAGGGTTTGATAAAATATTGCATGTAGAGGTTGTTTGATTATCTATTGAGGTTTTTCAAGTGATTTTAAGAAGGTATGAGGTGGTGGCATGTTCTGGTAAGGTGTGGAACCATTCCTTTCAATAAACCCTCCTTATACTAGCATAAAATAAGGGTTTTGGTTTGGCATGGTGGAGTGACTTTGTCCTGAGACAAATTGTGGATCTAAGGGTTTGGATACATGATAATTGTTGCCTCAACAAGTTAAGGGGGTTCTTGAATGTTTAAAGGTATGTTCTTTTGTTTCTTGAATTCCCCTGCACAAATAAACACACACACCTAAACATCCTAATTCGACCTTACATGCTTTATACCACTTCTCTAATCACCTAATGACCTCTTTGAGACTTTGAATACATTACATATGACCTTTACATGACCTTTTTCACATTGTTTACATTTCAAAATTCAAATTTTGCAAATTTTCCTATTGAAGGCATTTACAAAACAAGGTGCTACAACACCAAACATGAACTCCAAAATTACAATATTTGAGTAAATCTCATTACAATGCCTTAGTTAATTCATTGTTACAGATCTTTTATAATTTCACTCATACATTCGAGATTCTCTTTAAATGACTACATCATACATCCTAATTCGACCTTACATACTTTATATCATTTCTCTAATCACCTAATGACCTCTTTGAGACTTTGAATACATTACATAAAACCTTTACATGACCTTTTTCACATTGTTTACATTTCAAAATTCAAATTTTGCAAATTTTCCTATTGAAGGCATTTATAGAACAAGGTGCTACAGCACCAAACATGAACTCCAAAATTAGAAATTTTGAGTAAATCTCATTACAATGCCTTAGGTACTTTGTTCTCACAGATCTTTTACAATGTCACTCATACATTCAAGATTCTCTTTAAATGTATACATCATAGGTGCTCATTATGAGCTTAACTTCAATTGAGTAACTTTATATTCCCTCGCTAAGCTTCACACGTTCTTTTATAATGGCTTGAAATCAAAATTGAGATTTGTTAAGATCATCAAAATAAGGATGTTGCGTTGCTTTTTTTGTTGAGATTCTCTTTGATGGCTCATAAATCAACATTTTTTGTAATGAGAGATCAATCAGTTTTTAGTAGTTTACTTACAAATACACAAAGTAAAAGAGAAAAAGAAAGAGCACCCAAAATGGGAATGAAATAAAAATAGATGGAAGGCACTTACAGATAGGCATGCACGTCTCACAACTTAGTCACTCTTGGTCATACATCTTCACTGGGAATTCCAACATACCTATTGCACACAACACCTCTCATGAATAGAGCAAGTTGAAATTTCAGATGCTCTTATACTGTCTACATCATAGCTGCTCATAATAATGTTAACTTCAAATGAATAATTTGAAAGTCCCTCACCAAACTTTGCACACACTTTTCTAATGGCTTAAAATCATGATTGAGATTTTTCAAGATCATCAAAATAAGGATATTGCATTACTTTTATGGCTAACATTCTCTTGGATGGTTCATATATCTGCATTTTTTGTAAGGGGACACCAATCATAGTTTAGTATGTTACTTACAAATATGCAAATAAAAAGAAGATGATAGCATTGGCATCAAACAAATTAATGTGCATACAAGTATAAATTAATAAGAACCAATGTGAATATACTTACAAATTAATCCAACGAACCATCCGCATCTGCTCTACTCTTTATTGTGTCAATTATTGCCTCATGGTCAGACTCACAAACCTTCCACAAGGTCTTCTCCAAATGTCTACCCCCATATTTGGTCAAACAAACATTGGACGCCACAACAAGGTTCGAGTAATGAAGAATCTTACAATGCGTGTCAAAGTCCTAAAATAGCCAATGTTTAAAACTCAAATGTGGGTTTCTTCTAAGCCATGTTCCAGTAACCACAACTGAGTCTATAGGGTATTCAATGTTTTCTTCATCTATAACTAGGGATTCCAATTTATTTTTGGCCTCAACACAACGACACAAGTAATAGTTTGTTTCCTCTTTATTTTCTTCATCTGCAATAACTGCATAAACATGCCCTACATTGATATGTGTAGAAAATATCTTGAAATTTGTCAACATTATGAATAGAGTACAAAGTAAGATAACGATATGGAATTTCAACAACTAAGAAAGTAGATATATCACTTGGTTGAACTAGATCTGATATGTGGTCAAAGTCAACTGATGATTCCATCTGTGTCAGTTCCAATGTCATCGGAGGGAAATACGTGTGAAGTGGGCTAAGATAACTTGTCAACCATATGTCAACCCACTCCCCCGAATCACAATAATTTCAGGCTTGCAATGTACATGAAGAACAAAATCATGCCATCTTTCGTGTATCGATACTCCATGAACTTGCATTTGATCTAAGGAAAGAGTGTACCTCACTCGATCCTATTAGTGTACAATAGTTCTCATATGGTGCAATGTTAGTATCATTTATCAACCAAAAAAATCTATGAACTGAACACGTGCCTTCATTACCTAGACCCATCGAAGCATTACACCGCTCGACGATTGATTTTTCATCTATCAACTTTTCACTGTCTTTATACTTTAACTCTTCTCATGCTAATGCTCTTTTCATGCATGCTCCTGCACCATCATGCTCCCTCTTTCAATGTCCTGCCTCACAAAATTTCCACATATGTTGAACACCTGTAATTACATGCATCCTGCACAACCAATATAACATGCACGAGTTCTTGAACTATGTTTCGTAGTTATCAGACCACATTATATGTCGGTCGTATTTTATGCCCCTCTAAGCCAAACCACTGTAGAAAATTTGGAAGCAACCTTGCACAAACTCTAGAGAATGTGTGCGATCATCATTAATGTAAATGTGGTACTCCCTCAATACCTTCCTTTGGTCATCTGTACTATCAGAAGCATGAATGAATGCTATGTGCACAAATATTGAAACCTATGTGGAGTTGTAATACTATGACTGCACCTCATGTTGTGGTTGTAGAGTGTAGTTCTCCACAAACTCAACAACTCATACTATGCTTCCAACTGGAAAGGTGTCCTTGCATAGCTTAAATTGTGTGTCCAAGCATCGGGCTCTATGGATATGCATTACATAATCAGACAATATATTGTCACGAAACATGGACATAAACTAGTACACTAGAATCTTCTCAATAACCAAATCACACCTTTTTGCTTGAGACCCATCTTTTGTAGCATATGCCACTGTTTTATACTTCCCGAACTCTACTAGTTTTTGTCCCACCTCATCTGTTCTTTCCATATGTTGACATACTGGCATACGTTGGAAGCCACTGCAATGCTCACATGAACCATCCAAGCATGTTGTCCTCTAGAATATATGTCCATCCTCTATTTCACATAATTTTTTTGATAAGAAATCTCTTGAAGATTTTGCTAGGGCTTCTATGCCACAATCCTGCAAAACATCGTTAGTATGCAAATCTACACATATATAATGATAAACATCATAATGGTTAGAAAATTCAATATGTAGTCTACAACAACAAGTAGTGCATGTGTGATTTATCTTGACATAAAAAGGTTTAAGCATTTCAAAAAAAATTTGAGAAATACTAATTTGAGGATAATCATTTACAAATTTTTGAAAAAATTGGGTTTGAGTCATATCCAAAAAATGCTTTCAATGTGGCTCACGATTCTGACTATCGATTCTCCTTCTTACCACATCCCTTTGATTCAAAGCTGGCCTTATTTTATTCTTACAATACTCTTCAATTAGTGGTCTCAAGGCTTCAAAAACTTCTTTATCTTTTCGTGACAATCTCCCTGAGAATTCCCATAATTCATTTGAATCATTGCCCTCAATTGTTTGTCACCTTTGAATGGCTCCTGATAAATGTTTTCTACTAATTCCCATGTGGTCACTCATCTTTTTAATTAGACGAGCTCTCTTTGTTTGACAACTTACCAAAGTTGATGTAATGACATATCGGGTGACATTACTATCCTTTGAGTGTGAGGTCTTACCCAAACTCTCATAAGAATCCATTAGATTCTTCACAATAGTGTCTTCACTTGATGCATTTGATGTTATCAACCCAAGAGTCTTCATGATGTTCCTATACTTTACACCCCACATCTTTTCAACAAATAGTTGACATCTTGTAGTCTCATTTAGTCTTTCAAAGAATCATTCCCAAATCTTCTCAGCATATCTTCTACAAGTGTGTGTTGAAATCTTACCTTCCATGTGTTGCAAAATATCATCATCAATATTAATCAAATACTTTGGCTTTCTACGAAAAAATTCTAGGTGGTGTTCTCCTTGGTACATACATCTCAACATTAGGAATTTCATCAATATTTAATTGAGGTGGGATAGATTTCATACCTTTGATCGAGCATGGAGAAGAAGACATACCTTGAGGTTTACATGGGGATGATGGCATACCTTCTTTGTCAAATCCTAGTGATGATGTACTCTCAACTTGAGATGTGTTGGATGGTGTCTAATAATAATCACTTGAGGTAGATGGTGTCCCTCCATATTCACCTGTACTAGATGGTGTTCGTCCATATTCACTTATGTTATATGGTGTCCCTCCATATTCGCTTAAACTTAATGGTGTCCCTTCATATTCACTTGCCGTAGAGGGTGTGTCTCCAACTATGGTATCTGAATCTATCTTACGACGATGCTTTCACATTCGTTCCTTTTGTGCTGCCAATTCCCATTCTTTTTTTTCCGGTTGAGGTTCCTCTTCAATTGGCTTGTTTTCATCAATCGTTTCCAATTTCTTCTTTTCACAATATGTCGCCACCTGAGCTCTCTCATTTTCTTTTAAGGTTTAAGTCTATTCGTTTGTTAGTTTCCTCTTTGTCTTTTTCTTCGACATGGCAAATAACTTTATCTGTACCATGGTAATGAGACGAATATTAGTTCCTAAAACATGTATCCATTCAAGTTAATTGAAAAATATATGTCATTCAAGGCTTCATTTAAATAATACTTACAATCATCTTGTACAAAATTTAACCTAGCATAGATAAATGTGACATGATTTTTTTAAATCCAGAATACCTTAAAGAAAAGTGGTAACGTGGCATGCCATGATTGCAAGATAGGCTCAAAATGGAAGCATGGACATTTGCAAAAAATTGCATTTTTTGGCAAAGTTGTGAAGAGATAAGTTAGTTAAGAAGTTAAAAAAATAGTTATATACATTGGGGGAGTTGATTTTGAAGGGAAATAAGATAAATATCATGTAAGTTACAATCATAATGAGTGTAATGGAATTGTGAGTATTTGATAAGTTTGTGGTGTAAGAGCACCTTGAGAATCTATGCTTCCATTTTGAAAATTGATTCAATTTTGGGAATCTCAATATCGTAAGAGGGTCTTTAAGATATTTTCCATGTATGCGAATCATTAGGGGGTTTAAAATGTGCATTGACCAAGTAAGCTTATAATGACAAACAAAATTGAAAGCAAGCCATAATAGAATGAAAGAAAATGTGTAAAGAATTCGCATACCTAAAAAAACAAACTTTCAAATGGAGGAGTTCAACCTAATTATGTAGGCTTAGCTTCTTCTTTCTTCAAACTCTACAATAATTTGACTTGTTCAAAAGTTTGTTCCCCTCCAAACTTCAATTGTATATCAGTTTTCAATGGAATTCAAACTTCAATTGATATTATATGTCTTTCAATGTGGAAACTCTTCTATTTCATGCAAAGGTGGTAGAAAGATCATGGAAAAGGTGATGGAATGTGGAAAACATGCTTGCACACTTCACAACATCATCAAAAGGCTACTTTTTTGTCGAAGCACGTGCAGAACCAGGAGAATATGCAGACTATGGGCCTTGAAATCACAGGTATATTCAGTTTTTTTACTATTTTTAGTGGAATACAAAACATGCCCATGTTATAACGTGAGGGAATTATTTCTTCCTAAAATGGTAGCATCTCTACTTCTTCAAAACATGCACGTGTTATATGAAATATGGTTTTATTAATATATTTATTTTCTCCCTCTTTGTCTAAGAGGCAGGGAGGAAGGGAGGGAGGGAGGGAAGGAGGGAGAGGGAGAGGGAGAGGGTTAGAAAGAGATAGTGGGAGATAAAGAGGGAGAGAGAGAGAGGGAGAGAAAGAGAGTGGGAGAGAAAGAGAGAGGAGGGAGGGAGGAAAGGGAGAGGGAAGAGGGGAGGAAATAGAGAGTGGGAGAAAGAGGGAGAGAGAGAGGGAGGGAAAGGGGAGAGGAGAGAGAGGAGAGGGTTAGAAAGAGATAGTGGGAGAGAAAGAGGGAGGAGGAGAAGAGTGGGAGAGAAAGAGAGTGGGAGAGAAAGAGGGAGAGAGAGGGGAGGGAGGGAGGGAGGGAGAGGAGGGAGGGGGAGAGAGAGAGGGAGAGAGAGAGATAGAGAGAGAGAGGGAGGGAGGGAAGGCGGAGGAGGGAGAGAGGGAGGGAGAGGTTAGAAAGAGATAGTGGGATAGATGAAGATAGATAGGGAGGGAGAGAGGGGTAGATGGGAGAGAACGAGGGAGAGGGAGAGTGGGAGAGAAAGAGAGAGTGGGAGAGAGAGGGAGAGAGAGGGTTATAAATAGATAGTGGGAGAGAAAGAGGGAGAGGGAGGGAGAGGGAGAGAGGAAAAGTGGGAGAGACAGAGAGAGTGGGAGAGAAAGAGGGAGAGAGGGAGGGAGGGAGGCAGAGTGGGAGAGAAAGAGAGAGTGGGAGAGTGGGAGAAGGGGAGAGTGGGAAAAAGAGACACTAGGAGAGAGTGGGAGAAGGGGAGAGTGGGAGAAAGAGATAGTGGGAGAGATGGAGATATAGAGGGAGGGAGAGCCAAATTGAGAGAGACATAGAGGGTAGAGGGTTAACCTCAACCCTTAAACCCTTAAACCTTAAACTCTTAAATCCTCTACACTCTACCCTCTACCCAATAATCTCTACCCTAAACCCTAATCCATCAACCCTATACCCTCTACTCTATAACCTCTTAATCCCTCAACCCTAAACCCTAAACCCTTAAACCCTAACCTATAAACCCTCTACCCTCTACCCTCTACCTGTAATTACATGCATCTTGCAAAAAGCAATAGAACATGCACAAGTTCTTGAACTATGTTTCACAATTATCAGACCATATTATATGTCAGTCATATTTTATGCCCCTTTGAGCCAAACCACTATAGAAAATTTTGAAGCAACCTTCCACGAACTCTGGAGAATATGTACGATCATCATTAATGTAAAAGTGGTACTCCCTCAATACCTTCCTTTGGTCATCTATACTATCAGATGCATGAATGAATTCAATGTGCACAAATATGGAAACATCTATGGAGTTGTAATACTCTGACTGCACCTCATTTTGTGGTTGTAGAATGTAGTTCTCCGCAAAGTCAACCACTGATACTATGCTTCCAATTGGAAAGGTGTCCTTGCGTAGCTTGAATTGCGTGTCCAACCATTGGGCTCTATGGGTATGCATTGCATACTCAGAAAATATATTATCATGAAACATGGATAGAAACTAGTACACTGGAATCTTCTCAATAACCAAATCACACATTTTTTCTTGAGACCCATATTTTGTAGCATATGCCACTATTTTATACTTCTCGAACTCTACTAGTTTTTGTCCCACCTCATTTGTGCTTTCCATATGTTGACATATTGGCATACGTTGGAAGCCACCACAACGCTCGCATGAACCATCCAAGCATGTTGTCCTGTAGAATATCTAGCCATCCTCTATTTCACATAATTTTTTTGATAAGAACTCTCTTGAATATTTTGGTGGGGCTTCTATGCCACAATCTTGCAAAGCACCATTAATATGCAAATCTATACATATATAACGATAATCATCATAATGGTTAGAAAATTCAATATGTAGTCTACAACAACAAGTAGTGCATGTGTGATTTATCTTGACATAAAAAGGTATAAGCATTTCAAAAAATCTTTGAGAAATACTAATTTGAGGATAATCATTTTCAAATTTTTGAAAAAATTGGGTTTGAGTCATATCCAAAAAATGCTTTCGATGTGGCTCATGATTCCGACTACCGATTCTCCTTCTTACCACATCCCTTTGATTCAAAGATGGCCTTGTGTTATTCTTACAATACTCTTCAATTAGTGTTCTCAAGGCTTCGAATTTTTTTTTATCTTTTTGTGACAATCTCCCTGAGAATTCCCATTATTCATTTGAATCATTGCCCTCAATTCTTTGTCGCCTTTGAATGGCTCTTGATAAAAAAATTCTAATAATTCTCGTGTGTTCACTCATCTTTTTAATGAGATGAGCTCACTTTGTTTGATAGCTTACCAAAGCTGATGTAATGACATATCAGGTGACATCACTATCCTTTGAGTGTGAGGTCTTACCCGCACTCTCATAAGAATCCATTAGATTCTTCACAATAGTGTCTTCACTCGATGCATTTGATGTTATCAACCCAAGAGTCTTCATGATGTTCCTATACTTTACACCCCACATCATTTCAACAAATAGTTGACATCTTGCAGTCTCATTTAGTCTTTCAAAGAATCATTCCCAAATCTTCTCAGCATATCTTCTACAAGTGTGTGTTGAAATCTTACCTTCCATGTGTTGAAAAATATCATCATCAATATTAATCAAATACTTTGGCTTTCTATGAAAAAATTCTAGGTGGTGTTCTCCTTGGTACATGCATCTCAACATTAGGAATTTCATCAATATTTAATTGCGGTGGGATAGATTTCATACCTTTGATCGAGGGTGGAGAAGTAGACATACCTTGAGGTTTACATGGGGATGATGGCATACCTTCTTCGTCAAATCCTAGTGATGATGTACTCTCAACTTGAGATGTGTTGGATGGTGTCTAACAATATTTACTTGAGGTAGATGGTGTCCCTCCATATTCACCTGCACTAGATGGTGTTCGTCCATATTCACTTATGTTAGATGGTGTCCCTTCATATTCACTTATACTTAATGGTGTCCCTTCATATTCATTTGTCGTAGAGGGTGTGTCTCCAACTATGGTATCTGAATCTATCTTATGATGATGCTTTCACATTTGTTCCTTTTGTGCTGCCAATTCCCATTCTTTTTTTGACAGTTGAGGTTCCTCTTCAATTGGCTTGTTTTTGTCAATCGTTTCCAATTTATTCTTTTCACAATATGTCGCCACCCGAACTCTCTCATTTTCTTTGAAGGTTTCATTCTCTTTGTCTATTAGTTTCTTCTTTGTCTTTTTCTTCAGCATAGTAGATAATTTTATCGGTACCATGGTAATGAGACGAATATTAGTTCCTAAAAAATGTATCCATTCAAGTTAATTGAAAAATATATGTTATACAAGGCTTCATTTAAATAATACTTACAATCATCTTTCACAAAAATTAACATAGCATACATAAATGTGACATGATTTTTTTCAATCCAGAATACCTTAAAGAAAAGTGGTAACATGGCATGCCATGATTGCAAGATAGTCTCAAAATGGAAGCATGAACATTTGTAAAAAATTGCATTTTTTGCCAAAGTTGTGGAGAGATAAGTTAGTTAAGAAGTTACAAAAATAGTTATATACATTGAGGGAGTTGACTTTGAAGGGAAATAAGATAAATATCATGTAAGTTATAGTCATAATGAGTGTAATGGCATTGTGAGTGTTTGATAAGTTTGTGGTATAGGAGAACCTTGACAATCTATTCTTCCATTTTGAAATTTGATTCAATTTTGGGTATCTCCATGTCGCAAGAGGGTCATTAAGATATTTTCCTAAAAAACCAAGATATTAAGGAAATGTGTAAAGACTTCACATACCTAAAAAACCAAACATTCAAATGGAGGAGTTCAACCCAATTATATAGGCTTAGCTTCTTCTTTCCTCAAACTCCAGAACAATTTGACTTGTTCAAAAGTTTGTTTCCCTCCAAACTTCAATTGTATATTAGTTTTCAATGGAATTCAAACTTCAATTGATATTATATGTCTTTCAATGTCGAAACTCTTCTATTTCATGAAAAGGTGGTAGAAAGATAATGGAAAAGGTCATGGAATGTGAAAAACATGCTTTCACACTTCACAACATCATCAAAAGGCTACTTTTTTGTCAGAGCACGTGCATAACCAAGAGAATATGTAGACTATGGGCCTTGAAATCACTGGTATATTAAGTTTTTTTACCATTTTTAGTGGAATACAAAATGTGCTCGTATTATAACGTGAGTGCATTATTTCTTCCTAAAATGGTAGCATCTCTAGTTCTTCAAAACGCGCACACGTTATATGAAATATGGTTTTCTTAATATATTTATTTTCTCCCTCTTTGTCTAAGAGGGAGAGAGAGAGAGGGAGGGAGGGAGGTAGGGAGGGAGAGGGAGGAGTAAGGGAGAGAGGGAGGGAGAGGGAGAGGGTTAGAAAAGAGATAGTGGGAGAGATGGGCAGATGGAATGGGGGGTGAGAGGAGGGAGGTGGGAGAGAAAGAGGGAGAGGGAGGGAATGGGAGAGAGAGATAGGTGGGAGAGAAAGAGAGAGTGGGGGAGGGGAAAAGGAGAAGGAAGGAATGGAGAGAGAAGGGGAGAGAGAGGAGAGGGGTTAGAAAGAGATAGTGGGAGAGAAAAGAGGGAGAGGGAGGAGAGGGAGAGAGGGAGAGATAGAGAGTGGGAAAGAGAGAGAGAATTAGGAGAGAGAGAGAGAGAGAGAGAGAGAGAGAGAGAGAGAGAGAGAGAGAGAGAAGGAGAGAGGGAGGGAGAGGGAGGGAGGGAGAGAGAGAGGGAGGGAGAGAGAGGGAGAGGGAGAGAGAGAGGGGGGGAGAGGGAGGGAGGAAAGAGGAGAGGGAGGGGAGGGGATTGAAAAGAGATAGTGGGATAGATGAAGATAGATAGGAGGGAGAGAGGGAGATTGGGAGAGAAATGGAGGAGGTGGAGAGAAAGAAGAGGGGTGGGAGGAGAGAAAAGAGGGAGAAGGGAGGGAGGAGGGGAGGAGAGAGGGAGAGGGGTTAAAGAAAAAGATCAGGTGGGAGAAGAAAAGAAGGGAGAAGGAGGGAAAGGAGGGAGAAAGTCATTTGAGGAAAAGAGGGGAGAAGAGGGGAGGGAGGAGAGGGAGTCAGGAGAAAAAGGAGAGTGGGGAAGAGAGAGAGTGGGGAGAGAGTGGGAGAGAGAGGGAGGGGTGAAGGAGAGGGAGGGGGGAAGGGAAGTGGGCTAGAGAGAGAGAGAGAGAGGTGGGGAGGGAGTGAGAGAGGGAGATAGAGGGAAGGGGAGAGAGATGAAGAGAGGGAAGGGGAGGGAGTGAGGGAGGGAAGGAGAGGGAGGGAAGG
>CM021109.1:209973986-210016891 GCA_007115665.2 Sequoiadendron giganteum
GGAGAGAGAGAGGTGGTGGGAGGGACATACTTGAGAGAGAGGGAGAGGGAGAGGGAGGGAGAGAGAGAGGGAGTGAGAGAGGGAGGGAGTGAAAGAGAGATACTGAGTCACTGTGAGAGGGAGAGGGGGTAGGAGGGGGAGACTTGACAAAGAGAGAGAGGAAGATGGGGTAGGACGAAGATAATTGAGAGACAGAAAGAGGGAGAGAGGGTTGGAGGGAGAGAAACAAAGTGGGAGAGACATAGAGGGAGTGAGAGACAGGGAGATAGACAAAGTGGGAGTGATAGAGGGAGTGAGATATACGGAGAGAGATAAAGTGTGAGAGAGATAGAGGGAGAGAGAGAGAGGGAGAGAGACAAAGTGGGAGAGAGATAGAGGGAGTGAGAGAGAGAGAGGGAGAGACATAGAGATGGAGAGAGTGATATATAGAGAGAGGGAGGGGGAGTGGGAGGCAAATATCTATGGGAGAGGGAGAGGGAGAGACGGTTGGAGGGAGACACCCAAGAGAGAAGGAGAGGGAGACAAAGTGGGAGAGATGGAGTGGGAAGGAGAGAACTAAGAGAGTAGGAGAGAGAGGGAATGGGAGATAGAGGGATGGGAAAGATACAAGGAGTGAGAGAGAGACTTGAGAGATGGAGAGGGGGTGGAAGGGAGAGGGAGTACTCAGGGGAGAGGGAATACTCGGGATAGAGGGATTTGAGACAGATGGAGGGAATTAGAGAGAGATAGAGAGAGGGGGTGTGGGGAGATACCTGAGATAGAGGGAGAGAGAGAGTAGGAGGGGGTAAGAGGGAGATATCTGAGAGAGAGGGAGAGAGAGAGGATGTAGGAGAGAGATAGAGAGTGTGTGTGAGAGACAAAGAGAGGCCTGAAAGAGGGAGAGGGGGTAGAAGGGAGAGAATTGAGAGACAGAGAGGGAGGGAGAGGGGTTGGGAGGGAGAGAATTAAGAGAGAGGGAGAATGAGAGAGAGTGGGAGAGAGATAGAGGGTATGAGAGAGAGAGGGACTTGAGAGAGAAAGGGAGAGGTGGTGGGAGGGAGATACTTGAGAGAGATGGAGAGGTAGAGGGAGAGAGATAGAGGGTAGGAGGGTAAGACTTGACAAAGAGAGAGAGGGAGATGGGGTAGGACAAGGATACTTGAGAGAGAGAGAGGGGGTGGGAGGGAGAGACCTAAGAGAGAGGGAGAGAGATGAAGTGGGAGAGAGTGAGAGAGAGGGAGTGGGAGAGAGAGAGGGAGTGTGTGTGTGCGAGAAAGAGAGAGGGGGGATGGAGATACCCAAGAGAGAGTGAGAGAGAGGGAGAGAGATAGAGTGAGTGACATAGTGACAAGATTCACTCAAGGAAATACAATGTATACTACTGGCATGACACTGACAGAGATAGTATTCTTTTAATTGATGACTGATGTAACATCACTATTAATGATTATCCTCTCCTTTGAAGCACTTATGTCATATGATACTATCATGGGAAATAATTTTGTCACTGTCAGTGAAGCAAACTACCACTCCATATTACATTATCAAGCAAGAGAACTTATGTCCAAGAGTATTATTCATCAAAAAGATGATTATTGCCATGTAATGATGACTACTGTCCACTTGACCACATCACCACTCAAATACTACTCTCAAAAATTGTAAAATGATCATAACCATCACAGATACATAAGAGATTGAGTAGCATTGTCCCTATCTTCAAGCCAATAACAAACAAATAACATTCACAAGAAATTGAATTGGCATCAAGCACCATCAAAAGAGGAATGAAGATAATCATAAAGTCCCAAAACAAGAAATACCTTGAACCAAACAAGAATATCATTATGCATCTGATATGGTGTAAACACATACCACTATTGCCCCTATAATTTTCAATTTCGTCATCAATAATCTTTAGAAGCAATTCATTTATATAATAAACACAATTAGCTTGTAACAAAGAAATAGGAAACTTTGCACAACCACTAACGCCGTCATGAAGAAGTATGATCTTTATATTGACTTCAAAGATCAAACAAGGACTATCACCAACTTCTAAACGAGAAACCACCAATTTACTATAGAGACACAACCTCTTTATTGTTATCTGAGGGGTTTGAATAATACCTCTAAAAGAATCTCCCCCTCAACTCAAGCTCCGATTAGCATGCACAAGCTTAGACTCATCCTTCTCCTAGTTTTACTTTCTTCTCCAAACCTTCTGAATGATCATCTTCTTGGGATGTTTCCTTCTCTGGTTTCTCAAACCTAGGTCTACAATGCTTTGCAACATGACCATGGTTATGACATTTATAAAATGTTACATTCATATTCCCAAAGAATTCATATTGACTCCTTTTAGACCTTCTTCTATGATAGCTTTGGGTACGTGCAGGATCATCATGGAAAAACAAGCCCTTAAGTGGCAAAAAATTCAAAAAATTCAGAGTTAGGAAATGTGACATAAAATTTTGAATAAGTTATCTATATTATTTCAAAAATATGTAAGAATAAAATCTATAGAAAATTGAATGTAATTTCTGAACTACTAGGTTTATTTATTTATTTTAAAAATCTATTTGGTGAAAATTTGAAATTTCAATGTAGTAGTACTTGAATTTTAGGGAAAAAATAAGAAGTAGGCATCTGTTTGACCATCCTAACCATAATAAAATGATAATATTTTTTTATAAGATTTTATATATAAGTAGAGGACTCATGTCTCGATGTGATGCATATTTTTTGTAATTCTTTTCCAAGTAAATAATTAATTATGAATATTTTATTACAAATTTTTAAAAATATAAAAATTTGTATGTCTGACCACCTTAACTTGGTCAAAACTTCATGAAATTCATTTTTTTTCTTTAATCCTATATTATACGAAGCATAGAATGTGACGCATGTTTTGGATTCAAAAAATGTGATATTGTTTGAAAGTTATAGACGTTTTTCAAACGGCCTATCAATCAAGACTTTAGTCGTAAATCAAATAGAAAATAAATAATAATTATTTCTTAAATTCAAAGTAAAGCATAATTTATATTGGTGGAAAGATTGGAATATCCTTAAAAAACCCTTTTCGTTTCATCAATTTTGGGTAAGAAAAAGGTTGTCAACCACATACCCTACACATACCCATCATATCGTCACTTTTTAGCCCATCATGATCCTGCACATACCCATTTCTTTATGCCCTAACCATTACATAAATAACAATAATCAGGAAATGAATAATTGTACCTCACTGATTGATCTTGCTAAGTAGGTGGATATCCTGTGAACCGGTTGGCTCTACTTCTTCTTCTTCTTGTGTTGATGTCCTTGAATTGTCTACCATAAGTATTCTTAGGGCCAACAAAATGATAATTTAAATCTATCTTCGTTCTTCATGTTTTTATAGCTTCAGAACTCTATCCATCCACAAATTCCAAAACAATAATGTCCTTTTGATGTTTCTTCTTACTTATCATCTCATTCAACTTGTTGGTTCTCTCAACAAATTTATGATTCTTTTCTAACTATTTTCTAACATTCTCAAGATCTTTCCTTAAAAGAGACTATTTCTCTTTCAAGCTTTGGACATTCAACTATTTTTACTTCCAGATCATACCTTGTCATATCTGCTATCCTCTTGTTTTCTTTAGTCCCTAATTTTAGATTGACAATCAACTCATCTTTTACAGTGTGTTCCTTTAACAGAGAATTTTCCTCTAGTTGTGTTCTTAGAGACAACACTGCAACCTTTATCTTTTGACAATCTTCTACTTTGGTTTGCAGCTTCATGAGAGTTACTTCTTCTCAATTCTCCTTTTTCAGTTTCTCAATCTCATTAAGAGAATAAAAAAGTTCACCTTACAATCAATTTCACAATCATCTTCAAATTACTCTTGTTCAAAATCACTCACTAAGTGATCTCCTTCTTTGTCTACACTCTTCACTACAAGATCATCTTTTGTACTAGGTTTAAATAGTGTCTGTTGTTCAACATTCTACTCGTTTTTCTTTCTTTCTCTTGTTTCTTTTACTTTTTTCCATAACAAGTACTCCACTACCAAGAACCCCTAAGTTGGTTAGAATTTGTGCAAGGGTATGGCTCTGATACCACTTGTTGGAGTATGGGGTGATCCCACAATACTGGTTTACAATTTTTGGGCAAACTGGACTCTGAACTAATTTTTTTAACTAAATCTTCACTTTCAGGCTCCTATAGCGGCTAAACCGTGAGGAATTTGAAGATGATGCAAACTAGTGACTTGTGATGCTTTGTCTATAGATTCTAAATTTTTTTTTCCAAAATTTCAGAATCAGATGACACTTCTTTTTCCATCTCCTTTGAAAACTATATTTAAAAAAAAACAACATTTTTAAGGAGTGACACTCACCATATACAACATAGTGTTTTTTGTATGAAGGATAAAATTCTATTTTTTTTAATTTAGATTTGTAACTATGATATTTAGCACTTTAACTATGATATCTAATTTAAAAATGTAACTATGATAAAATTCTAATTATTTTGGCTCTTCTGCTTCGGTTAATTTATGTATATGTCCTAAACCCGGTTTCCTTGTTATTACTAAATTTGGCCTAGTGACCATTCTACTTGCCTAGCCACAATCGCTTTAAGATCCACATTTATGATATTGCTAAACTTATGATAGGCAATTTTCCTTTTCATGCATGTGATCTACACACTGCCTTGATTAACCAACATAGCTTTATTCGCCCAAATATCCATTATGTGAAGAAATCCTATTGCTTAGTCGGTATCTCTAACATTTTTCTTTTACAAGTTCTCTAGTTTTTTCTTTTGCAAGTTAATATCATGGGTGGTGATCATCTACGGACTGAGCCTAATAACTTCGATGAGTTCCACAAAAATATGTTCGTTTTGCATATCTATATCGAGCGTGGCCCTAACCTGTCCGGTCAATTTTCCAATTCTTGGAAGGATGGAGAGTGATGCTGGGTGGTATATCTTTTGAAGTTAGCGAAGATGTGATTGCACAGGCTACTGGGATGAAGTGCATGGGGAAAAAGTATTTGAAACACACTTGGACTCAGGATAATGACAACATGAATGCATTCTTTGTGGGGAGTAAGGAGTCAGTCCACAACCAACTGGGCTTTAAACAGGAGGCCCTTTCACAGCCCTAGGATGAAGTCTATTTGGCCCACATGAAATATGTGCTGCTTGAAGGTAGATTTAAAACCTACTTTTTCTACCACTTCCCTCTGTTGAATCATCTTAGGCAAAAAGTTCTCTTAAGTTTTCCATTTTTCTGCTTATGGATTTGGAAAATTTGGTGGAAAAATGTAAGGAAACTACTAGCCTTAACCTGGATGACATCCTTCCTCTACCTCTCCACCAAGGGCTTACTATGATGCTTTATCATTTACACCTTGCTTTATTTCCACCTAAGCCTATATATGTGATCTGTGTGGAGGAATTTGAACCCCTCGTTGTTGCTAACATCTCCCCTACTGAATCTAAAAGCCCCACTTGAAAACCCCATTCGAGTACTGCTGATAATCCCAAACCCAAACATGCTGCAAAAAGGCTCAAAGGTAGCACAAGAAATACATAGACAAGTGCCATGACCAGTCTATGTGAGCTCAAGGCCACTCCAACAAAAACTACATACAAAGCCACTCCAAATAAAAAGGGAAAAGATGACAAGAAAGGCTCAATGTAGGCTATGGCGAAAGAGGGAAAAGGAAAAAATATGGTGGGGAAGGATTCCAAAGGTGACACGGTCATGGAGGCAACAATTATGACTAGTGGAGAGACCACTATTCAGAGGTCTAAGAGATTGGCAAAAGATAACAAAAAAAGATAGGTTGTTGTGGACTTGGAGGAGGAGTAGACAAATAGTAAAGAGTATAAGGAGGAGGAGTGTCCTAGGAGGAAGATGTGAAAGGTCCCCAAACCATCCCTAATAGCAAAAATGAGCCGAAAGAGAACTCGAGCTCTTAGTCTTCGCACCCGCTGGATGCTGAGCATGTTGAGGACCTGCAAGTCACTGATGAGGGAGAGGAGCTATGTGTGCTAAAATAAACAATAGACAAGTTGGATAAGAGATTCAGAGGCCTAACCTGCTTCACTATGAATTTGGTCCATTTCATCACCAACACTCTATCTGCGGTGATTAAATATGAGCTAGAGGGTAAGAATGTTGAGGATAATCAAGAGTAGGTTGGGGATGATGTCGTGGACCTCTTGTTTAAAAACTAGGATAATGCCAGTTAGATAATGTTAGGTCTATGTTTTTGTGTTTCTATTGTTTGTCCGTGGTCAGTGTACTTTTTTTTAGATGTTTCTATTTTTTGGCTAGATTTTTTCTAAAAACTTGGACTTGATCATTTTCTAGCACTTTCATTTGGTTTCATAGTGTTTTATTAAATATTTTTTCCTTAATCAAGTTTTGAAGTCAAACCAATTACAATTGAAACATAAGCGGACTGTATACAACATAAATTTTTCTGTATGTCTCAAAATTGAATTTAGTTTTTACTGGATCAAGGACATCAATACCCAACCTAAACATATTTTTAAAAAAATTATTTTGATAATATGCTATTTTTCCACATGTGCAGAACAAAGAGATTAATTTTTTAGTGAAAAACCTATGTTTAATAAAACTAAAAAAAACATACATAATAAAACCAAAACATATTAAAATTATATTTGTTGGATAGCTCATTCTAGGGACTACCATGATCATTTCAAATAAATTTTAAATGAATTCATTTGATCCCCCAAAAGCTAAATCAAAAGTGATTTTTTATCAGCATTTTGATAGGTGTAAAGGAGACTCTGTTGTAGGTATGGTTTAAATCTAGTAGGGTTCTATCCAAAGGATTTTGATATAAGGTGGTTTGATCAAACCCTATTCAATTGAAATCCTTAAAATGGGGTATTTTAAGGCTTAAATCATTATATTTTCTAAAAATATATGATTTCAGCAAAAATCAAAATCTCCCAGAAATTGTAAACCAACTTTGTGGGATCACCCTATAGGAAACACTGAGAGGGGGATAGGGTCAATTATTTTTCAAAACACATAACTAATCATGAAAATTTTAGTTTCAAGAGTTTACTCAAATGTGATAGCCAATATTAGATCTTTAAACCACGTGAAGACCTCAAAAAGGAATAACATAAAAGAAACATAACATTATTTTTAAGAGTGGAAAACCCTCATAGGGATAAAAAACCACTTGAGAAAATTCCTCTGTGGCTTAATAAATTCCCACTGATTACAAAGCCTCATTGGCTACTTTTTATGCCACATTGGCTACAAAAATGCCTCATTGGCAAAACCTCACTAGTTACAAAAATACCTCTATGTCTTTTCAATGTTGCTACAACCTCACTAGCTTTTTGAGTTAACAACTGTCTCACTAGAAAATACAACTGCCTCATTGGAAAAATATTTTCACATCAATATGATTTTGAAAATAAAAATACAAAGTATAATCTCTAGTTCATTACAAAGCATTCCTTGATTGTCTCACTTTCATTTGAGAGTCAAGAATTCATAAGTCTATGCTTTCAAATACAATCTGCACTTTTAAAGTGCTTCTCATTTCAAAATAGGTTTTGCATTAAAGCATAATATTGAAACACTAATGATATTACTAAGTAATTCACATAAGCATCAAAGCAACATAGTTACTATGTCTCCTCCTTACATACATCATGATAACCTATCCTAATGAATTAAAAACAACCATAGAACAATACGGTTTCATAATTGTCAACCAACCTAAATATTTTCATTGTAACCTTATCAACAATGTAAAACCTTGTCTATGCAATGCCTTTAGAAACCCATATGCAAAATGAGAAAAACTCAATCGAGACCTTGCAAGACACTTAAATCACAAACTAGGGTTTTAATCTAAAAGAACCTGATTTAAACTTTGCAAAGGATAGATATCACTCAGTGAAGTCGAATGTTGAAGACCACATTTTGTAACCTCTCTATCATCACAAAAATAAACTATTACATGCCCTAAGTTAGCCACTACTATGTTGAAGCACAGACTCAACTAAACCACAGTAACCCTAGCATAGTCACATCAAACCCCTTAATAATCATGTTAACATCAAATCACCTTGCAATAATATTAATGTATAAACTAAAATCTTTAAATATAATTTTGCAAACAATGACCAAAGTGAAACCATGTCTTGCAACTGTCATTCCACCTATCTCTCCAAGCTTCATCGAGCCCTAACTTAGCCTTCTAACAATATCTTGTATTTGCAAGATGATAATCATTTAGGTCAAATGATAACAAAACAATGTGACAAAATTTTCATCATACCTTTTCACTTTGCAAAACAAGACACATATCATTATGTCAGTCTTTAATATCATAACCTTTATTTTCATGAATTTAATAAACATCATGATGTCAAATGCAAATAACCAATGCTTTGTGTCAGCTAAAACATTAAGTGCACTGAGTGTTAAATCAATGTCTATGTCCATATATGAACTAATGTTGTATTAATAGTTTATCAATGTTAATTCATAGTCACCCAAAATATCAAACCAATGGTGTCTCATGCTTTTCACAAGTGTGTCAGGGTGACAACCTATCTTCACATCAATGCCAAAATAACAATGTCAAAGGGGTGAACAACATTATCCACCATAGTACAATGCTCTAAGGAGTTACCAATGCCCATATAATATGAATTACACCAAAAATGGAGTGGGAGATTCAAGAGGAAAATATGTGCTAGTTACAAAATAAGGATCACTATTGAGGTTCTTATATACTCAAGGGATAAATATATGCCTTTACAAGAAATTCAAAAGTACTTATGAGTTGGTTTTATGTTATAATCATTTTCTGAATCCTACTTAAGGAAGTTGGAAACACTATATCAATTAGAACAATATATGAAAATATAGTCCCATGAATAATATTGCTTTAATAATACTCTTGATCTTCTAAGTTATTTTACCTTATGGTGTCACCCCATATTCTTATGATAATCCATTTAATATACTGGATAGTTTAATCATACTCATCATTTAGTCTAATCCTGACATTAATGATCATTAGTAAGGTATCAAGAGTTGCTACAAGGATTTATCTCATAACTTGATCTCAACCACATTGTCAAATTAACAATAATCATCTTTCATTTGGTATTAAATTAAAGTGAGGTTCATTATAGCTATAATAATAAATTCATTATCAAAGTTCTCGTATCTAAAAGATTTATAGACATCATACAATCATATAAAATATTTACCATGGCATTAATGGATTATCAAAATACCAAGATTCAACATTAAAAAGATGTTTAATAATGTATGGTCTCAGTGCTACTAAACGAAGTCACCCTTGCAATTATTATACAATCAAGTGTCAAGGGTCATATTTATTATATATGATTCTTGGTTCATATTGTAACGTTATCTTGCTGGTAAATATTTGATCTAGGACTCCTTGTCATCTTATTTGTTTTAAAGTTCAAGCATAAAGTATCTAAATACTTAACCCTTGATTATATTGATTTCTTAGTTAATAAATATTCCAAAGCACCCTATAAGTTCATTTGCATGACACAAAGGTTAGGATGATTAGTTAACAATAAATTATGTTTGTTTGCATAAATCATACTTATCACTAAACCAAGATGTTATGTCATAGTGAAAATGTAAGCATGAGTGATAACCTTGAACTAAACCATAATGTGCTAGATAAATATTTAAATCAATATTTATTTATTGTGAGTTTAATGAATCTTATAATTCAAGACCTTTTTAAACATAGTTTTGGTCTATAAAAAAATTATTTGAGCACCTTCAATTTACCTACTCTTTCCTTGAAGGGGTAATACCTCTCTTGTTGAAAATGTTATAATTTCAAGCTCACCGATAATCTATCCCAACATTAGAGAGTATAGTCATAAGGAACTAGTAAGTATACAATAGTGATTGTTTATTATCTGCATAGCATTTAACTTTGCAGTTAAAGATAACCAATAGTGAACCAACGTTTGAAACATGTTATATCACTAATAGCCTCATTGCAATAATATTATCCTTGTAGATTGCCTAACGAGTAGACTTAGATTAAGAATTTAAAACCAAAACATATTTTTCATAACCTGGTCTAACCTCTTATTCGTAAGGTTTTTACCATACTATTAAGGGATTGGTTTGAAAACTATGAGTGCAAGTGAATTCCAACTTGTTTGGTTAATTTAAGGGCTAAAACTTTTTCTTTTCAACTGAGTGCTAATGTCATAATTACCTTTCATAGTTCCTTTTATTAATTAATACTTGTATTAATGAAGCAATCTGCTCCTTTCCTTCTATCAGTGGTAGACTTCATATATTTATTGGGGTTATAAAATCTCATTTCATGATGGTAAAATTAATAGTAACATTTCTTGGTTATTGGATTCAATATTTTTGGAAAACTTACAACTACTGTAAATCTACTCTTCATGCAATTATGAATGAGTGTAACGCTAAAACAAAAATTCATGTTATGATGATATTTTTAAGAAAAAGCCTTTGTGGGTTTCTACTGGTTTTGGCTTCAAGGCTTATTGGATAAAATCAAACAAATTGTAAGATGTTCTTAGACCTACATACAATTCTGAAATTCTTTACAACTACTTTTCATAATATAATTAGAAGAAAATAAAATCCTTAGACATTGAAGGTAGGGAAATTGCAGCTAATTATTATATATGCAAATTTAAATAGCTATTGCTAAGAAAAAAACCCAATGAGCAACACCTAACTTGACAGGGAGATGTTATACCTGTAAAAATGTCATCAATATGTCATTTCCAACACTTCATTGCTTTGCAAACCTCCCTAAACTCTGGTTAACTTCATTCCAATGTGTTTCTTTGTCTTCCCCCGTGCGGTTTCTCCCTCCTTATCCAAAGTGACAAACACAAAATACAACAATGTGCTCCATGTTGAAATATTTTAAAGGTAATGACTAATGGTTTTTAGAGGGATTAATAAAGAACAAATAGAATGAGTGGATGTGGTTTATAGTTGTAGAAGAAATTTCTTTTTATCTATAGTTATTTAAAAAAATGAAAAAATATTAAATTTTTATATAGACCACTTTTAGAATCTAAAGTAGAACATGTTGAGAAATTTTTTTAATATACCATGATTAATTTTATTATATCAAGATCATAATTTTTTATTTGTGTGTCAATTATACAAATTCATTTCATATCAATAAAATAATTACGATTTGAATTCATATGTTCAATTATCTTGACCACCCAAAACATAAAAAAATAGAAAAAAGTAACAACAAACAAAAATTAAAAAAGCTAAAGAATGATACTGTAATAAAAACGCTATGTAGTAAAACCAATTCTCAAAAAATATGTTAATAAATATTTAAAGCTTTGAATATTCTTTTAATGCTATTTTAAAACGAAAAATAAGGAAATAAGAATGTGGGCAAATCTCTATTCCTAATCGCTTACTGTTAAAAGAATATATTATAATGAAGATAGCCGTTGACAGTAAAAAAGACAATTCAAATTTCTGTTAAGAATAAAAAGCTAGTTGGATAGAAAATTCAAATTTAGGCTCTATATTCAGATTGATGGGTTCTGCAAGCAGGGAAAAATGGAGGAGGCTTTTAAACTTTTAGAGGAGATGCGTGGAAATGGGCTTTATCGAGGTACTCTGATTTTCAATGCAGTAATCAGTGGGCTTGAAAAGATGGTAGGAGAGAGCATTAAGCCTGGTGTTGTTACATATAATACTATAATTTTAGGTCTGTGCATTATGGGGAGTTCCCAAGAGACAAGAGAGCTTCTGGATAAAATGGCTGTGAAAGGCTGTGCTCCAGATATATTTACATATAATATTGTGCTCTGTGCAATGCACACGGAGTGAAGAGCAGAAGCAGCTATTGAGCTTTTAAATGAGCTCACTAGCAAGGGTACATATTTTTCCTCTGCAAGGATGGCAACCTCAATGCTGCTTTCAAGTTCATATATCGTATGCTTGCCAGGGATTGTATTCCAGACGGTAAGACTTCCTATGTGCTAGTGATTCTTAGGCCATTTTTGGACTGCTCAAATCTGGAAATCGCATTTAAAGAATATACTACTCCACTATTTGGTTACCATTTCAACATTTGTTCATAGTAATTGTTTTTTGCCAGACAGAAATGGGTTCTGCTTATTGAGCAGATTGAAGCTTTGTTGTGTACGCTTCAGATTACTACTTATATCAGTGACGCCTTGGCTACTGCTAGAAAATCACGCCATCATAGACACAAGATCGAATTGGATGAAATACGCATTGGAAAAATATCATTTAATGCTGGAATTGTCTATCATTGAAGGTGATCAGAATTAGAGTTAAGCATTCATTAGTAGAGGCCTTGTAATAGTTGAGTTCAAATTGTAGCTCAATACTTATAAGGATTGTAGACAGTTCAGAGACTTTATTTGAAATATCATTCATCTTGGAGTTTGCACTTGATATAAGGATGATCCATGCTACAACAAGGGAAATAAAAAGCTATAGTAATTTATAGAGAAATGCATAACCCCTGTTTGGTATCATACTATCAAGCAACATTTAGTTTCAACAAGGTGACAAAACTAAACTTGAGGTGAGCTTTCTTTTCTCATATTGTCAGGGAATTGTGTAATTGTACATCATTAGAATCACATCAGTATAGGTTTGATCCTATTAATATTATGAATTTTTGTAATTGTACATCATTAGAACCACATCAGTATAGGTTTGATCCTATTAATATTATGAATTTTTGTAGCAAAATTAGCAGCAGAGATGTTTATGTTTTGTGGTTTTATTCTTCTAAGTTGTTAAAGTTTATATTAGAAGATTGGTTATAAATATAATCATAATTAGTGAAGTACTGATGTGTATTTCCTGAGTCACTGACGAAAGGAAAAAGCACCACTACCACCACTGCTTCTGCTACATTGTTCTTATTGATGGACTGTGGAAAACTAATACCAATTACACATTGTATGTTATTTTAATTTCTTACATTTTGAATCTGCCATCCTCAATTTATTGCCCATCTCTAAAAAGAGTTTGATCCACCACGGAAGAAGTACCAACACACCCTATTTTGTATTTTGAATAAAAAGGTACTACAAGTGGAATATTTTCTATCCCCTGCAATTATAAAGCCATTATTAGTGCCTTATTCATATTTCCATTTTTCTTACACATGGTGAATCTCCTTGCTCCTTGAATGAGCTCTTCTGAATGTTGCAATCTCATGATTGCAGATATTCCCTGTCTTTATGTCATTCGGTCTTCAGACCTTCACTACATTGAGAAGACTGCTTGTGCCCAAGCCTTTCACAAACATCAACATTGTTAAGTTGACAGTCAAAATGGTGGAGACATGGAAAATTTCCCTTTTTAAGCCTCCAAGATTTCTAATCTGGAGTTCAACAAGGATACAGGATAAAGTTGTTTGTTTTCTTTAATCATAAATTGATTAACATATGCCATAAATGTGAATTTGAATTATTCTGTTAGGTGGATATCTGGTGTGAGGCCCAATTTATTCTCAAAACAATTTTCAACCAGAAATAAACATGCCTCCTTAAATTTTAGCTTTTATTTACAACAGGAGGGAAGAGTCTGCTCAATGTTGTCAACTAAATTATAGGGTTCTTCCCTGAAGGTCGCTGTACCCGTATCATATGGTTCTGGTACCGGCACTGGTCCAGGTCCAGGTACCTCTTGTTCTTATATTATCTTGGGTATCCAGCTGTCATAATAAAAACTAAGTTAAAAAAATGCTAGCCCTGGTACAACAGTCATAATAAAAATAAAAATAAATTAAAAAATACAATAAATTTATAAATAAACACACAATTAACTAATCTACTGCTAGTCTTATAGCAAAAGATTTTCTATTTTAGCAAGTCATAATAAAAATAAAAATAAAAGATAAAAATAAATTAAAAAACACAATAAATACTATAAATAAACACACAATTAACTAATCTGCTGCTAGTCTTATAGCAAAAGATTTTCTATTTTAGTAGATGTAGCCCTGTTTTGACATTTTGCCATATGGAGGATTTCCCATATTTCTGTAGAGAAGTTCCATCGATGAGTTATGTACCTCAGGTAGATTACTTTTTTCCAATTTTCTAGCCTCGCTCTTGAAGCCTCCAAGCCACTTTCATTGCCAGTGTCTAATTAAACATGTTTGGATCCTTAACATTGAGACTTCCTGTTGGTTATTTTGTCACATCATTTTTGTGGATATTTAAATTTCATGGATAGCACTCCCACATAGACTTCCTTTTGATATTGGTTAATGTCTAATTCTAGGTTTGCCTATAGTTTCTCTTTCAATAGTTCTGTTTTTACCTACTAATGTCAACCACTTAGTTGCTTTGGAACTTAATTCAAGTTGTCAAGGCAAACCATTCTGCTCCACTGTGTCTTCCTCAATGAGAAGCCTAAGTATTTGGCAGCCATTTACGCTTCTTTAAATTCCAGAATCCACATTATTGCTCTCTTCCTTGAGAGAAGCGTTGAAGAAGTTAAGAGCTTTTCTTCAATAATTTGTTGTCCCAAAGCCTATCAAAAGATGGTGAGGAACGATTTCTATTGTCACGCTTAACATTGGATTATTGTGATGAATCGGAAAACATTGGATTAGTGTGGAGAATAAGATTATGTCATCCACAAATTGAAGGTTTGAGTACCTATCTTATTGAAGGATGGCCAATGATTTGTGAATTTCATTTGCTTCGTTGACTTTTGATGGCAGGTGATTTCAATCTTCTGCAAGGAAGATGAACAGGTAAGGGGTAGTGATAGCAGAGTTATGCAACTCTGTATCCATTATATGAAGTGCGACCAATTGCTCCTGGCTAATTAATATTGCTTAAGACAGAATTTTGTATGATCAATTACTAATTAGCCTGACTAGAGGCTTTGGACATATCTAGTTTAAAATGCAAACCGTCTATCTTCTAGGTTGTTAATTAGCATTTAATCTCTTGAGCAGAAATTTTGTCCCAAAGCTGGTTATACTCTAACTGGGCCTGTGAGATTATCTCATGCAGTAAAAGTTGGAAAATTCCAAAATGATTTGAAAATGATGCAAGCATAGAGGATCAACTCAACTCAAACTCACTTTAATGAAGCATGACCTCTACAAAGGCACAAACTGAGTTTTTACTTTCCTGAACCAAGAAAGGTTTCCCAAGACCTTCAATATTCTTAGAAATCTTAAACTTAAGCTACACAAACCTTTACATAAACTGCCCTTTCAAGTTTCCCCCTTGTCATCATAAATCAAGACATTGACCTTGACAATGGCACAATTTTTTTGGATTTTAGCTTCTCAGGCCCAAACCTGACTTTTCAAGACCTCCTCATCCTTTAAGAGCCCTAACTCAACACAACTAAACACTCCTCAAGGTCTTCCCTCACATCCTTTTCCCCTTTACTTCATTGACTCATTCATTTCCTAGTGAACATACCATTAAGGACTGTCAGACATCTTTTCATGCAAACCCTTAAACCTGACTGTAATCCTAATTCTGAGTACCCATTTCAATGTTTTAAAAACATATCCAAAATTAAATATTTGTTGCTTTAATGAAAAGTGCTCAAAACTGGACTGGTAATGTGCAAATTAGGCTCATTAGGCCAAGGTCAGCATAGGGCTTATTGATTCTTCTAGTTCCAAAGTCAATATCTCACGACTAATTCTTCAAAAATTCATTATTAGACCTCTACAAGCTTATTTCACCTTCAAAAGTTCATTTACCAAGATATTTCTACAAACCCTAAGTGATAACTACCTTGATTGCTCTGTTCTTAGACTGTAACACAGATTTGAAGACTTACACCTCAACTTTCGACACAACAATCTTATCCAAATGGTCTAGAACTTCAAGAATATTAAATCAGATGTTACCAAGATTGCCTCCACCAAATATTAGCCAATTTCAATGAATAAAATGGGAGAAACAAAAATTTTAATAGCTCTGTTTACCCTAGAACAGGGTTTTATCTGTTTATAGGAGAAACTCAATATCTCTTTCAAAACTGCTTAAATTTGCATGAGACAAAATATGTATGGAAAGTGATTGATATCATTACCACATACAACCAATTAAGCATCCATTTATGCCCGTACAACTCCGAACATAGGCCTGAAACCACTGAAATTCTGAAGAAAATGCACAAAATCAGAGTTTCTCATTGATCTAAAACATGAATTCAATCACCCACATGTAAAAAAGTGTCTACAAAGCCTTTTCAATGGAATTCAAGCATGACTTTACAACTTCTAACTGATTTCTAACTTCCTACCAACGTTCAGACCCTAATGACCTTTCAACTTCCTAATGTTGCTTTGTGCAACTTTTACATTTTTTTGCAATTTTACTAATGTTTGTTGACAACCTTTTATATTTTTGCAAAATACACATCAAATGACTTTTAAATGACTCCTACATGTGATAAATGGTCTGAATGACCTTGGAACATTGAAAAATCAACATGATTGAATCAACCTTCAAGATTTGCTTTATGGAACCATAAGTTGTCCTGATGCTCCTGCATCAGAAAATAATTTTGAATATTGTCTTACATAGAGAAATGAGTTGGAAAGCTTTGAACGAGTTAGTACCCACCTGCCTGGGACTTGGAACCAAATTAGGGGTATTGAAAACCTTGACATCTTTTTTATTTTCCTAGACTCTTCCACTGCCCTGAGCAAATCATCTAGAATAATTGGCTAGAATTTTTAAATTAACTAATAGAAACCCATCAAGTGCAGGAGCTACTCTTGCCAATGACAACACTACTCAACTTAATTCTTCTAATTTAAGAGTTTGAGTTTGTATACAAACGTGTACATCTCACATACCTGAATAGAGTTGATTTCTTCCCACCATTCATAGATTCGGTAATGAATTTCAGGATATGATATTCATATATTTAAAAGTTGAAGAAAGAAAACTAAATTGCTTTTATTGATGGTAATTTTATTTGTCTGTAGAAAGTTGGTGAACAGATCTTCGGTCTTGTGGTTTAATTTGCAGTAGTTTCCTTCATCACTGGTGCGCAGTAGATTGGTTTGTTATTGGATGATGTTAATCATCCAGTCAAGCTCATAGTGATATCGGTGTTTCAGGGGATGGACGGAATTTGGGTAATGTATAACTCGAACATTGTTTTTCTATTTTTCTTAATAAATTTTGGGTGAGGTCATGGGTCATCTAAATGCTTTCTGGGGTATGCATCGACCATATAAGGTTCAGTCTAGAGCATGGTTGCTGGAGTGCTCGGACATGTAAATATGAGTCATTATAGAAAACACCAAATAATTGTTATACAAGTTTGCTTTGTGTGAAGGGAGGATCTGAGACATGTAAATATGAGGATCTGACATTGTAAATATGAGGATCTGATATTGTAAACGCCAAATAATTGTTACTGTCACACAACAAACCCTCTTGTTGGTATGCAGCAGGAATACTTTGGGCATGCGTTTTGGGTAGTACACCTCTTGAACATACAAAAGTGAGATTGTTGAGCTTTTAGCATTTACAGGATTGTTGCCGCCAACAACCAGTGTATATTCCTGCAGGAGAATTTACCCATGGAAGAGCTCAAAATCTCCATTGTCTTGACTCTTATCACATGCTGGTTAATCATCCAGTCAAGCTAAAAGCCTAAAACGGGTGTTTTCAAACAAGCTATGGATGCTTTGAAAAAATTATCAAAGCATAATAGTAAGCAATAGCATAGACAAGGTAGTGAACTGTTTCAAAAAATGCCTTAAAGAAATGTGGTCTCATGGATCACAGTGAACTGTTTCAAAAAATGGATCACAGTGAAATGTGGTGATGGCATTCCATCACCATGAGACCACATTTCTTTAAGGCATTTTTTGAAACAGTTCACTGTGATCCATGAGACCACATTTCTTTGAGCATTTTTTCAAACAATTCACTGCCTTGTCTATGCTGCCACATTTTTCATACATGTTTACCAAAGGATTTTATCAAACAGTTCACTGCCTTGCTGATATGGCTAAAAGATTGAAATAGGTGCTTTTCGAACAAGCTATGGATGCTTGGAAAAAATCTATTAAAGCATAATAGTAAGCAATAGCATAGACAAGGCAATGAACTGTTTAAAAAAAACCCTCAAAGAAATGTGATCTCATAGTGTCTCATGGTGATGGAATGCCATCACCATGAGACCGCATTTCTTTGAGGCAGTTTTTCAAACAGTTCACTACCTTATCTATGCTACGACATTTTTTGTACATGTCTACCAAAGGATTTTATCAAACAATTCACTGCCTTACTGCTATGGCTAAAAGCATATGCTTTCGAACAAGCTATGAATGCTTGGAAAAAATATGTCAAAGCATAATAATAGGCAACAGCATAAACAAGGCAATGAACTGTTTGAAAAAATACCTCAAAGAAATGTGGTCTCATGGTGATGGAAGGCCATGATAAGTCATAGACAAGGCAGTGAACTGTTTGAAAAAATGACTCAAAGAAATGTGGTCTCTTGGTGATGGTTGTCATGGAATTCCATCACCATGAGACCGCATTTCTTTGACGCATTTTTTCAAATAGTTCACTGCCTTGTCTATGCTACCACTGTTTAACTCGAACATTTTTTTCTATTTTTCTTAATAAATTTTGGGTGAGGTCATGGGTCATCTAAATGCTTTCTGGGGTATGCATCAACCATATAAGGTTCAGTCTAGAGCATGGTTGCTGGAATGCTAGGACATGTAAATATGAGTCATTATAGAAAACACCAAATAATTGTTATACAAGTTTGCTTTGTGTGAAGGGAGGATCTGAGACATGTAAATATGAGGATCTGACTTTGTAAATATGAGGATCTGAGATTGTCTGCGATACTTTGGGCATGCGTTTTGGGATTGTTGAGCTTTTAGCATTTACAGGATTGTTTGCAGGAGAATTTACCCATGGAAGAGCTCAAAACCTCCATTGTCTTGACTCTTATCACATGCTGGTTAGTTTCTAGAAATTTCTCTGTAACTTACACTCATATTTTCTTAAGGATTTTCCCAACCTTTCTTAAGTTGCAAAGTAAACCAACATCACATTTTGAGATATTATAGTGAGGGTATTGCTTCTGTCATGCTCTGTATTGCTTCCCTGATTGCAGTGAGGGCATTACTTCGGTCATGCTCTTATGTGAATCTGAAAGGATCATTCAATTTGCTAGAAATATGAAGTCAGCAATAATATGTTCTTGAAATTCCAATTCTTTAATGCACATTGATTTTTCTAGTGCAAAGGGCTGCTTTATTCAGTATATATAGCAAACTTTGTGAAAATTTAACATTTTATGTTAAGTTTGCAACCATTGCCCTAATTACTACAATCGGGATTGATACAATGTTTTATTACATGAAATAGGGATTATCTTTTTCTCATCTGTTTGGATTTTTTTTTATCTGTTTAAATGCATAAAAATAATATCTACAAACTCAAAGCATATTCTATTGTGATTCTGAAAATATAATTCTTAAATTGATATGGGTTTAATTTATTTTGATTATTTTCTATTGTGATTGTGATTCAGAATTATAAATTAATTCAAGAATTTATTTATTCTGATTACTAATAATCATGTTTATTTTTATATAGTAAAGTTGCAAGCATATTAATCATGTTTATATCAATATATTGATGTCATATAGATGTAATGGAAGTGTATACCCTTAATTTTGTGTAGGCATCAGATCTAGCAGACTGCTGCATATTTTGCACTGAAATTAAAGTTGGATTTATTTTTATATATTTTATTGTATATATGCTTCTACAGTAATTTATATGTATATATATAGGTAGATTATCCTTTGCTTACAATAACTTTTGTGAAAAAATGTTTCTATTATTTATTTATTTTTAAAACTTGTGATATTGTAAAACACAGATATTACTTTTATAGCATACTGTAGAAAAATCAGCAGCTGTAAAAAAAAGTGGAGGAAGGCCAAAAGAATTTAGTCTTATTTTGTCTTATATCTACATAGAATATATGATTGAAATTTAGCATCCATCATTCACAATATTCTACGTAATTGTAGTTGTGCCCTTGTTTATAAATGCTCCGTGAATTTGCCCCTTGTAGGATGCTTGGATTTAAAACCTATTTGATATGACGGAAAATAATTGTTTTCTTTCTTATAGTTTGTAGGAATGAGACCTAACGAGGCCATGATCACTATAATGCATTTCTCATTTGATTACATGTTTTTTAATATACTTTTATGAAAATGAAGAAGGTGAAAATAAGGAGAAAGAGAATGGAGATTCTTTTCCAAACCATGAGGGAGGTTGATGTCCTGGATGACGGATATAAATGGAGAAAATAAAGCCAAAATATTGTTAAGAACACTCACCATCCCAGGTTTTTCTCTTTCCCAATATACACATTTTCTCTAAATGAAACATATGACAAAATTAAACAATAGGATGCCTACTTTGCCTATAAATCTAAATTATAGTGAATGTCGAGAGAGAATGAAATTTTATGTAAATATCAAAATTTTGTTCTTTGAAGTAAATTACAACTTCAATATAAGAAAGTTTCAATTTGCATTTGTTTGTTCGATGTTTTTATGCAATAAACAAAAAAATTACAAAATATAGTGATATTAAGCTAGATGTATAAGTGTTTTTAATTTTAATTATATTGTATATTTTTTCAATCATATGTTCTTTTTTTATCATCCATCATTCAATGCAATTTAAAACGTCAATTGAATAATCACACAATTAAAATATTCTCTCCCTCTCTCCCTCTTACCCTTCTTTCTTTCTTTGTATCAGTTGGCTCTTTCCTTCCCCTAGTGTTTTCTATTTTTGTTTCTCTCTAGATCTATATATATATATATATATACTTTTGTTCTTTTGATGATTTTTGTTCTTTCCTTTTGTTTTTTACTTTTTGTCTTCTTAATTTCATTATTATTTTTCTCTATTTTCTAGATTTATCAAAATTTATTCTATTTTATTTTTAAATTTTTATTTTATTTTATGTTCATATGAATTTTTATGTTATTTTTTCTCTTTTTTCTCTCATAGTATATTTCTCACTCACATTTGCCTTTATAGCTCTCTTTCTCTTTTGGCATATATTTTTTCCTTTTAATTTTATTTTATTCTAGTTATCTCTCATTGTCTAAATCTCTTTATTTCTTTTAAATGTTTCTCTACATTGCTATTTATATTTCTTTGTTTCTTTCCATCTATTTTTCTCTTTCTATATGGGTTAGACCTTGGACCCTAGAATTTAATTTTTTGACCTATAGACCTTGATCCACACCCTAGCCTCATGGTTGTGGGCCCTAGATTGATAAACATTTGTCCTATAGCCTAAATAGTTATATCATAGACTCTTAAGTTTTGAACCCTAAACCTTAGGGGCTATGTCTTGTACTTATGGACCCTAGACAAAATAATATTAGTATTTACCCTTTACCTTAAACGTGTGCATGAACCCTAGTGCTTAGGCTATGCTACTAGATATTTGACCTCAGACAATAGAACATGGGCATTCGATCCCAAGAATCTAGGACTTAAACCTTAGACCTTAGAGCTTCAAACTTCAGTATTGAACCTTGGATTATTAGATGATTAAAGCTTGGATCCAAGACCATGTATACTAGACAATGGACCCTAGAATTTAAATGCTAGATTATAGAAAGTAATCTTACCTTAAATTTGAGAAATCAAACATTGTATGCTAGATGTTTACCTTAAAAATTGGAGCCTAGACCTTAGCATTATGTGCCCTCAAAAAGAAACATGTACCATATACCATAAATCATTGGAATATTGACATTTGACCACATCCTTAGAGCCTTAACTTTAGACACTAAGATGTAGACACTATACCCTTTGGACCTAGGTCATAAAAACTTGACCCTCAAACCGTAGAGTATGTGCCCTTATATTGTGTCCCTTGATTCTTAACCTTGGAATCCAAGACTTCATGAATATTACACATTAATTATTTGATCTTGGGCCCTAGAATTTGGACTATAGAATGAAAGCATGGACCATATAGATTTAATCTTTGAACCAAACCTTGTTTCTAGACACATTATCCTGAAGCCTTTTACCTTTGAAGTTAGATCCTAAACCTAGAACCTTAACTTTGGACCCATGAACACTATATATTATAGCTTGGATTCATTGACCATGCAATTTAAATCAAGAAACTATTACTAAATATTGTGATCCCTTAGACTCTAGATTTTAGATAATTGGACCTCACACCTTAGACCAATAAACCTTTGCCCTATGCCTTTGACCATGGACCCTATGATTTCTTCAAAGGTAAAACCAACATGACACCTCTTCACGATCTCTTCAAAGGTAAAACCAACATGACACCAATTCTCGATGCCAACATGATAGAATGTAAGACCAAGGTAAGGTGGGTTGGGTTGCGGGATACCTCTGAGTCAATAGAAAAAATAAGAAGAAAGAAAATTACATACCTTTTTATTGTTAGAATGTAAGACCCCTTACAAGTTGTTGTACACATCTCCAAGGGACTTGTCTCGCCCCAACATGACACCCTTCTCGACCCCAACTTGGTAGAATGTAAGATCAAGGTAAGGCAGGTTGGGTGTTAGGCGAGATTGCAAGGATACCCCTGAGTCAACAAAAAGAAGAAGAAAGAGAAATCTATAATTTTTAATCATCATAATGTAAGATCCCTTGTATACTATTATATACATCCCAAGAGACTAGTCTCACCCCAATGTAACACCCCTTCCTGACCCCAACTTAGCAGAATGTAAGACCAAGGTAAGGCAAGTTCAACATTGGGTTGGGTTGTGGGGATACCTTTCAGTCAAAAAAAAAAAAAAAGAAGAAAAGAGAAGTCAATACCTTTTTATCATCAGAATGTATGAACCTTTGCGAGTTGTTATATATATCCCTAAGGGACTACTCCCAGCCTAGCATAATACCCCTTCCTCACCCCAACTTGGAAAAATGTAAGACCAAGGTAAGGTTGGTTGGGTGTTGGGATAGGTTGTGAGGATACCCCTAAGTCAACAAAAGAAATAAAAAATAGAAGTCCATACCTTTTCATCATCATAATTTAAGATTCCTTGTAGGTTGTTAATTACATCTTAGGGGACTAGTCTCGCCCCAATGTGACACCTCTTCCTGACCCCAACTTGGCAGAATGTAAGACCAAGGTAAGGTGGGTTGGGAATTTGCTTGGGTTGGGAGGATACCTCTAAGTCAACAGAAAAAATAAGAGAAGTCCATACCTTTTAATCGTGACCAAAATGTAAGACCCCTTATGAATTGTATACATCCTTAAGGGACTAGTCTCACCCAACATGAAACCCTTTCCTGACCCCAACTTGGAAGAATGTGAGACCAAGGTAAGGTGGGTTGGGCATTGGGTTGGGTTGGGAGGATACCTCTGAGTCAACAAAAAAAATAAGAAAGAGAAGTCCATACATTTTTATCTTGACTAAAATGTAAGACCTCTTGTGAGTTGTATACATCCCCATAGGACTAGTCTCACCCTAGAATGAAACCCCTTCCTAACCCCATCTTGGAAAAATCTAAGACTAAGATAAGGTGAGTTGTGTCATGGGTTAGGTTGTGAGGATACGTTGAGTCAAAAAAATGAAGAAAAAAGAGAAGTTCATACCTTTCTATCATCATAATATAAGATCCCTTGTAGGTTGTTATATACATCCCTAGGGGACTAATCTCGCCCCAGCATAACACCCCTTCCTCACCCCAACTTGGAAAAATGTAAGAGCAAGGTAAGGTGGGTTGGGCATTGGATTGGATTACGGGGATATCCTTGAGTCAATAAAAAAAATAAGAAAAAAAAGAAGTCCATACTTTTTTATCGTCAAAATATAAGACCCTTTTATGAGTTGTTGTGTACATTCCCTTGTATACATCCCCAAAGGATTAGTCTCGCCCTAGCATGACACTCTTTCTTGACCTCAACTTGGTAGAATGCAAGACCAAGGTAAGACTGGTTGGGCATTGGGCTAGGTTACGAGGATACCTTGAGTCAACAAAAAAAAGAAAGTCCATACCTTTTTATAATCATAATGTAAGATCCCCTTGTAGATTGTTATATACATCTTTAATGGACTAGTCTCACCCCAATGTGACACATCTTCCTGACTCTAACTTAGCATAATGTAAGACCAAGGTAAGGCAGGTTAGGCATTGGGTTGGGTTGCAGGGATACCTCTGAGTCAACATATAGAAAAAAGATAATTGCATACCTTTTTATCATCTTTGAAAGGGGTTTTAATTGAAATATTTTGATTAATTAGAGACCAATTTACAAAACCATCATAATGTGGTTTTAGTGGTCCAAAGTTAAGGTTCTAGGTTTAGGATCTTTTTTCTTGCTTCTTTTTTTCTTTACTTCTTTTGTTTGCTCTCGTTCTTTCTATCTCTTTTTTGTATTTTTTGTGTTCTTTTTTTCTTTTTTTTCATCCTCTATTTTTCCTTATGATTTAGTTGTTGTCATGCTTGAAACATTTTGTTAGAAAAAATCCAACAACTTTATTTTTATATATATTTTTACCTTGCTTTTAATACCTTAATCATGATATACATACCACTAAGTATTCCAAGGAGTAGGGTATATATGTGGTACACACTACACACATTTAAATACTAAGTGGCTGCAATTATAGCATTGCTTAACTGTAACACCCTTTCATTAATTCTAATAATTTTCTTGAATTAATTCTATGACTATTAGTAAGAAAATTCTCTTACAAAATTCATCACAACAAAACTCCAAAAAACATACATGACTAAATAATATTATTAGTGTTATATTATTATATTCATGCTTGATCATCCTACTTGTGATTATTACCCATATTGTTCTTCTTCTTTTATTCAACTATGTTTGTCATGTTCACAACATATCAATACAAGTAATACCAGTATTTTTTTTTTCGCAACATGCTAAAGAAGGTTTCCTACTTAATAAGGAATATAGTTCGCCATTTTCATTTAAACATCACAATATGAGAAAAGAGAACACATTCAATGCATACAAGTAATTCTCACAACTTATTAATATCTAAATCTTGCATTTCTCTATTTAAGGTTGAACCATATAATCACATGTTATAATCATAGTTCCATCTATCCTCATAAAGATGCACAATGAGTAGAAATTCCTACAAGTTTTGACCACCTTTATGTTTTCTCTATTGTATTCATGGGTATATGTCTTCCCTAAATAAGTACTAGCCAATGCACAACACTAGTTGCTTTCATTTATTTATTTTTGTTTATTTTAATTCCCCAACCACTTATTTTTCTTAAGATTACACATTGTTCATTACCAAAATTTTAAAAAAATTGATTAATCATCCTTGTCCTTTAAGGACAAACCCACTTGTTTAGGTTATTAATTGCCAAGATGAGATATAATATTTCTTATTGGGATCTAACTGTCATGCTCAAAATTTTAACTCAAAAATGCAATAATTTAAAAAAAATAAAAAATTCTAAGGAACCTTTTATTACCAATGAACCATATGATCATCAATCAAGACAAAACAAATCCAAAATAATTTGAAGACTTTCCTAAGGAGTACCAAATAGTTGACACTCTTATACACAATCAACAACAATCTATCTAATTACTTTAGCTTATACTTCATTATCCATGATAATTGCAATACATCTAGTTTCCTAGAAGTTTCATCAATGTCCTTTTTAAGACTAAGTCGCAATGGCGGCAAGAATTTAGGGCTATGCAATCATAAATATTAAGATACTTTACATTATTCTTCTAGCTCATTAGGCTCCTATTAAATATTTTTAACATCATCACTTTCTTTTTTCCCAAATATCGAGATGGGGAGTGTAGAATGGTTACGGATTTTCCCAAATTATTCTCATTAATTGAGCTATCATCTTTTACCGGTATTCAATAACCTTTTTGAATATGAAGCTCTTGTTAGTTTGGTTTTCACAAGATTTTATTTTGTTTACTTGATCATTACAAGTTAATCACCCCATAAGATTAAATCTTTCCTAACAATTTCTTTGAAGTTTCCAATATAAGATGGTTAATTGTAATTCCTTTTTAATGTTTCAATATAAGTTAAACTCACAAAAGCTACTGATTTATCTCTCAAATTTGAAGGCTTACTGCTATGAGTAGTTCCACATGTTACTAATAAAAAAATAGCTAAAACCCATATTATTCCCAGAGTACCCAGTGTTGCAACCCGGGCTTGATACCAAGTGTGTCATGCCCAAAATTTTCACTTGAAAATGCAACAATTTTATTTTTTTTAAATATTCTAAGGAACCTTTTATTACCAACGAACCATATGATGATCAATCAAGACAAAAAAAATCCAAATTAATTTGAAGACTCTCCCAAGGAGTACTCAATAGTTGACACTCTTATACACAATATCATTTTCCTACTTATTCATTAACTTAATTTTCCCAACACAAATTTACTAAAGAAATAAGTTTCCCAAACTCTTCTCATATTAAATTGGAATAGATTTTACAAAGATTGAGGAACCACTTATTAATATTAAATACCTCTAGAACATAAAGTAATTACTTGAGGCAATTTTTTTCTTTTGCAGAAATTTATTAATCATTTATCCATATAACGCATCCCAAAAAAAAGAAATACACCTTCCTAAATACTCAAGTAAAAGCCAAAAAAAAAAAAAATTAATTATCATTTTGCTTATTATTAAAAAATAAGAATAAATTAACATTTCTTATTTTTTTTAAATAGTAATTACTTACATAACTATAATAAATATAAAACAATTAATTAAACTTAAAATTTAAAACATAAAAATAATTTAAAATGCTAATATTTTTAAAATCCATTTTAAATCAATATATTTTAATTTTAATTTTTATAACCCTAAAGGCCACATAAGCCTCCTCTTTAACTTTTATAATCCTCCTCTATTCTTCTCAAGCAAGCTAGCGTTTTGGCATTCTAAGTCATCAAGAAGAATTCAAGGGCATATTCTTCATCCATTGTAGAAATTCAAGATCAATCATCATGGAAATTTTCTGATCCCTTCATTTCATGTTCATGCTTCATCTTATTTCTTCATTTGGTTTAATTACCTAAAAGGGGTTTGACCAAGGCAAACCCCTATTCCCTAACATTCAACATTTATCTTTCTCTCTTTATGTGTTTTCAAATTTAGGTACTTTGAAGGCTTAGAGATCATTGAAGAATTGGTTGAAAACTTGTTGAAGACATCTCCTTGTTGGATAGGGAAAAACATACACAAAATGTCACTCACAGTGCTGAAGATTGGGGTTTCGGATTCAAATACCTAGACGAACAAAAAGTGCAGACCAAGAGCATTTGTTTCCACTTTCAAATTTTCAAAAAATCGAGTGTGGACTAAGTCACCATTAGTGGTGAAATAGTCCCACTGCACATATTTTTTATAGATTTTTGTAGATTCAGATACCCATTTGGCTGAAACAGGTTTCTAAATAATTTTCCTCATCTAGGACTATCTCTCAATATGGCATAAGTTTCCCAATATGTCAAAATTCCAAAATCAACAACATTTCCAATCCTCATTCTAGTTCCCAACACATTTCCAGGTGCACATCTTTAGTTCTATAGTTTTTTGTAATGTTTCATAGTCATTTCTAGGTCATTTAGCATATGTTTGCATACTACATTGTTTTTTCAAATATTGTATGTTTTCCAAGTTTACAGTTGGTGGTGAACCCCTTCTATCTATTTTCATCCCCAAAAACTCTCCCTTTGACAGATTTCAATCTCTTCTTGCATTGAAATCTCAAGGATTTGTTCTTGAATGAATTGTAGATCTTTGTCCATCCCCCTTTAGGTGCAAAACCCAAGAGGTGCAAGAGGGTTCAAAAATTTGTGATTCATTTTGGTGAACCCTAATTTTGAATACCTTCTTTTCCAATTTGGGAGTCCTTCTTCAACCTATATTTAACTTGCATTAAATTTGTATTAGGAGTTTGCATTAGTTAATTTGCATTCCAGGGTTTCAAAATTTTGCATTCATGAAAGTGCATATCATTTACATTTTTGTATCTCAAATCATTAAAAATCATATAAAATATGCATTTACCTTTCCTCTTTTGGTCATACAACATCAAAATCATCAAAACCAATTGAAAATTTTAGGAAACTTTTAATAAAACCCTAACTGGGACTCATTCCCCTACTTTAATGAAGTCATTTTAGAAGAACCAACCATTGATTGTCAAGAGTATTTGGTTTGTAGTTCTCCTAAAACCCTTCCTCCTAGGGAGGATATAATGATACACGAGAAGGTTAACATTGACAATAATCATATTGTATCCTTAGAAGAAGATGAAGAGACAACATTAGCCTCTCACTCACTACAGGATGTTAATATTTTTCAACCTCAAATCATCCTTTACCCACCATCACATAAACCTTCAATCAACGCCAACACTGTCACAAACATTTCTTCCAAGAAAACATTAACCTTGGTACATGCTAAACTAATAGATACCTCATTAAATATGTATCAAGCAAAAACTTTGATTCATTATCCACATAAATAACATTAGTTGTTGCTCCTTTACACGTAATAGTTGTAGGATCATAGCATACTCACTATTGCAAGGAGCAACATATCATCATCCATTCTAGGCTCTCCTTTTCTTTGCACTCAATGGGGGAAAGGGGTTAGGTAGCCTTGTCCTCGTATGTCACTTGTCATTGTCTCTTTTGGAGAGTCGTTAACCTTTCATGAACATATAAGAGCAAGCTTGGGATGTGGATGACATGTGTTAAGTTGAATTGCAAGTGACATACTATCTTTTCCATGGCGTGTCTTCATTTGGAAACATATCACTTAGCATAAGGCTTTTCGAATAAGCTCCCGTGTCTTCTTCTACTTTAAAGAAATTTTTCATAGTAATGGTGTTAGCAACCACTTTAAAGTGGGGGCATACATCAATACTCGTCTTTCATTGTACGATTTTCTTTTTCTTGTGATTCCATCTCTTGGAAACATTAGGTACAATGTTGCCTAGGATGAGACCTTGCAGTTTTCCTCTCTTGGAAACATTAGGAACAATGTTTCTCAAGATGAGACCTTTCACTTTTCCTCTCTTGGAAATAAGATGAGACATTTGTCACTTATCCTCTCTTGGAGACATTATGCATGATGTTATCTAAGGTGAGACCTTGCACGAACTAAGAAAAATATATTTGAACAAACCTTACACTATTACAATGTGTCATTTTTGTTTGGTGCCTTATTAAAGTTATCAGGAGGTATAACTCTGGTATGGTTGAGCCAGAAGCCCATTCTCATGCATTAATTTCCCCATATCCAACTATGTGTGTGAGTGTATACCAGCCATTAGTGTATGTTACTTTTTGGACTTCTCACTTGATGGACAACCAAGAGTTATGTTCCCTTAGAGTGATTATGCATTTTTGGAAAAACGACCTAGATTTGATCCAACTTTTTTTAGTTTTGTTCTTCTCTTCCTTCTAGTTCTTGCCATTGCATGATCATGTATCTTGTTTTACTGTAAATCATTCACCTTGTGTGTGTCCTTTTGTGCTTATGATGGTTTGACTTAGGATCTTAGATCCTAGCAGCTTGATGAGGCCTCCTTCATCTTTGTCATCCTATACCATCCACATTGGTACAATTGGACCCCTCTTAAATGTCTAATTTAGTGTGAGTTTGAAGAAAGTTCATCCTCTCACTAAAGTGGGGGCTAAATGTGTCACAAAAAACATGTACCTTTGGAAATTTTTACGCTCATTTGAGGCTTTCTTGTGGATTTCAGTCTAGTTCTTCCTATATTTAATGTTGTAATGTGGTCAACAAATTCACATTAGGTCTTGGACCCTTGTAAATCAATAAGAATTCGATGATGTCTTATAGAGGTGTTGTGAAGTGTTGTAACACACTTTAACACTTCTCTAGGACCCTTTTATTATAATTCACTTAAATAACCTCTTTTTATCAGTTACTAAACCCTATTTCAAAGTGTTGTATGTATTTGTAACAAAATCTTGCACTTTTCCAGGCTTTTTATCAATAATTACATCTTTCTTATGCCTTTAATTGGCCCCATTTTACACTTGCAGGCCTTATTTAAGTGTATTTTGAGAATAAACCTGATAAACATCATTTAATATATCTTAATCCCCAACACCCACTTAAAATACCTAAGTGGGACCAAGTCGCCAGTTGAGGCGACTTAGTCCCATTTGGCTCAAAAATCAAAAGAAGTTAAAAATCTTGTTAGGTTTTTATTTTCTAAGACCTAAAGTTGGTTTGTGATGTATTTTTTGGGAATGAGGTAATAATTGTGTATAAATATGAGGTTTTCCACTCATTTTGGGAGATTCTATCTTCTTCTTCTTCTCTTCTCTCTTGATTAATTCATCATTCTTCTCAAGCAAGCTAGGGTTTTGGCATTCTAAGTTATCAAGAAGCATTCAAGGGAAGATTCTTCATCCATTGTTGCAGAAATTCAAGATCAATCACCATGGAAATTTTCTAATCCCTTCATTTCATGCTCATTCTTCATCTTATTTCTTCATTTGGCTTAATTACCTAAAAGGGGTTTGACCAAGGCAAACCCCTATTCCCGTCCATTCAACATTTCTCTTTTTCTCTTTGTGTGTTTGCAGATTTAGGTACTTTGAAGGCCTGGATATCATTGAAGAATAGGTTGCAAACTTGTTGAAGACATCTCCTTGTTGGCTAGGGAAAAATATTCACAAAAATTCAATTACAGTGTTGAAGATTGGGGTTTCGGATCTAGATACCTGGAGGAACAAAAAGTGTAGACCAAGAGCTTCTATTTCCACTTTCAGATTTTCAGAAAAGTCAAAGTGGACTAAGTCACCATTAGTGGAGAATTAGTCCCATTGCACATTTTTTATAGAGATTTTTGTAGATTTAGATACCCATTTGGCTGAAATGGGCTTGAAAACAATTTTCCTGATCTTGGAGTAAGTTGCCCAAAATGGCGTAAGTTTCCCAATAGGTCAAAATTCCAAAATCAACAACATTTGTAGTCTCCATTCTAGTTCCCAACACATTTGTAGGCACACATCTTTAGTTCTACAATTTTATGTTTTGTTTCATAGTCATTTTTAGGTCATTTAGCATATGTTTGCATACTACATTGCATTTTCAAACATTCTTTGTTTTCCAAGTTTAGACTTGATGGTGAACCCCTTCTATCTGGTTTCATCCCCAAGAAGTCTCCCTTTGACAGATTTCAATCTCCTCTTGCATTGAAATCTCAAGGGTTTGTTCTTGAATGAATTGTAGATCTTTTTCCCTCTCCTTTTAAGTGCAAAACCTTTGAGGTGCAAGAGGGCTCAAAAATTTGTGGCTCAAGTATATATAACACACATCAAATAAGAGGTTTTCTTAATAGTTATTTTGTATCCTTTATTGCTTATAACTAATTATGTATATATCTTATTTATTTATATACATTATTTCATGTTTTTATACTACTAATTTATATAAATGTATATGATCAATCATAAGTAATTTATAGTAGTACCTCAAAAAATAATAAGTAATTTTTGGATTGGCAATTCTACTAATGTATCACTATGATAGTTATGCTCATGTTGTTACACTATATACATAATTTTACTTCAAGAACAATAAGTATATATAACACACATCATGTAAGAGGATTTCTTAACACTTATTTTGCATCCTTTATTGTTTATAACTAACTATATATACATCTTATTTATTTATATACATTATTTTATGTTTTCATACCACTAATTTATATAAATGTATATTATCTATCATAGGAAATTTATAGTAGTATTCCCAAAAAATAATAATTAATTATTGGGTTGGTGCTTCGAGTGATGTCTCGCTATGATATTTATGCTTGTGTTGTTACATATCTTTCTAAGGAATATTAGTTTCATTCCATACCTATACACCCTTCCACGGGTTTTAATGAGGATAAACAAATTAAAATAAAAACATTAGAAACCCTAAAATTTGAGTAGCACCTATGTATAGGCTCTTTTTATTATTTCCTTATTTTGACTTGTTTTCTTTTTACAATAGATTTTTCCCTAACTTGACGTAGTGAGGAGAAGAGAGATATATAAGTCTATAGTGCATAGGAGAGGTGAGAATCCTACAAATCTAGGTAAAATAGCAAGAGGTTTTGGCATCATCATAGCTTTGCAAGGGGCTTCCATGTTTGTTGATATGCCCTTTGTAACGCCCCGCCACGTAACCCTAGAGGAAGTTGCAAACAACTACTTAAATAGGCTATTTTTTTTTTTTAAGTGCAATTAAAAAGCCAGTTCACTAACTAATGCCAACAACCTCTAAGGTTATGAGATAGAGGTTATATAGAACCTCAACAAAAAATATGAATTAAACCATGTCTATTAATTAATTAATAAATAAAGCACATGCATTCCAAAAGATAATTTACAACAAGCATAAAGATAACTTTCCATTGCATTAATCCATTACAAACAGTAAGATTACAATTCTCATTCCCCGAATGAGGAAAATCTAGTAAATATAATTACAGTTACAACTTCCACCTCGATAACAATTGAGGGGTAAATAATACAAGAAAAACTGAAATGAAATAAAGCAAGAACTGAAACTGAATCCAACAAGCTCTCGAACTGGAAGTCTTGTCCACAAGAACACAAAGAAAGAACCCAATGGATTTAGGTGCATGCCACCCAACCAAGTGGAACCCAAAGGCCCACCCCCCATGCTAAGAGATAGTAACAAGGAATCCTAGCCAAGATCATCTACCTCTAGACACAGGCTAACACAAAACTTAACCAAACTGACATATCCAACCACATGCCACACAAGTACATCCCGAGGTACAACTCAAGTACAACTCAATACAACTCAAATACAACTCAAATACAACTCAATTACAACTCAACTACAAATCAATTACAACTCAAGTACAACTCAATTACAACTCAAATACATGCAAGTACAACACAAGTACAACACTACATGGTCACATTGCTTCTAGAAATAAAGTAGATCAAGTATGTTATGAGAACCATACACACATAATCAAACACGAACCATGGTCACATCAGGTATGTTATGGAAACCATACCCACAAGAAACAAGTACCAACTATGGTCACACAAAGTGCCATCACACAACACATCATGAGTTACCCATTGCGGATCGTCAAGATGGTGGCTTCAACCGATCCTTGGCCCTCATACCTACTAATGAAAAATCAAATACCAACTGTTGTCCTAGACAGAGTGTCATCACATAGCTCGTCATGAGTTACCCACTGCGGATCATCAAGATGGTGGCCTCAAACCAATCCCCGACCCTCATACTTACTAATGTGGAATCAAATACCTTTCGTACAGAGAAGATAGATGAACTTGCCAGTCCCGGCCTTTCCACCCATCCTGAGCCTAATGGAGCACTTGGGTCCATGAGTGAGGTATAATTATCTTGATTAGTGAGAATTTAGTCCTAATCTTCTAAGTATTGTTTTAGTTATCACTTGATTAAACCACTTCCGAAGGTTACCCAATCTTACCTCTTCCGGGCTCTGGCCCCTACGGAAGCCACTGTTCTACTTGACAACACACAAGATAACATGACCATGCCTTTCATAGGAGGCGACATAAAAAGAAACTCTCTCCAACACTTGAGGCAACAAAATAACAACCACTCCTTACAAGGAGATGCGGATCCCATAATTTGCTCCTAAACCAAGGAGGTACAAACATCCCATTTGTGAAAACCGGGTACAACATAGACACAATCCTCATGCTCTACCCAAGAGAATCCACAATTAGTTGCCAAACATGACACGACAACCCACATAACTGAAAACCCCATCTGGAAGACTTATTAAACTCTATAACTCGACTTCCCTCAAATGAAAACGAAAATAGTTCACAATCCAGATGAACAAGAACACAGTAACAAAATTTATCTTGGATTCACTAAATCCATTTCTTCATTACATTCAACATTGCATTAATAAAAATTGAATTTAGAATATGTCTTTTCAGATAAGGGAGAAATTATCACCAATTACTCAATTTCCCTACTTGCATTTAACTACTGAAAATTGACCCGTTCAGCATATAAAACAAATACGTTGTTTTAACTTGACTTGAAAATATATTATTTTAAATTAAAACTATTCTTTTTTATAAATAATATTATAAAATCAAAACAATGGATCAATTAAGTTTACCATACTTTCATTTCCTCAATAAAATTTAAATCATGCCATTAATTTAAAACACCATTTTCCTACACAAATAAATTTATGCCACAACAATAGCCATATGTTCCAACATCAAATATAATAATATTTTAATATTATAAGTTATAATATAAAATATTATAAAGGAATATTTTAATATTACAACCTATAATATACATGATATTATATATATTCTATTAACGATATATATATTAATATTTTAATATTATAAAATATTATTCTAAATATTTTAATATTATAAATTATAATATATAACTATTAAATATATATATTTAGCAAATTTCACAGCTTCAAACCAAAACCCACAAAAAGGCAAATTTCTTCCTCTCTCTCTTTTTATTTTCTCCAAAATTCCATGAACCAAAATTGTGAAGCAAAATTCAAACATAAGGATAAAAACCCTAAAAATCCTACAACCACCCTCATAATTTTTTGAGAACAGAAAATGCAAAATATCTCATTTTTCAAAATTTTGAATTCAAATTTTCTAATTTGACTTTTATGCATTTTCTTTATTTTCAATTTCAACAATATAACAATAACTTCAACATAAATAAATTAAATTCTTTCAACATCATAAATTTAATTAATTAATAAATAGATTTAATCAATGATTAAATTATTTATTAATTAAATTAAATTAATAATAAAATAAATTATATTTCAACATAATCTCAGAACAAATTAATTCGCAACTTAAATATATTAAGCCATTTAATTACCCTTTTTCTAACTTGAAATTAAATAACGAAGAGAGAGAACAATATTCAAAGCAACACAACCTGAAAAACAACTGACAACATACTAGGACTAGGGTGATGGCTTGGCACAGAAAACCTAGCTACTATCTCCCAATCAAATACCGTTGGGCATTGAACATTCTCCAACCTGTGAAACTAGGTGGAGTCCATGTCCTATACTTGTGAACCTATAAATCAAGTAACCAACAACATATAATACAGCCAACATAAAATACACACCATGGGCAAGAAATCATGGGATCATAGGGCGCTCGCAAGCGAGTGATGCGATACTGTCCCCTTCACCAATACAATGTAGCTAACTGAAAAATCTAACACATTAACATATTTCAAAGCATAAAACATCTTTAATTCGAACATCCATAATGCTAATCCAAAACATGTCATAAAGATAACATTAATGTCGCTTTATAGATAGCGATCAAATAGCAGTCGAGTACCATCGACAAGGTACTAACAAAAAACACACATAACAAGGCATCTAAATAACCTGAAACACATCAACACAACATACCCACGCAAGGACACACTGCCCAACTAGAAGGAAAAACGGAGGGGTATTACACCCTTAAACTTCTTTTATTTATTAATTTTTGTGTTACCTATTTTGTTTCCTTAATATTCTCATCATCCAAGAAACATTAATTAATGTTCCCAATATTTGTCATCCATCATCAACTTTATATACATGGAATGTACATCATCACAATATGATTTCTCTGAAGTTATCTTTTATTCCACTTAGTACATCTTTTCATCATCCTTTATCTTTTCAAGAGACCTCCTAAGATCCATTTCACCCAATAGTTATCTTGAGGGGGCATCACTTCCATCATCATCCCTAAGTGATTTGGGAAACCTATCACCAAATCTTCACTCGATTCCATCTTACTTTTTTGATGCAATCAAGATTGGGGGGTCTCATCAAACTATGCAATCTTGCAGCCTTATCATGTCATCCAACACATATTAACATAATAATGGACAAATAATCTGAAACATATCTTTATTTCAATGTGCCTGCACATACATACATGAGAATTCCTCAAGTATAATGGAATATAGTGATGATTTCAACAAGAAATAAAATTCAAAAGTTTTACAAGGGTTTCTAAGAACTTCATGCCTTTAAATCTTCAAGTTCTCTTTCCTTAAACTTCCTTCAATTCACTCCTCTTTGTAAATATGATTTATTACCTTCATGCTACAACCCTCATGGTTTCCTTGAACACCTACGAAATCCCTTTTCTCTTCTATTTCTCTTCTCTTCACAAGCTGATTTTTTTACACTCCTTCTTGTGCTACTCTCACAAGCAACCTCCAAGTTCTTTCTCCAACATTTCTATTATTGATTTACACCTCTTAACACCATTAAAGGATTTATTTAAAGAGAATTTTGAACTATATGAATACCCATAAAAGTGGTTTCCAAATTTTCTCTTTGGTTGACCCTTACAATTCCTAAAAAAAGAAAGAAATAAAAACATAGTTTGTTGCTCCCAAAAGTTCCATTAATAGTTTTTGAACCACATAAAATGTCTTTCTATTGTATATTCCTTTGGAAAATTAATAAAATAAATAACCAAGTCATGCTCATTCACCCCAAATTGGAAATTGAAGAGTCATTTATTTGTGTTCCAAAAATTAATAGTTTTTTCTCCATTTTAGGAGCCAAAACTAAAAGAATAAGACCAAAATGGAATTCAAAGAGTCACTTATCTTATGCACACTTTCTTAGGTTCCTGAGTTGAGATTTTTTTTTGTTTTTAATTAATCTTCCTTCAAAATCTCCTTTGACCATGGTAAATTGACCATTTCAACCCCTAGAACCTTGAAATTGCCTAATTTTGGAAATCAAATTAAAAACCTTGTTTGACCTTGACGTATGAAATGGAAATAAATTCCTCACAAATACAAACTTCAAAATATTCTCTTGAAGTTCAATCCCACACCAAAATGCAAAATACTGAACATTAAAGGAAAATATATTTTTGGTGATGCAAGATTGCTTGTGATCCTAGATGCTCTTGCATTAGACACATCAGGTAAGAAGTTTGTGAGCATGGCTCACAAAATGGAGTTGAGTGTTTGAAACACCATTTAAAATAGTAAATTCTTTGCAACATACTCCAATGATTTCATAGTTATCCTTTTGGTCTTTTCTTTCATCTTCTTTTCCAGCATCTTGTCGAAACATTTGCCATTCTCCTCCTACAAATCTTCACACTAATCTTCTCTCCTCTTGTGGATTTGCATCCACCATGTACGATTACTTGTGAGCCTAGATGCTCCTTCATTAGACACAATAGGTAAGAATTTTGTGACCATGGCTAACAAAATGGAGTTGAGTGTTTAAAACACCCTTTCAAATAGTAAACTATTTGTAGCATACTCATTCTTTCATAGGTATCCTTGTGATCTTTTCTTTCATCTTCTTTTCCAACATATTTTTGAAACATTCACCATTCTTCTCCTACAACTCTTCACACTAATCTTCTCTCCTCTTGTGGATTTCTCCTCTCCTCTTCTCCTTCTTGGGATCCGTCCCACCACAAAATGACCACCTCCACCAATTTCTACTTGCAAGATCCTCTACAATTTCTACACACAAAAAATGCAGCATCTACATAGGACTCTGCAACCTCAAATTTATCCTCTACAACAAAATCCTCTTCTACTCTCACTATGGAAGAATAATCACAAATGAAATGAAAATATTCATAGACTAACTCTTTTTCCTTTGCTGCAACAGTCATCTTCTTTCCTCCATTAGCAGGTTTACCAAACCACTCTTCTTCTACTACTAAAATTTGTAGGATTAAGTCATCCTTGTCTTCACCATTTTCAATCTCTTCATATTCCATCCCTACAATCACATCCGTTATATATGCATATTCATTCTCTTCTACCATCATTATTTCTACACTTGCATCCTCTTGTTCATTTTTTTCTTCTTTCTCCATGCCTTCCTCATGGTATGTCTTCGCTGCAAGCTTATTCTTTCCTTCCTCTTTCAAGATGTTTTCTTCTTCATTACTATTTATTGGACTCTTTGCCTCATATTTTATTCTACCTACACATGAAAAGGCATTAGAAAAATTATAGGATTCAACTTATCCCATCTTCTTTTCTGTTTCTTTCCTCTTTTCTTTCAAAATAATTTCCTTCAAGATATCCAACCTCTTTGATATTTCTATACACTTATTCCAAATAGCCCAAATCTCTTCCTCTAAATTTTTTTCTCTCCTCTCAATAAAAGAATTTTTTACATCCTTACCCAAGGCCAACCTCATACTCTTCTTCCTTGACATTTCTACAAACACTTGCAACCCACTCACAATTTGCAACGAAACATACACAAAACCATAACTATCATCTACCCAACAAAGATTATAGAATATGTACCTCTCAAAACACCCTTCTACCCACTTTCAGATACTGGAGGATTTTTGTACACCTTCTACCCAATCTTATCTCTATTGGAGGATAAACCAAATCAATTACACACAAAAAATCATCATATCTCATCAAACCCTATCTCTCTCAAATCTGAAATCCTTCTCTCCACATGCATTCTAGCATCATACATGCTCAGATACTAGTTGATGCAGTCAAGATTGGGGGGTCTTATCAAACTACCCAATCTTGCAACCTTATCATGTCATCCAACCCACATTAATATTTGACAATAGAGAATTCATTTTAAAACATTTCTTTATTTCAATGTTCATACACATCCATACATGAAAATTCCTCAAGAACAATTACATATATTGAGGATTTCAAAAAGAAATTAAATTATGGAATTTTACAAGGGTTTCCAAGCACTTCATGCCTTGAAATATTCAAGGTCTCTTTCCTTCAAATTCCTTGGATTTAATCTTTGTAAATATTATTTATTCCTTTCATGGACTACAACTCTCATGGTTGCTTTGAACACCTCCAAAATCCCTTTTCTCTTCTTATATTTCTCTTCTCTTCACAAGCTGATATTTTTTCACTCCTTGTGCTACTCTCACAAGCAACCTACAATATCTTTCTACAATCTTGTTGTTGTTGATTTTTGGCTCTTAACACCATCAAAGGATTTATTTAAAGAGGGTTTGAACTATGTGGAAACCCAAAAAAGTGGTTTCCAAATCTTCTCTTTGATTGACACTTAAAATTCTTGCAAAAAATGAAATAAAACATATATTTTGTTGCTCCTAGAAGTGTCATTAAGAGTTGTTGAACCACATCCAATGCATTTATATTGTATATTCCATTTTAAAATGAATAAAATAAATAACCAACTCGTGTGCATTCACCCCCAATTGGAAATTGAAGAGTCATTTATTTGTGTTCCAAAAATGAGTAATTTTTTCTCCATTTTAGGAACCAAAAATGAAAGAATAAGACCAAAATAGAATGCCAAGAGTCACTTATCTTATGCATACTTTCTTAGGTGTCCAAGTTGAGAAAATTAATTAATTTTAATTAATATTCCTTCAAAATCTCCTTCAACCATGGTAAATTGACCATTTCAACCTCTAGAACCTTGAAATTGCATAATTTTGTAAATCACATTAAACACCTTGCTTGACCTTGATGTATGAAATGAAAATAAATTCCTCACAAATAAAAACTTCACAATCTTCAATTGAATCTCAATCCCACACAAAAAATGAAAAATATTAAACATGAAAGGAAAATATTTATTTGGTGATGCAAGATTGCTTGTGACCTCAAATTCTCCTACATCATCTTTTTTATTGTTTGGCATAAGAACAATTAGTTGTGAGATTATATCAAAGAGGGAATAAATGTAGACACCTAAATATTCTCTAGTGTACCTAGTCCTAATTGACCAAACACATCACCTATAAAAGTCTCCTCACCTAAAGTCTCTCACTTAATTAATAATCCTATAATTTAATTATCCCCCTTTTCCATCTCACCTCGCAATAAAATAAATAAATAAATATAGTTTACACCTATTTTCCACCTCACACATGGCTAAAATAATTAAATAAAATTATTATTTAATTATAGCTATATTTCCTCCGCCTAAATTCCAAGAACAAAAGATACCTAAGCACACTTGTCCTTATGAATCTGATATTTTCTCCACTAAACCTAAGAATTAAAGGCTTCTAAATGCATATGTCCCTTAAATACCTCATGGTTATGTAAATACTTACCAAATTGAGTAAGTCAATCTTGGGCAGGTGCATGGAAATGGGTAGAAATTTTGTGGACACCTTTAATTTTTTGAGAAAAGCAATAATGTGAATCGTTATAGCAGCGTGCACATTATTAGGTTGATGTCTTGAAAACTGGAAGCTTGACAAAAAAATAATACCATGAATAACATTCTCGTGTTATAAGCTTGTTTTTTGTGGTAAAAGCAAATAAAAGAAAAGAAGTGAAAACCAATCATTATTATTTGACCTTTTTCTTGCATTGTGTAAAGCCCCCCATTCTTCTTGATGCTTTCGTGTTCTGGAGAACAATTCAATAAATTGTTTCACCAACAATTTCTATTTCTTCACAACGATGGTGCGACGACGACGAGGAGATGTGAGAGGTAAGGATTTTGTGGTTTTTGTTTTGAGTTAGTTAGTTTTAAGTTGAATTTGACATATATTTTTTTTAATTTCTAGGAGATGCAAATCAACCTGCAAACCCTCAAGATCCTCAACAAGAAGACCAACCAAATCCTCAAGATCAAAATCAACCACAAAAAAACCTCCTCCACCAATCACTCAACCCCCTCCTAACACTCAACAAAATTTAATGAGTGAAATTGAGAACAACAAAATAGTTCAACCGCATAAAGAATGACCCTAGAAAATTCATTGAAAGATATGGTCAAAAATGTAGATTCAATTAGAAAAAAAATAACTGGATGGCAAGATAGGAGACAGACGGCTAGGGATTATTATGCAAATAAACTATCATACAAAGATGTAAACGATTCAAAAATTACAAAAGGTGATTTTTGCTCATTATTCACTGACCCACACACAAATCAAAATCTTACCCTCAATGCGAAGAGGTTTCCTATCCATTGGTGCCACCACCAACAGATTAGGGACTAGTTTTACGATAGATGGTACATGGTCTTCCAATACCCACCATACAAAAATTGTGAGGTCCCGCAATATTTTCTTAGGAAACTATATAGTGAGTTTATGTTGAACAAAATCCCAAATTATTTTGATATGAGGGATTTCTAGGGGAGAGGTGGGGGTTCAACTCAGGATAGACACGGTGCATAGCCAAATCCTATGTGGCAAGGTAGATGAGCTCTCGCTAGGCCACCTCATGAGCACGTTGTTATGCCTTCCGTCGTGAAGGAAAGTGCTGGCGTAGAGACATTGTAGGCGATCAACACTTTGACCCATAGTTTCATCCATCATACTAGCCCTATTCTACAACATCATCCAAGGGAGTCTTCGAGTGGTGGTCATCAAACACATGTGTGCCAATCTTGTGCGGCTACTTGTTCATATGACCCCACCGACACTCAGGAGACTGGTACACAGGATCCATCTGTAGCTATGGAGATGGAAAGGGTAGCTGACATTTATCATGAGGCATATGGAATTGATAGTCAGGAAAAACTTAGTGCATGCTCATTGAATTTAATCTATTAAATTTCAATTTTGAAATGCAAGATTAACTAAAAAAATTATGATTTTAATAAAATTGCAAGGTCACAATGTTGAGACTGGATACACCGTCCCCCCACCAACTTATTTTTGTAGTACACCTATCGCTGGGGTATGTAACTAGTAAACAATTATAAATTTATTGCATGTTAATAGAATTGTTTTACGAATGGTAATTTAATATGCAATTTTGGATGTTGAACAATCTAATATTGGAGGTTTTGATGGAACACTTCCCAGTGGCGGTGGATTTACTCAAACCTACACGGAGGTAATGGAATAAAGAGTTTAACTAATGAATCAAGTATTTAATAGATTTTTGTAGTTTTTATGCACATCGTTGATTACGTTGAATAATTTGTTGTTTTATTTTCAAACGATGCAAGCCAAATACCTACGAATGTGATGAGGGAAATGAATATTGGTGTGTCATATCCTATACAATCCTTGATGGCTCTGATAGGAGAGTTATGAGGAAAATTAGTAAATTTACATTTACATTTGTTGTTATAGATGTTAGTTAGTGAATAATCAAACCATTATTTATTCATGTAGTTTAATTTCTATTTGTATGGTTTATACAAGACTTGAGCACACCTGAGCATGGGTGTGAGAATATTTTTCCTATGGAGAGAGATCATGAGATGGCGGTAAGTGATTATTTTGTCAAATATATCATTTTTTATAATGTAATTTCTATATATTCATGTATTCAATTCTTATTGTAACAATTAAAACTTCACCATGAACTAAACACTAGGAGGAGGAGTAGGATCACTCCTCAAGTGCAGAAAAAATGAGTGATAAACCTATTGCCATCTGATCAAAAAGGAAAAGGAAAGAATTTATTTCCAGGGCATGGAGAGCAATGACTTTTGAATCTAGAGCCCTTTATTGTATGCCTACATGGCAGTTTTGTACATATTTTTAGTGGACATATTTGACATTGTATGCCTATATGAGATTCTTGTAAGCCTATATGGCTATTTTGTACACATATTTCATACTTATACTGACATATATTGATGTATTCCTACGTAGCTATTTGGTTAATACAAATATCTTTTATCGATGCCTATCCATATTTGCATTCTAAATTGATGGTTCAATAGATATGAGTTACATGTTTTCAAGTGT
>CM021109.1:210016991-210071151 GCA_007115665.2 Sequoiadendron giganteum
AAAGCATAAAACATTTTTAATTCGAACATCCATAATGTTAATCCAAAAACATGTCATAAAGATAACATTAACGTCGCTTATAGATAGCGATCAAAAGCAGCCGAGTACCATAGACAAGGTACTACAGAAAGCACACCTACAAGGCATCTGAATAACCATAAACACATCAACACAACATACCCACACAAGGACACATTGCCCAACTAGAAGGAAAGTTCTGAGGGGGTTACCCTTAAAATTCTTTTATTTATTAATTTTTGTGTTACCTATTTTGTTTCCTTAATATTCTCATCATCCAAGAAACATTAATTAATGTTCCCAATATTCTCCATCCATCATCAAATTTATATCCATGGAATGTACAACATCACAATATTATTTATCTAAAGTTATATTTTATTCCACCTAGTACATATTTTCATCATCCTTTATCTTTTCAAGAGACCTCCTGAGATCCATTTCACCCAATAGTTATCTTGAGGGGGCATCACTTCCATCATCATCCCTAAGTGATTTGGGAAACCTATCACCAAATCTTTAGTCCATTCCATCTTACTCTTTTGATGCAATCAAGATTGGGGGGTCTCATCAAACTATGCAATCTTGCAACCTTATCATGTCATCCAACACATATTAAACATATCAAAAAAATAATAATGGAGAAATAATATGAAACATATCTTTATTTCAATGTTCATGCACATACATACATGAGAATTCCTCAAGTATAATTGCAGATAGTGATGATTTCAACAAGAAATAAAATTCAAAAGTTTTACAAGGGTTTCTAAGAACTTCATGCCTTTAAATCTTCAAGTTCTCTTTCCTTAAACTTCCTTGGATTCACTCCTCTTTGTAAATCTGATTTTTTTTCTTCATGGTACAACTCTCATGGTTTCCTTGAACACCTGTAAAATCCCTTTTCTCTTCTATTTCTCTTCTCTTCACAAGCTGACTTTTTTGCACTCCTTCTTGTGCTACTCTCACAAGAAACCTCCAAGTTCTTTCTCCAACATCTCTATTGTTGATTTAAACCTCTTAACACCATTAAAGGATTTATTTAAAGATGATTTTGAACTATATGAATACCCATAAAAGTGGTTTCCAAATTTTCTCTTTGATTGACCCTTACAATTCTTGAAAAAAAAAGAAATAAAAACATAGTTTGTTGCTACCAAAAGTTCCATTAAGAGTTTTTGAAGCACATAAAATGTCTTTCTACTGTATATTCCTTTGGAAAATCAATAAAATAAATAACCAAGTCATGCTCATTCACCCAAAATTGGAAATTGAAGAGTCATTTATTTGTGTTCCAAAAATTACTAGTTTTTTCTCCATTTTAGGAGCCAAAACTAAAAGAAGAAGACCAAAATGGAATTCAAAGAGTTGCTTATATTATGCACACTTTCTTAGGTTCCTGAGTTAGGAATTTTTTTTTTTAATTAATCTTCCTTCAAAATCTCCTTCGACCATGGTAAATTGACCATTTCAACCCCTAGAACCTTGAAATTGCCTAATTTTGGAAATCACATTAAAAACCTTGTTTGACCTTGATGTATGAAATGGAAATAAATTCCTCACAAATACAAACTTCAAAATATGCTCTTGAAGTTCAAGCCCACACCAAAAATGCAAAATACTGAACATTAAAGGAAAACATTTTTTTGGTGATGTAAGATTGCTTTTGAGCCTAGATGCTCTTGCATTAGACACATCAGGTAAGAAGTTTGTGAGCATGGATCAGAAAATGGAGTTGAGTGTTTGAAAGACCCTTTAAAATAGTAAACTATATGCAACATAATCCAATGATTTCATAGGTATCCTTCTGATCTTTTCTTTCATCTTCATTTCTAGCATCTTGTCGAAACATTTGCCATTCTCCTCCTAAAAATCTTGACACTAATCTTCTCTCCTCTTGTGGATTTGCATCCACCATGTAGGATTTATTGTGAGCCTAGATGCTCCTGCATTAGACACACCAGGTAAGAATTTAGTGAGCATGGCTCACAAAATGGAGTTGAGTGTTTGAAACACCCTTTCAAATAGTAAACTATTTGTAGCATACTCTAGTGCTTTCATAGGTATCCTTGCGATCTTTTCTTTCATCTTCTTTTCCAACATATTTTTGAAACATTCACCATTCTCCTCCTACAACTCTTCACACTAATCTTCTCTCCTCTTGTGGATTTCTCCTCTCCTCTTCTTCTTCTTGGGATCCATCCCACCACAAAATGACCACCTCCACCAATTTCTACCTGCAACATCCTCTACAATTTCTACACACAAAAAATGCAGCATCCACACATGACCCTGCAACCTCAAATTTATCCTCTACAACAAAATCCTCTTCTACTCTCAATATGGAAGAATAATCACAAATGAGATGAAAATCTTCATAGACTAACTTGTTTTCCTTTGTTGCAACATTCATCTTCTTTCCTCCATTAGCAAGTTTACCAGACCACTCTTCTCCTACTGCTAAAATTTGTAGGATTAAGTCATCCTTGTCTTCACCATTTGTAATCTCTTCATATTCCATCCGTACAATAACATTCGTTATATATGCATATTCATTCTCTTCTACCATCATTGTTTCTACACTTGCATCCTCTTGTTCATTTTTTTATTCTTTCTCCATGCCTTCCTCATGGCATGTCTTCGCTACAAACTTATTCTTTCCTTCCTCTTTCAAGATTTTTTCTTCTTCATTACTATTTATTGGACTCTTTGCTTCATATTTTCTTCTACCTACACATGAAAAGGCATTAGAAAAGTTATAGGATTCAACTTATCCCATCTTCTTTTCCATTTCTTTCCTCTTTTCTTTCAAAATAATTTCCTTCAAGATATCCAACCTCTTTGATATTTTTACACACTTATTCCAAATAGCCCAACTCTCTTCCTCCAATTTTTTTTCTCTCCTCTCAATAAAATAATTTTTTACATCCTTACCCAAGGCCAACCTCATACTCTTCTTCCTTGATATTTCTACAAACACTTGCAACCCACTCACAATTTGCAACAAAACATACACAAAACCATAACTATCATCTACCCAACAAAGATTATAGAATATGTACCTCTCAAAACCCCCTTCTACCCACTTTCACATACTGGAGGATGTTTGTACACCTTCTACCCAAACTTATCTCTATTGGAGGATAAACCAAATCAATTACACACAACAAATCATTATATCTCATCAAACCCTATCTCTCTCAAATCTGAAATTCTTCTCTCCACATACATTCCAGCATCATACATGCCCAAATACCAGTTGATGCAGTCAAGATTAGGGGGTTCTATCAAACTACCGAATCTTGCAACCTTATCATGTCATCCAAACCACATTAATATTTAATAATGGATAATTCATTTTAAAACATATCTTTATTTCAATGTTCATACACATCCATACATAAAAATTCCTCAAGAACAATTACATATATTGAGGATTTCAACAAGAAATTAAATTATGAAATTTTACAAGGATTTCCAAGCACTTCATGCCTTGAAATATTCAAGGTCTCTTTCCCTCAACTTCCTTGGATTTAATCTTTGTAAATATGATTTATTCCCTTCATGGACTACAACTCTCATGGTTTCTTTAAACACCTGGAAAATCCTTTTTCTCTTCTTATATTTGTCTTCTCTTCACAAGCTAATATTTTTTCACTCATTGTGCTACTCTCACAAGAAACCTACAATATCTTTCTAAAATCTTGTTGTTGTTGATTTTTGGCTCTTAACAACATCAAAGTATTTATTTAAAGAGGGTTTGAACTATGTGAAAACCCTAAAAAGTGGTTTCCAAATCTTCTCTTTGACTGACCCTTAAAATTCTTACAAAAAATGAAATAAAACATATATTTTGTTGCTCCTAGAAGTGTCATTAAGAGTTGTTGAACCACATCCAATGTATTTATATTGTATATTCCTTTGGAAAATGAATAAAATAAATAACCAAGTCGTGTGCATTCACCCCAAACTGGAAATTGAAGAGTCATTTATTTGTGTTCCAAAAATTACTAGTTTTTTCTCCATTTTAGGAACCAAAAATGAAAGAATAAGACCAAAATAGAATGCAAAGAGTCACTTATCTTATGAAAAATTTCTTAGGTGTCCAAATTGAAAAAATTAATTAATTTTAATTAATATTCCTTCAAAATCTCCTTCAACCATGGTAAATTAACCATTTCAACCTCTAGAGCCTTGAAATTGCATAATTTTGTAAATCACATTAAACACCTTGCTTGACTTTGATGTATGAAATGAAAATAAATTCCTCACAAACAAAAACTTCACAATATTCTCTTGAATTTCAATCCCACACAAAAAATAAAAAATATTAAACATGAAAGGAAAATATTTTTTTGGTGATGCAAGATTGCTTGTGAGCTCAAATGCTCCTGCACCATCTTTGTTATTGTTTGGCATAAGAACAATTAGTTGTGACATTGTATCAAAGAGGGAATAAATTTAGACACCTAAATATTTCTCTAGTGTACCTAGTCCAAATTGACCAAACACATCACCTATAAAAATCTCCTCACCTAAAGTCTCTCACTTAATTAATAGTCCTATAATTTAATTATCCCCCTTTTCCATCTCACCTCACAATAAAATAAATAAATAAATATAGTTTACACCTATTTTCCACCTCACACATGGCTAAAATAATTAAATAAAAATATTAGTTAATTATAGCTATATTTCCTCCACCTAAATTCCAAGAACAAAAGATACCTAAGAACACTTGTCCTTATGAATCTAATATTTTCTCCACTAAACCTAAGAATTAAAGGCTTCTAAGTGCATATGTCCCTTATATCCCTCATAGTTATGTAACTACTTACCAAATTTAGTAAGTCAGTCCTAGGCGGGTGCATGGAAATGGGTAGCAATTTCGTGGACACCTTTCAATTTTTTTTTGAAAAGCAATAATGCGAATGCGTTATAACGCGTGCACATTATTGGTTCAGTGTGCTAAGCCTAAGGCTTGACAAAAAAAAACCAATACCATGAATAACATTCTCGTGTTATAACGCGCTTGTTTTTGCTTGTTAAAAGCAAACAAAGAAGAAGTGAAAACCAATCATTATTATTTCGACCTTTTTTTCTTGCAGCCGTAGCCAAAACCCCCATTCTTACGTGCTCGTGTTCTAGGAGGAGCAATTCAATAAATTGTTTCACCAACAATTTCTATTTCTTCACAACGATGGTGCGACGACGATGAGAGATGTGAGAGGTAAGGATTTTGTGGTTTTTGTTTTGAGTTAGTTTTAGGTTGAATTTGTTAGTTTTAGGTTGAATTTGATATATATTTGTCTTAATTTTTAGGAGATGCAAATCAACCTGCAAACCCTCAAGATCCTCAACAAGAAGACCAACCAAATCCTCAAGATCAAAATCAACCACAACAACAACCTCCTCCACCAATCACTCAACCCCCTCCTGGCACTCAACAAAATTTAATGAGTGAAATTGAGAACAACAAAAAAAAAATTGAGGATTTGATCAGTAGGTTGAGTGTTCCAAATGGTTCAACCACATAAAGAATGACCCTAGAAAATTCATTGAAAGATATGGTCAAAAATGTAGATTCAATTAGAAAACAAATAACTAGATGGCAAGATAGGAGGCAAATGACTAGGGATTATTATGCAAATAAACTATCATACAAAGATGTAAAGGATTCAAAAATTACAAAAGGTGATTTGTTCTCATTATTCATCGACCCACGCACAAATCAAAATCTTACCCTCAATGCGAAGAGGTTTCCTATCTATTGGTGCCACCACCAACAGATTAGGGACTAGTTTTATAATAGGTGGTACATGGTCTTCAAATACCCACCATGCAACAATTGCGAGGTCCCACAATATTTTCTTAGGAAACTATATAGTGAGTTTATATTGAGCAAAATCCCAAATTATTTTGATATGAGGGATTTCCATGGGAGAGGTGGGGGGTCAGCTCAGGATAGACCCGGTGCACAGCCAAATCCTACATGGAAAGGTAGACGAGGTCTCCCTAGGCCACCTCATGAGCACGTTGTTATGCCTTCTGTCGCGAAGGAAAGTGCTAACGTAGAGACATTGCAAGCGATCAACACTTTGACCCATAGTTTCATCTATCATACTAGACCTATTCTACAACACCATCGAGGGGAGTCTTTGAGTGGTGGTCATCAAACACATGTGTGCCAATCTTGCGGGGCTACTTGTTCATATGACCCGACCGACATTCAGGAGACTAGTACGCAGGATCCATCTGCAACTATAGAGATGGAGAGGGCAGCTGAAATTTTGCATGAGGCATATGGCATTGATAGTCAAGTAAAAGTTAGTGCATGTTCATTGAATTTAATCTATTAAATTTTGATTTTGAAATGCAAGATTAACTAAAAGAATTATTATTTTAATAAAATTGTAGGGTCATAGTGTTGAGACTGGATACACCATCCCCCTACCAACTTATTTATGCAGTACAATTATCACTGGGGTATGTAACTAGTAAACAATTATAAATTTATTGCATGTTAATAGCATTGTTTTATGAATGGTAATTTAATATGCGATTTTGGATGTTGAACAAACTAATATTGGAGGTTTTGATGGAGCACTTCCTAGTGATGGTGGATTTACTCAAACCTACACAGAGTTAATAGAATAAAGAGTTTAACTAATGAATCAAGTACTTAATAGATTTGAGTAGTTTATATGCACATCATTGATTATGTTGAATAATTTATTGTTTTATTTTCAAACGATTCAAGTCGAAACACCTATGAATGTGACGAGGGCAATGGATATTGGTGTGTCATCTCCTATACAATCCTCAATGCCTCTGATAGGAGAGGTATGAGGTAAATTAGTAAATTTACATTTAAATTTGTTGTTATAGATGTTAGTTAGTGAAAAATCAAACCATTATTTATTCACGTAGTTTAATTTCTATTTGTATGGTTTATACAGGGTTTGAGCACACCTGAGCATGGGCATGAGAATATTTCGCCATGGAGAGAGATCATGAGATGGCGGTAAGTGATTATTTTGTCAAATATATCATTTTTTATAATGTAATTTCTATATATTCATGTATTTAATTCTTATTGTAATAATTAAGACTTCACCATGAACTAAACACTAGGAGGAGCAACAGGAGCACTCCTCGAGTGCAGAAAAAATGAGTAATAGACCTATTGCCATCCGATCGAAAAGGAAAGGGAAAGAATTTATTTCCAGGGCATGGAGAGCAATGACTTTTGAATCTAGAGCCCTTTATTGTATGCCTACATGGCATTTTTGTACATATTTTTACTGTACATATTTGACATTGCATGCCTATATGGCTATTTTGTACATATATTTCATACTTATACTGACATATATTGATGTATGCCTATGTAGCTATTTGGTTAATACAAATATATTTTATCGATGCCTATCCATATTTGCATTCTCAATTGATGGTTCAATAGATATGAGTTACATGTTTTCAAGTGTATAATTTAAAACTTACATTTATACTTTATGATTTACGTGCATTCTAATGTATACTTTGTGGCTTACGTGATTTCATGCGTATACCTTATATTCGTGTATATACTTTGTATTAATTTGTGTATACTATGTATTCGTGTGTATAATTTTTTGATGCTTACGTGTTTTTGAGTACTTGTGCTTCCCTTATTGACATGTACATGCTTGATCTATTCACATGTATAATTATTAATTGGTTAGCCCTAGCATTGATCATTGTTGTCCTTCATGATTTGTCTTGATTATTAATTGATTGATGCTAGACAAATTTATCGAAAAGACAAAAACACGTTTACAATTGGAATTCCATGAAATGATTCATAAAAATATTCCAATATGTTATTTATCTAAAAGTTGGAGGTCATACCAAGTACGGGATCAACAAGTTTGTATCAAAAATCTAAAAAACAAAGAACAGTGTTAATAATTATTATTAGATCTTCTCCAAAAGTTCATCAACAACCTCCATTTGAGAATCTCAAGGCTTTACATAGTGTTTTACACCCTTATCTAACTGATACACGCCCTCAACTAACTAAAAACCAACTTTCAAACCAAGTAACCATTGTATTTCAAATTTGTTGCTTTAAGCAACTTAAAAATTTGCAACTTTAGACTCTTCCAACCTAATAAGTACATCTAAGGATGTCTAAACCACACAATGGTGTACAAATAGACTTATTATATCGAAAAAATCCATTCTTTCACAATCATATACAAATTCACAAATTTTCCTTAAAAGGCTACAAAGACAACTTCTAGTGCAAGATTGAAATTTTCACATTTTTTATCACTAGAAACAAAATTCACCCTAAAACATACCTAATGGTCTTAATTGACATTATTCAAGACAAAGCATGCTCAAAATACCCACAAAAACCTATTGACCAACCTATTCACCATTAGATAATCACTAAAACCACTAAACTAGACCTTCTTCAATAAATGAAGGAACAGGGTGCTTTGCACCAATGATCATGCGTTCTTTGTGTGGAATACTTGAACTTCTCAACCATCATTTGTATGTTTCTCTTTTCTAGTGTTTTGCATTCCATCATAAGGGATCAAGCCATTTAAACGTGAGTCAGATCAATTCCATGTGTTTGGGTGAGAAAGAGGACCATGCCTAGCATAGACCTACCTATTGGGATGTGTTGGAGAATTTAATTTGGTCACAAAAATTGCAAAACAAAAGTTGCACCACTTTGCAACTTTGCACAGCTTGAATTTGACATTTTTTCCATCAAATGAAAATCCATTTCCACGGGAAAACCACTCTGAGATAGCTAAAACTAAGAGAGATTTTTGTAGAGGGGCCCAACACTATTTTGTAGGATAAGATGAGAAGTTTCTAAGCATCACGGTATCCGAATAATAGCATGTTGAAGTTTGCATCCATTTTGCACTTTGGACCCTTAAGGGATCGATCTAGTGGAACGTAGCTCAGAGTGATTCCATGTGTTTCAGTGTAAAAGAGGACCATTCCTAGCATAAACATACCTATTCGGACGTTTTGGAACAATCCTCTTGGTCACATGAGTTGCGTAGTGAAAGTTGTACCACTTTGCATAGCTTGAATTTGACACTTTTTCCATCAAGTGAAAATCCACTGGCACGGGAAAACCACTCTGAGATAGCCAAAACCAAGAGAGGTTTTTGTATATAGGCCCAAAGCAATCCTATAGGATCAGACGATAAGTTTCCAAGTGTCATGGTATCTGAGTAATAGCATGTTGAAGTTTGCAGCCATTTTGCACTTTGGACCCTTAAGGGATAGATACGGTGGAACATAGCTCAGAGTGATTTCGCGTATTTCAGTGTGAAAGAGGAACATGCCTAGTGTAAACATACCTATTCGGACGCATTGGAATAGTCCACTTGGTCAGATGAGTTGCAGAGCGAAATTTGCACCACTTTGTAACTTTGCACTGCTTGCATTTGACGCTTTTTCCATCAAGTGAAAATTTGCCACTTTGAGAAAACCACTCCAATATAGCTGAAATCAAGAGAGGTTTTTGTAGAGGGGCCCAACGTGATCCTGTAGGTTTAGACGATAAGTTTCTAAGAATCACGGTATCCGAGTAATAGCATGCTGAAGTTTGCAACCATTTTGCACTTTGGACCCTTAAGGGATCGATCTGGTGGAACGTAGTTGAGAGTCATTCCGCGTGTTTCAGTGTGAAAAAAGACCATTCCTAGCATAAATATACCTATTCAAATGTGTTGGATTAGTTAGTTTGGTCACATGAGTTGCAAAGCGAAAGTTGCACCACTTTGCAACTTTGCACTGCTTGACTTTGAAACTTTTTCCATCAAGTGAAAATTCGTCGCAACGGGAAAACCACTCTGAGATAGAAAAAAATAAGAGAGGTTTTTGTAGAGGGGCCCAACGCAATTCTGTAGGATTATATGATAATTTTCAAAGCATCACTGTATTTGAGTAATAGCATGTTGAAGTTTGTAGCCATTTTGCACTTTAAACCCTTTAGGGATCGATTAGGTGGAACATAGCTCGAAGCGATTCTGTGTTTTTTGGCATGAAAGAGGACCATGCCTAGTGTAAACATACCTATTCACATGTGTTGGAGTATTTAGCTTGGTCACAGGAGTTGCAGAGCGAAAGTTGCACCACTTTGCAACTTTGCACAATTTGAATTTGACACTTTTCCACCAAGTGAAAATCCTCTGCCATGGGAAAACCACTCCGAGATAGCCAAAACCAAGAGAGATTTTTGTAGAAGGGCCCAAAACAATCCTACATGATTAGATGAGAATTTTCTAAGTGCCATGGTATCCGAGTAATAACATGTTGAAGTTTGCAGCCATTTTGCACTTTGTACCCTTAAGGGATTGATCCGATGGAACATAGCTCGGAGTGATTCCACATGTTTTGATGCAAAAAAGGACCATTCCTAGCGTAAATATACCTATTCAGACACGTTGGAATAGTCCTCTTGGTCACATGAGTTGTAGAGTGAAATTTGCACCACTTTACAACTTTGCACTGCTTGCATTTGACATTTTTTCCATCAAGTGAAAGTCCGCTGCCACAAGAAAACCACTCCAAGATAGCCAAAACTGAGAGATTATTTTGTAGAGGGGCCCAATGAAATCCTGTAGGATCAGACAAGAAGCTTCTAAACATCATAGTATCTCAGTAATAGCATGCTGAAGTTTGCAACCATTTTGCACTTTGGACCCTTAAGGGATTGATCCGGTGGAATGTAGCTCAAAGTGATTTTGCGTGTTTCGGTGCAAAACAAGACCATACCGAGCATAAAAATACCTATTCAAATGTGTTGGAGGAGTTATTTTGGTCACATGAGTTGTAGAGCGAAAGTTGCACCAGTTTGCAACTTTCAACAGCTTGAATTTTTCAATTTTTTCATCAAGTGAAAATTCGCTGCCACGCGAAAACCACTTCGAGATAGCCAATACCGAGAGATTTTTTTTCTAGAGGGGTCCAACATGATCTTGTTGGATTAGATGTGAAATTTTGAAGTTAAATGGAGTAATTTTTATGGGGTTTGTGTCGCTGCCCTTGTAGATTTTGATGGAAAGGGGCATGAAAAATGAGGTTTGACCCTAGGCTTTGATAAAATATTGCATGTAGAGGTTGGGTGATTGTCTATTGAGGTTTTTCATGTGATTTTAAGAAGTTATGAGGTGGTGGCATGTTCCTTCTAAGGTGTGGAACCATTCCTTTCAATAAAACCTCCTTATACTAGCATAAAATAAGGGTTTTGGTTTGGCATGGTGGAGTGAGTTTTTCCTGAGACAAATTGCAGATCTGAGGGTTTGGATACATGATAATTGTTGCCTCAACAAGTTAAGGGGGTTCTTGAATGTTTAAAGGTATGTTCCTTTGTTTCTTGAATTACCTTGCACAAATAAACACACACACCTAAAACATCCTAAATCGACGTTACATGCTTTATATCACTTCTCTAATCACCTAATGACCTCTTTGAGACTTTGAATCCATTACATATGACCTTTACATGACCTTTTTCACATTTTTTACATTTCAAAATTCAAATTTTGCAAATTTTCCTATTGAAGGCATTTACAGAACAAGGTGCTACAGCACCAAACATCAACTCCAAAATTATAGTATTTTAGTAAATCTCATTATAATGCCATAGGTACTTCGTTCTCAAAAATATTTTACAATTTCACTCATACATTCAAGATTCTCTTTAAATGTCTACATCATAGGTGCTCATTATGAGCTTAACTTCAATTGAGTAACTTTAGATTCCCTCGCTAAGCTTCACATGCTCTTTTATAATGGCTTGAAATCAAAATTGAGATTTGTCAAGATCATCAAAATAAGGATGTTCCGTTGATTTTTTGGTTGAGATTCTCTTTGATGGCTCATAAATCAGCATTTTCTGCATGAGAGATCAATCAGTTTTTAGTAGTTTAATTACAAATTAGCAAAGTAAAAGAGAAAAAGAAAGAGCATCCAAAATGGAAATGAAATAAAAATAAATGGAAGGAACTTATAGATAGTCATGCACATCTCACAACTTAGTCACTCTTGGTAATACATCTTCACTGGGAATTTCAACATACCTATTGCACACAACACCTCTCATGAATAGAGTAAGTTGAAATTTCAGAAGCTCTTATAATGTCTACACCATAGCTACTCATGATAAGGTTAACTTCAAATAGATAACTTGAAAGTCCCTCACCAAGCTTTGCACACACTTTTCTAATGGCTTAAAATCATGATTGATATTTGTCAAGATTATCAAAATAAGGATGTCGCATTACTTTTATGGCTAACATTCTCTTGGATGGTTCATATATCTGCATTTTTTGCAAAGGGACACCAATCACAGTTTAGTATGTTACTTAAAAATACGTAAATTAAAAGAAGATGATAGAATTGGCATCAGACAAATTAATGTGCATATAAGTATAAATTAATAAGAATTGATGTGCATATACTTACAAATTAATCCAACAAACCATCCGGGTCTGCTCTACTCTTTATTGTGTCAAGTATTGCCTCATGGTCAAACTCACAGACCTTCCACAAGGTCTTCTTCAAAGTTCTACCCCCATATTTGGTCAAACAAACATTGGATGCCACAACAAGGTTCGAGTAATGAAGAATCTTATGATGCATGTCAAAGTCCTAAAATAGCCAATGTTTAACACTTGAATGTGGGTACCTTCTAAGCTATGTTCCAGTAACCACAACTGAGCCTGTAGGGTATTCGATGTTTTATCCATCTATAACTGGGGCCTCCAATTTCTTTTTGGGCCCAACACAATGACACAAGTAATATTTTGTTCCCTCTTCATTATCTTCATCTACAATAACTGCATAAACATGCCCTACATTGATATGTGCAGAAAATATCTTGAAATTTGTCAACATTACGAATACAATACAAAGTAAGATAACGATATGGAATTTCAACAACTATGAAAGTAGATATATCACCTGGTTGAGCTAGATTTGTTATGTGGTCAAAGTCGACTGATGATTTCATCTGTGTCAGTTCTAATGTCGTTGAAGGGCGATACGTGTGAAGTGGGCTAAGATAACCTGTCAACCATATGTCAACCCACTCCCTTGACTCACAATCATTCCAGACTTTCATTGTACATGAAGAACAAAAGCATACCATCTTTCATGTACCGATACTCCATGAACCTACATTTGAGCTAACGAAAGAGTGTACCTCACTCGATGTTGTTAGTGTACAACAATTCTCATATGGTGCAATGTTAGTATCATCCATCAACCAAAAAAATCTATGAATTGAAGATGTGCCTTCATTACCTAGACCCATCGAAGCATTACATCACTCGATGATTGATTTTGCATCTATCAACTTTGCATTGTCTCTATACTTTCACTCTTCTCGTGCTAATCCTCTTTCCATACATGCTCCCCGTTTCCATGTCATTCCTCACAAAATTTCCACATATGTTGAACACCTATAATTACATGCATCCTGCACGACCAATATAACATGCACGAGTACTTGAACTATGTTTTTACAGTTATCAGACCACATTATATGTCGATCGTATTTTATGCCCCTCTAAGCAAAACCACTGTAGAAAATTTGGAAGCAACCTTGCACGAACTCTGGAGAATGTGTGCGATCATCACTTATGTAAAAGTGGTACTCCCTCAATACCTTCCTTTGCTCATCTATACTATCAGAAGCATGAATGAATGCTATGTGCACAAATATTGAAACCTATGTGGAGTTGTAATATTGTGACAGCACCTCATGTCATGGTTGTAGAGTGTAGTTCTCCACAAACTCTGCCACTGATACTATGCTTCCAACTAGAAAGGTGTCCTCGCATAGCTTAAATTGTGTGTCCAACCATCGGGCTCTATGGGTATGCATTGCATACTCAGACAATATATTGTCACGAAACATGGACATAAATTGGTACACTAGAATCTTCTCAATAACCAAATCACACCTTTTTGCTTGAGACCCATCTTTTGTAGCATATGCCACTATTTTATACTTCTCGAACTCTACTAGTTTTTGTCCCACCTAATCTGTTCTTTCCATATGTTGACATACTGGCATATGCTGGAAGCCACTGCAATGCTCACATGAACCATCCAAGCATGTTGTCCTCTAGAATATATGTCCATCCTCTATTTCACATAATTTTTTTGATAAGAACTCTCTTGAAGATTTTGGTGGGGCTTCTATGCCACAATCCTACAAAACATCGTTAGTATGCAAATCTACACATATATAATGATAAACATCATAATGGTTAGAAAATTCAATATGTAGTCTATAACAAGTAGTGCATGTGTGATTTATCTTGACATAAAAAGGTTTAAGCATTTCAAAAAATCTTTGAGAAATACTAATTTGAGGATAATCATTTACAAATTTTTGAAAAAATTGGGTTTGAGTCATATCCAAAAAATGCTTTCGATGTGGCTCACAATTCTAACTACCAATTCTCCTTCTTACCACATCCCTTTGATTCAGAGCTGGCCTTATTTTATTCTTACAATACTCTTCAATTAGTGGTCTCAAGGCTTTGAAAACTTCTTTATCTTTTCGTGATAGTATCCTCGAGAATTCCCATAATTCATTTGAATCATTGCCCTCAATTCTTTGTCGCCTTTGAATGGCTCTTGATAAATGTTTTCTACTAATTCCCATGTGTTCACTCATCTTTTTAATAAGATGAGCTCTCTTTATTTGACAACTTACCAAGGTCGATGTAATGACATATCGGGTGAAATTACTATCCTTTGAGTGTGAGGTCTTACCCACACTCTCATAAGAATTCATTAGATTCTTCACAATAGTTTCTTCACTTGATACATTCGATGTTCTCAACCCAAGAGTCTTCATGATGTTCCTATACTTTACATCCTGCATCATTTCAACAAATAGTTGACATCTTGCAGTCTCATTTAGTCTTTCAAAGAATTGTTCCCAAATCTTCTCAGCATATCTTCTACAAGTGTGTGTTGAAATCTTACCTTCCATGTGTTGCAAAATCTCATCATCAATATTAATCAAATACTTTGGCTTTCTACGCAAAATTCTAGGTGGTGTTCTCCTTGGTACATACATCTCCATATTAGGAATTTCATCAATATTCAATTGAGGTGGGATAGATTTCATACCTTCGATCAAGGGTGGAGAAGAAGACATGCCTTGAGGTTCACATGGGGATGATGGCATACCTTCTTTGTCAAATTCGAGTGATGATGTACTCTCAACTTGAGATGTGTTGGATGGTGTCTAACAATATTCACTTGAGCTAGATGGTGTCCCTCCATATTCACTTGCACTAGATGGTGTTCATCCATATTCACTTCTGCTAGATGGTGTCCCTCTATATTCACATGTTCTTAATGGTGTCCCTTCATATTCACTTGTCGTAGAGGGTGTGTCTCGAACTATTGTATCTGAATCTATCTTACGATGATGCTTTAATATTCGTTCCTTTTGTGCTGCCAATTCCTGTTCTTTTTTTGACGGCTGAGGTTCCTCTTCAATTGGCTTGTTTTCGTCAATCGTTTCCAATTTCTTCTTTTCACGATATGCCGCCAGCTAACCTCTCTCATTTTCATTGAAGGTTTAATTCTATTTCTTCTGTTAGTTTCCTCTTTGTCTTTTTCTTCGGCATGGCAGATAATTTTATCTATACCATGGTAATGAGATGGATATTAGTTCCTAAAACATGTATCCATTCAAGTTAATTGAAAAATATATGTCATTCAAGGCTTCATTTAAATAATACTTACAATCATCTTGTACAAAATTTAACCTAGCATAGATAAATGTGACATGATTTTTTTAAATCCAGAATACCTTAAAGAAAAGTGGTAATGTGGCATGCCATGATTGCAAGATAGGCTCAAAATGGAAGCATGGACATTTACAAAAAATTGCATTTTTTGGCAAAGTTGTGAAGAGATAAGTTAGTTAAGAAGTTAAAAAAATAGTTATATACATTGGGGGAGTTGATTTTGAAGGGAAATAAGATAAATATCATGTAAGTTACAATCATAATGAGTGTAATGGAATTTTGAGTATTTGATAAGTTTGTGGTGTAGGAGCACCTTGATAATCTATGCTTCCATTTTGAAATTTGATTCAATTTTGGGTATCTCCATATCGTAAGAGGGTCATTAAGATATTTTCCATGTATGGGAATCATTAGGGGGTTTAAAATGTGCATTGACAAGGTAAGGTTATAATGAGAAACAAAATTGAAAGCAAGCCATAATAGAATGAAAGAAAATGTGTAAAGAGTTCGAATACCTAAAAAACCAGACTTTCAAAAAGAGGAGTTCAGCCCAATTATGTAGGCTTAGCTTCTTCTTTCTTCAAACTCTACAACAATTTGACTTGTTCAAAAGTTTTTTCCCCTCCAAACTTCAATTGTATATCAGTTTTCAATGGAATTCAAACTTCAATTGATATTATATGTCTTTCAATGTGGAAAATCTTCTATTTCATGCAAAGGTGGTAGAAAGATCATGGAAAAGGTGATGGAATGTGGAAAACATGCTTGCACACTTTACAACATCATCAAAAGGCTAATTTTTTGTCAAAGCATGTGCAGAACCAAGAGAATATGCAGACTGTGGGCCTTGAAATCATGGGTATATTCAATTTTTTTACCATTTTTAGTGGAATACAAAACACGCCCGTGTTATAACGTGAGCATGTTATTTCTTCCTAAAATGGTAGCATCTCTACTTCTTCAAAACGTGCACGTGTTATATGAAATATGGTTTTCTTAATATATTTCCTTTCTCCCTCTTTGTCTAAGAGGGAGAGAGAGGGAGGGAGGAAGGGAGGGAGGGAGAGAGGGAGGGAGAGGGAGGGGAGTTAGAAAGAGATAGTGGGAGAGATGGAGATAGATGGGGAGGGAGAGAGGGGGATAGTGGGAGATAAAGAGGGAGACAGAGAGTGGGAGAAAAAGAGAGAGTGAGGGAAGGAGGGAGGGAGAGAGGAAGAGTGGGAGAGAAAGAGAGAGTGGGAGAGAAAGAGGGAGAGAGAGGGAGGGAGGGGGGAGGGAGAGAGGGAGAGAGGGAGGGTGAGAGAGAGAGCTAGTGGGAGAGAAAGAGGGAGAGGAGGGAGAGGGAGGAAGGAAGAGGAGAGAGGAGAGAGAGGGGAGATAGATGGGAAGAGAGGGGATGGAGGGGGAGGAGAGGGGGAGAGAAAGAGATAGTGGGAGAGAAAGAGAGAGGACAGAAAGAGGGAGAGAGGGAGAGGGAGAGAGGAAGAGTGGGAGGAGAAAGAGGAGAGGTAGAGTGGAGAGAAAGAGATAGTGGGAGAAAAGAGAGAGGAGGAGGGAGAGGGGGAGAGTGGGAGGGAGAGTGGGAGAGTGGGAGGGAGAGGGAGTTGGAGAGAAAGAGGGAGAGAGGGAGGGAGAGGGAGTGGGAGAGATGGAGATAAAGAGGGAGGGAGAGAGGGGGAGAGTGGGAGAAAGATGGAGTGGGAGAGAGTGGGAGAGTAGGAGAAGGGGAGAGTGGGAGAAAGAGATAGAAGGGGAGAGTGGGAGAAGGGGAGAGTGGGAGAAAGAGATAGTGGGCGAGATGGAGATATAGAGGGAGGGAGAGCCAAATTGAGAGAGACATAGAGGGTAGAGGGTTAGGGTATGTGCAGGATCATGATGGGCCAAAAAGTGGAGATATGTAAGTCATATGATGGCCCATGTGGTTGACGAATTTTTTTTAATCCAAAATTGATGAAACGAAAAGGGTTGTTAGAGGAGATTCTCAGCTTTCCAACAATATAAATTATTCTTTACTTTGAATTTAATAAATAATTATTATTTATTTTCTATTAGAATTACGAATAAAGTCCTAATTGATAGGCTGATTGAAAAAAATCTCTTACTTTCAAGAGTATCATATTTTTTGAATCCGAAACATGCGTCACATTCTATGTTTTGCACACTATAGGATTAGAAAAAAAAAAATTGAATTTCATAAATTTTTGACCAAGTTAACGTGGTTAGACAGATGAGATTTTATATTTTTCTTAAGTTCTAATAAAAAATCATAATTAATTATCTACTTGGGAAAAAATTATAAAAAAATATGCATCACATCGGGACATGAGTCCTCTACTTATATCTAAAATCTTATAGAAAAATATTATCATTTTATTGTGGTTAGGGTGGTCAGATAGACACCTACTTCTTATTTTTACCCTAAAATTTAAATACTACCACATTGAAATTTCAAATTTTCACCGAATAGATTTATTTTTTTAAAGTAAAGGTCTAGTAGTTTAGAAACTACATTCAATTTTCTATAGATTCTATTTTTACATTTTTTGGAAATAATATAGATAACTTATTCAAATATTTATGTCAAGTTTTCTAACTCTGATTTTCTATCTTTTTATTGCCACTTAAGGGCATGTTTTTTCCATGATGATCCTGCACATATCCGTTAACCTCAACCCTTAAACCCTTAAACCTTAAACACTAAAAACCTCTATCCTCTACCATGTACCCTCAACCCAATAATCTCTACCCTAAACCATAATCCATCAACCCCTATACCCTCATAATCCCTCAGCCCTCAACCTTCAACATTTAATACCTAATCCATCAACCCCTATACCCTCTACTCTATAACCTCTTAATCCCTCAACCCTAAACACTAAACCCTTAAACCCTAACCCATAAACCCTCTACCCTCTACCGTCAATCCTATACCCTCTACCCTTAACCCTAATCCCCCAACCCTTAAACCCACATAGTAAACTCTCTACCATAATCCCTCAACCCTCTTGACCCTTAATCTCTCAACCCTTAACCTTCAACCTTTAAACCCTAATCCTGCAACCCCTATACCCTCTTAATTCCTCAGCCCTCAACCCTTATCCCTTAAACCTCAACCCTTAAACTCTAATCCCTCAAACCCTATACCCTCTTAATCCTTGAACCCTTAAGCCTCAACCCTTAAATCCTAATCCCTCAACCCCTATACCCTCTTAATCCATCAACCCTCAACCCTTAAACCCTAATCCCTCAACCCCTATACCCTCTTAATCCATCAACCCTCAAACCTTAACCCTTAAACCCTAATCCCTCAACCATCAACCCTTAAACCCTAATCCCTCAACCCCTATACTCTCTTAATCCCTCAACCCTCAACCCTCAACTCTTAAACGCTAATCCCTCAACCCCTCAACCCTCAACCCTTAAACGCTAATCCATCAACCGCTATACCCTCTTAATCCATCAACCCCTCAACCCTTAAACCCTAATCCCTCAACCCCTCTACAATTTTAATCCCTCAGCCCTTAAACCCTAATGCATCAACCCCTATTCACTCTTAATCCCTCAACCCTTAACCCTTATACCCTAATCCTTCAACCCCCATACCCTCTTAATCCCTCAACCCTCAACCCTTAACCCTTAATCCCTAAACCCTCTACTTGAGAGAGAGGGAGGGAGAGAGAGAGGTGGTGGGAGGGACATACTTGAGAGAGAGGGAGAGGGAGAGAGAGAGAGGGAGTGAGAGAGAGATAGAGTGAGTCACTACGAGAGGGAGAGGGTCTAGGAGGGAGAGACTTGAAAAATAGACAGAGGAAGATGGGGTAGGATGAAGATAATTAAGAGAGAGAAAGAGGGAGAGAGGGTTGGAGGGAGAGAGAAAAAGTGGGAGAGAGATAGACGGAGTGAGAGAGAGGGAGAGAGACAAAGTGGGAGAGAGATAGAGGGAGTGAGAAATAGGGAGAGAGAAAAAGTGGGAGTGAGAGAGGGAGAGAGACAAAGTGGGAGAGAGATAGAGGGTGTGAGAGAGAGAGGTAGTGGGGGAGAGAGAAGGAGAGACATAGAGATGGAGAGAGAGTGAGACAAAGAGAGGGAGAGGGAGAGAGTGTGGGAGGGAGATACCGAAGAGAGAAGGAGAGGGAGACAAAGTGGGAGAGATGGGGTGGGAAGGAGAGACCTAAGAGAGTAGGAGAGAGAGGGAGTGGGATATAGAGAGATGGGAGAGATACAAGGAGTGAGAGAGAGACTTGAGATATGGAGAGGGGATGGGAGGGAGAGGGAGTACTCGGGCGAGAGGGAGTACTCGAGATAGAGGGATTCGAGACAGATGGAGGGAATTAGAGAGAGATAGAGAGAGAGGGGGTGTGGGGAGATACCTGAGATAGAGGGAGAGTGAGAGAGCAGGAGGGGGTAAGAGGGAGATATCTAAGAGAGAGGGAGAGAGATGGAGAGAGATAGAGTGAGTGAGAGAGAGAAAGGATGTGGGAGAGAGATAGAGGGAGTGTGTGAGAGAGACAAAGAGAGGCTTGAAAGAGGGAGAGGGGATAGAAGGGAAAGACTTGAGAGATACAGAGGGAGGAATAGGGGGTGGGAGGGAGAGACTTGAGAGAGAGGGAGAGGGAGAGAGAGTGGGAGAGAGATAGAGGGCATGAGAGAGAGAGAGAAAGAGAAGTGGTGGGAGGGAGATACTTGAGAGAGATGGAGATCTAGAGGGACTGAGATAGGGAGGGAGAGACCTAAGACAGATAGAGGGAGTGACTGTGAGAAGGAGAGAGGGTAGGAGGGGAAGACTTGACAAAGAGAGAGAGGGAGAGGAGGTAGGACGAGGATACTTGAGTGAGAGAGAGAGGGAGAGGGAGTGGGAGGGAGAGACCTAAGAGAGAGGGAGAGAGACGAAGTGGGAGAGAGTGAGAGAGAGGGAGTGGGAGAGAGGGAGTGTGTGTGTGTGTGTGAGAAAGAGAGAGGGGGGATGGAGATACCTGAGAGAGAGTGAGAGAGAGGGAGAGAGATAGAGTGAGTGAGATAGAGGGAATGGGAGAGAGATAGAGGGAGTGAGTGACAAACCTAAGAGAGGGAGAGGGGGTAGGAGGGAAAGACTTGAGAGAGAGAGACAAAGAGAGAAAGATAACAACCTAAGAGATGGAGATGTAGTGATAGAGAAAAAAAGACCAAAGAGGGAGAGAGAGATAGAGGGAGAGTGAGAAAGGGGGTTGGAGTGAGATAGATTTATTTAGGTACCTATGTGGGAGGGAAAGAGACCTGAGAGAGGGGATTGGACTGAGAGAGTAGTCTAAGTTGCATGGGAGGGAGTGAGACCGGAGAGATATAGACTTCAGAGGGATAAAGAGTTTTCCAGTTATGGTAATGAGTTAGAGAAGGTATAAAAGGTAAAACCTCGACTATCCATTTGGTGCTCACCAAATGGCCTACTTTGGATGTGTTAATTGACAGGATTTTCCAAATTTCCTCATATTTTCGTCTGTGCTCCCTGTCTCATTTGCACATCTTTCAACATGCAAGTTTATAAAAAAATGGTGATAGTGTTAACCTCTCTCTTAGCTATCTAAATATATAATTATTTTTTCATTTTGATTTAGTTAAGGTTTTGATCCATGGATTCTATTGTAAATGCCTCCGTTTCTGGTCAAAAATCAACATGTGCTAGCTTTAGGATAGATTTTTTACCCGTTCATTGAAACATGAAACAAATTATATTTTTTGAAACTAGACTCCATTCTACACATGATGAAAAAAAAGAATCAATTTTCAATTATTTTGCAAAACATTTAGGGGGGAGCATGCTCAAATTTTAGCTTTTCAGGGTGTGTCCACTTTGAAAATTCATAAAATATTATATATTCATTAAAAAATTATTTGAAAGAATGAGGATAAACTACATGGTGTTAGATAATTTCTCACCATTGGGATTTTTAAAATTCTAAAAAAAATTCAATCAAAAAGGGGCGAGCCCTCAGGCGCTATGCTACTTTTTTTAATAAAAACATGACCTATTTTGCCTCCCCCCCTTTTTGAGACCCTTAATCTTCCTTAATTTTAAAAAAAATAGTAGCTTAGAAACTAGAATTAGAGCACTTAAACTTTTTTTCTTGATGCATTTTGAAATTTTGAGCATAACTATCTTCATTTTCTCGTGCAAATCATATTTTGCTGATTTCAGAAAAAAAAAGTGGCATCTTAAGAGCCAAAATTGTGTCACGGGTTTGTGCACTAACCCTGAACCTCTATGGTGAATTTAATATGGTCTTCTCCCCCTTTTGACAACAATACCAAATGTCAAATAGGTAGTAAATCAATAAATGGCCACTACAAAAGATAAAAAACTATGAAAGAAAGAAATAATAAACACAACCTATATAGAATAATTAAGCATCAAGAAACCAACTATCCAAACGTCTTAAACTATTGTCACAATTAAAACTAAACACCATCAGATCAGAATAAAGAAACAATAAAACATAGCACAATCATAATGAAGCATGGTGACTGCCAGAGTATTAGAAGATTGATCATATATGCCAACCATGAAGATTTCTGGCATATAAAAATATCCATGATGCAAAAACATGAGAAGAACTATACCAAAGCATCACATATACAGTGTGAAGTAAAACTATTTGAAGATAGAAGTGGAATAGCAACATTATGAATCACTAGGGGTGAATGATCTAATCTATGAAAATCCCCTTGAAACTATGAAACCATGCAACTGATAAGATCATATTCTCTCCCTTAGAGTAATAGTGAAAGAAAACTGATAACAAGAGAGTGCATCTTTGCCAATTCTCAAGAAAAGAAAACATTATACAACAAGGCACTATACCATGCTATCTTAAGGAATTTTTTTGTATTGTGCTTTATACTTCAAGATGTTATCTGATAATATGAAAGTTGAGTCAACATTATGAGGGAACCAAACAAGATTAACTGAAACAATGTATTAATAAAAACTTATCCATTGCATACATGTAGACCATAAATATATATTGTACATAAATAATGTATCCACCAAAACTGGTATAATCCTAGGAAGTGCATTTATATCACTATCTTGAATAGATTTTAAAAATATCATTAAAACATCATTACCAAGAAGAATGCATGGTTATAAGGCTAGCATTGCAACAAATGTAATGAAGCATATCACACCGCCTATTACCCATAGTTCACTATCCAGAAGTAACTCAACCGTCAAACCATCACTTCACATATTACTGCTATCAAGGTACCAATGCCACCATTACTTCCCATATAAGAAATCAATAGCATATAGTATATAAAATCACTCTCAAGAACAGTATGAGTACCAAACAACTGAATTCTATGTCACTATCCAAACTTGGAAACAAACTAGTCCTTCACACTAACTAAACAAAGAATTCATTCTCAGTATAATCATTACTGCTATGAAATCATGATCCAAGTAAAATCACATGTACACAATCATTTCACATTCAGATTGTATTCAAACTCTCCTAAGAACACTTGTTAAAGGACTAGAAGAAACCACCTTGAGAGTCTACTTGACAATAATTATTACTTGTAAAAAGAATGTATTCACAACACTATCTTAAATCCAATTAAGGAATTTACAACATTGTCTTGTATAGTAGAGGAAGAAAATTAAAATACCAAGTTGCAAGTTCAAATGTTGAAAGATCATAGTCCACTATTCCCAAAATAAAAAAATCTATCCAAACTCAAAAACACTATGCACAATATAAATGAAACGTCACTATCACTATAGAAGCAAGGATGACTTGATATACTATCATGCAAAATTATCATTGTACTTGATCACAACACTTGCATAAGAAATCAAGTGATCATCATGCTAAACACCAATGCGAGTGAATAAAAGAATGTCAAAATCATAAATTCCTAAGTGCATCAAGAAGTGAGCCAACCATACAACATTGTCTGAACTTGAAAGGATTATTAAGTTCTCATTTATCATTTTTCATTATCACTATCCCTACATTATGTGTCAGCATGTTACTATTTAGGCTTGAAACAAAATGTGGTAGTCTAAATAGTTGCATTATCATTGTCCAAGGTATTCAAGGAACTCTCCATCCACACTAAGTACCAAGCATGAACCAACCAAACTCTACAATATTGACACTTTTATTTGAATTTGTAAACATTGCCACTACATACCAAATGCAAACCATTTTCAAGAAATTGTCATTAAAGAGAAATAACTCTTTGAATCTGACATAGGAAGACATGTTTCTGTCATGAGATTCCAAACATTATTTGAATTCCAATCTACTGACCTTGCATAAGAAGCAAAACTATCACCATGCAAAACACAATTGTGAATGCATAACAATACTACTATGACATGAATAAACATCCCAAAAGTGACTATGTTCATTGACAAGAAATAATTTCAAACTGCCATCTTTACAAGTGAGAATCATATCAATTTCAAGACTCTTATTGCAAAGACCGAACATAGACAATCACTAACTTCTCTACAATTGAAAGCATGGCATTACCAATGTTGTCAAGTTAGTCATGAAACTAGTACTGCACTGTCACAAAGGTCATCTCAAATGAACTTATGAGCATTAAGAATCAGCTCAAGAATAGGCCTTTCTCTTTCTCATGAATAATATCACTATCACACCATCAAGAAATATTATTCTAGCACAAATTATAAAGTATCAAAAAGATGAGTGTTGTCCACCTAACAAAACTTGTTGCATATAAAGTATGCTACCAAATCAAGAGAGTAATGAAACTAAACCATCAAACCATTTCCTATCAAGATCACTATAGTAGCACTAAGAAACAATCATAGCACTGTTGGTAGATGCCTGAAACAAGAGTCTCACAAAGCAACTAAAATACATATCACTGTCAATATGATCATGATTGACATTACACAGTGACAAGATTCACTCAAGGAAATACAATGTATACTACTGGCATGACACTAACAGAGATAATATTCTTTTAATTGATGAATGATGTAACATCACTATTAATGATTATCCTCTCCTTTGAAGCCCTTATCTCATATGATACTATCATGGGAAATAATTTTTTCACTGTTTGTGAAGCAAACTACCACTCCATATTATATTATCAAGCAAGAGAACTTGTGTCCAGGAGTATTATGCAACAAAAAGATGATTATTGCAGTGTAATGATGACTACTATCCACTTGACCATATCACCACTCAAATACTACTCTCAAAAATTGTAAATGATCATAACCATCACAGATGCATAAGAGATTGAGTAGCATTGTCCCTATCTTCAAACCAATAACAAACAAATAACATTCACAAGAAATTGAATTGACATCAAGCACCATCAAAAGAGGAATGAAGATAATCATAAAGGCTCAAAACTAGTATTGTCCTTTGTACCAATACCTTTTTTCACACATGAAATACCTTGAACCAAACAAGAATATCATTATGCATCTGATATGGTGTAAACACATACCACTACTACCCCTATAATTTTCAATTTCATCATCAATAATATTTAGAACCAATTCCTTTATATAATAAACACAATCACCTTCTAACAAAGAAACAGGTACCCTTGCACAACCATTGATGCCATCATGAAGAAGTATGAGCTTTATATTGACTTCAAAGATCAAACAGGGACTATCACCAACTTCTAAACCAAAAACCACCAATTTATTGTAGAGACACAACCTCTTTATTGTTATCTAAGGGGTTTGAATAATACCTCTAAATGAATCTTCCCCTCAAATCAGGCTCCTTTTAGCATGCACAAGCTTTGACTCATGCTTCTCCTAGTTTTACTTTCTTCTCCAAACCTTTTGAATGATCATCTTCTTGGGATGTTTCCTTCTCCAAAATTTCTTCTCTTGTTTCTCAAACCTAGTTCTACAGTGCTTTGCAACATGACCATGGTTATGACATTTATAACATGTTACATTCATACTCCCAAAGAATTCATATTGACTCCTTTTAGACCTTCTTCTATGATAGCTTTTGGAATGTGCAGGATCATCATGGAAAAAACAAGCCCTTAAGTGGCAAAAAATTCAAAAAATTAAGAGTTAGGAAACTTGATGTAAAAATTTGAGTAAGTTATCTATAAGTTATCTATATTATTTCAAAAATATGTAAGAAAAAAATCTATAGAAAATTGAATGTAATTTCTAAAATACTAGGTTTTTTTTTGTTTTTTTAAAATCTATTTGGTGAAAATTTGAAATTTCAATGTAGTAGCACTTAAATTTTAGGGAAAAAATAAGTAGGCATCTGTCTGACCACCCTAACCACAATGAAATGATAATATTTTTTTATAAGATTTTAGATATAAGTAGAGGACTCATGTTATTACAAATTTTTAAAAATATAAAAACTTGTATGTCTGATCACCTTAACTTGGTCAAAACTTCATGAAATTCATTTTTTTTTAATCCTATATTATGTGAAGCATAGAATTTGAGGCGTGCTTTAGATTCAAAAAATGTGATACTGTTTGAAAGTTATAAATGTTTTTCAATCGGCCTATCAATCTAGACTTTAGTCATAAATCAAATAGAAAATGAATAATAACTGTTTATTAAATTCAAAGTAAAACATAATTTATATTGGTGAAAAGATGAGAATATCCTTATAAAACCCTTTTCGTTTCATCAATTTTGGGTAAAAAAATTGTCAGCCACATACCCTACACATACCCATCATATCGTCACTTTTTAGCCCATCATGATCCTACACATACCCATTTCTTTATGCCCATAACCATTACATAAATAACAATAAATAGGAAATAAATAATTGTACCTCACTGATTGATCTTGCTAAGTAGGTGGAGATCTTGTGAATCGGTTGGCTCTACTTCTTCTTCCTTTGTTGATGTCCTTGAACTATCTACCATTAGTATTCTTAGGGCCAACAAAATGGTAATTTAAATCTATCTTCATTCTTGGTGTTTTTATAACTTCAAACCTTTGCCCTTCTACAAAGTCCAAAATAATAACATCCTTTCAATGTTTCTTCTTACTTAACATCTCATTCAACTTGTTGGTTCTCTCAACAAATTTATGATTCTTTTCTAACTATTTTCTAACATTCTCGAGATCTTTCCTTAAAGAGACTATTTCTCTTTCAAGCTTTTGACATTCAACTATTTTAGATTGACAATCAACTCATCTTTTATAGTGTGTTCCTTTAACAAACAATTTTCCTCTAGTTGTGTTCTTAGAGACAACACTTCAACCTTTATCTTTTGACAATCTTCTACTTTGGTTTGCAGCTTCATGCAAGTTACTTCATCTTTTCTATACTCTGCCAATTGCAACTTTAGATCCCGATTCTCCTTTCTAAGTTTCTCAATCTCATTAAGAGAATAAATAAGTTCACCTTTAAAATCAATTTCACAATCATCTTCAAATTACTCTTGTTCAAAATCACTCACTAAGTGATCTCTTTCTTTGTCTACACTTTTCACTACAAGATCATATTTTGTACTAGGTTTAAATAGTGTATGTTGTTCAACATTATGCTCATTTTTTTTTCTTTTGTTTCTTTTACTTTTTTCCATAACAAGTACTCCACTACCAAGAACCCCTAAGTTGGTTAGAATTTGTGCAAGGGTATGGCTCTGATACCACTTGTTGGAGTATGGGGTGACCCCATAATATTGGTTTACAATTTTTGGGCAAATTGGACTCTAAACTAATTTTTTTAACTAAATCTTCACTTTTAGGCTCCTATAGTGGCTAAACCGTGAGGAATTTGAAGATGATGCAAACTAGTGATTTGTGATGTTTTGTCTATAGATTATAAAATTATTTATTTCAAAAATTTTAGAATCAGATTACACTTCTTTTTCCATCTCCTTTGAAAACTATTTTTTTTTAAAAACAACATTTTTAAGGAGTGACACTCACCATATACAACATAGTTTTTTTTGTGTGAAGGATAAAATTCTTTTTTTTTTGAATTTAGATTTGTAACTATGATATTTAGCACTTTAAATATGATATCTAATTTAAAAATGTAACTACGATAAAATTCTAATTGTTTTGGCTCTTCTGCTTCAGCTCATTTAAGTCTACGTCCTAAACCTGCTTTCCTTGTTATTACTAAATTTGGCCTACTGACCATTTTGCCTAGTTTTTTGTGCAAAGACAACGTGGCCAATGAACCTTGCTCTTCCATCATATCTTGCTTACCTAGCCGCAATCGCTTTAAGATCCACATTTATGATATTTCTAAACTTTTGATAGGCCATTTTCCTTTTCATGCATGTGATCTACACACTGCCTTGATTAGCCAACAAAGCTTTATTTGCCCAAATATCCATTATGTGAAGAAATCCTATTGCTTAGTCGGTATCTCTAACATTTTTCTTTTAGAAGTTCTATGGTTTTTTCTTTTGCAGGTTAATATCATGGGTGGCGATCGTCTATGGACTGAGCCTGATAACTACGGTGAACTCCATAAAAATCTGCTGGTTTGGCACATCTATGTCAAGGGTGGCTTAGCTACTCTAATGGAGAATGTTGTGGGTCATGACCCTAACTTGTCCGGTCAATTTACCAATTCTTGGAAGGACGGAGAGTGACGCTGGGTGGTATGGCTTTTGAAGTTAGTGAAGAGGTGATTGTGAAGGCTATTGGGATGAAGTGCATGGGGAAAAAGTATATGAGACACACTCAGACTCAGGATAATGACAACATGAATGCATTCTTTGTGGGGAGTGAGGAGTTGGTCCGCAACCAATCGAGCTTTGAATAGGAGGCCCTTTCGTAGCCCTAGGACGAAGTCTGTTTGGCCTTCATGAAATATGTGATGCTTGAAGGTAGATTTAAAACCTAATTTTTCTAGCACTTCCCTTTGTTGAATCATCTTAGGTAAAAAGTTATGTTAAGTTTTCCATTTTTCTGCTTATGGATTTGGAAAATTCGGTGGAAAAATGTAAGGAAACTACTAGCCTTGACCCGGATGACATCCTTCCTCTACCTCTCCACCAAGGGCTTACTATGATGCTTTATCATTTCCACCTTGCTTTATGTCCACCTAAGCCTATTTATGTTGTCTGTATGGAGGAATTTGAACCCCTCATTGTTGCTAACATCTCCCCTGTTGAATCTAAAAGCCCCACTCGAAAACCCCATTTGTGTACTGCTGATAATCCCAAACCAAAACATTCTGCAAAAAAGCTCAAATGTAGCATGGGAAATACATAGACAAGCACCATGACCAGTCTATGTGAACTCAAGGCCACTCCAAATAAAAAGGGAAAAGATGACAAGAAAGGCTTAATGGAGCCTATGGCGAAAGAGGGAAAAGGAAAAAATATTGTGGGGAAGGATTCCAAAGGTTACATGGTCATGGAGGCATCGATTATAACTAGTGGAGAGACCACTATTCAGAGGTCCGGGAGATTGGCAAAAAATAACAAAAAATGATATGTTGTTTTGGACTTGGAGGAGGAGCAGACAAACATTAAAGAGTATAGAGGAGGAAGAGAAGGAAAATGTGAAAGGTCCCCAGACCATCCCTTACAGCAAAAATGAGTTGAAAGAGAACTCAACCTCTCAGTCTTTGCACCCCCTGGATGTTGAGCATGTTGAGGACCTGAAGGTCACTAATGAGGGAGAGGAGCATTGTGTTCTAAAATAAACAATGGACAAGGTGGATAATATATTCAGAGGCCTAACTTTCTTCACTGTGAAGTTGGTCCATTTCATCACCAACACTCTATCCATAGTGATTAAATATGAGCTAGAGGGTAAGAATGTTGAGGATAACCAAGAGTGGGTCAGGGACGATGTCATGGACCTCTTGTCTAAAAACTGGGATAATGCGAGTTAGCTAATGTTAGGTCTATGTTTTTGTGTTTATGTTGTTTGTCTGTGGTCGGTGTACTATTTTTTGGCTAGATTTTTTATAAAAACTTGGACTTGATATTTTTCTAACACTTTCATTTGGTTTCATAGTGTTTTATTAAATATTTTTTCCTTAATCAAGTTTCGAAGTCAAACCAATTACAATTGAAACATAGGCGAACTGTATACAACATGAATTTTTTTGTATGTATCGAAATTCAATTTATTTTTTACTGCATCAAGGACATCAATACCCAACCTGAATTTTTTTTTTAAAATTATTTTGATAATATGCTATTTTTCCACATGTGTAGAACAAAGAGATTTATTTTTCAGTGAAAAATCTATGTTTAATAAAACTAAAAAAACCATACATAATAAAACAAGAAAATATTAAAATTATATTTGTTGGATAGCTCATTCTAAGGACTACCATGATCATTTAAAATAAATTTTAAATGAATTCATTTGATCCTCCAAAAGATAAATCAAAACTGACTTTTTATCATCATTTTGATAGGTGTAAAGGAGACTCCGTTGTAGGTATGGTTTAAAACTAGTGGGGTTCTATCCAAAGGAGTTTGATCTAAGGTGGTTTGATAAAACCCTATTCAATTGAAATCCTTAAAATGGAGCATTTTAAGGCTTAAATCATTATATTTTCTAAAAATATATGATTTCAGCAAAAATCAGAATATCCTAGAAATTGTAAACCAACTTTGTGGGGTCACCCTATGGGAAACACTGAGAGGGGGAGGGGGGTGAATTAGTGTTTCAATTTAACCAAATTCAAATTCAATTATTTTTCAAATCACATAACTAATCATGAAAATTTTAGTTGCAAGAGTTTACTCAAATGTGATAGCCAATATTAGATCTTTAAACCACCTGAAGACCTCAAAAAGGAATAACACAAAAGAAACATGACATTATTTTTAAGAGTGGAAAACCCTCATAGGGATAAAAAATCACTTGAGAAAATTCCTCTCTGGCTTAAGAAATTCTCACTGATTACAAAGTCTCATTGGCTACTTTTTATGCCTCATTGGCTACAAAAATGCCTCATTGGCAAAACCTCACTAGTTACAAAAATGCCTCAATGTCTTTTCAATGTTGCTACAACCTCACTAGCTTTTTAAGTTAACAACTGCCTCACTAGAAAATACAACTGCCTCATTGGAAAAATATTTTCACATCAAAACGATTTTGAAACTAAAAAGACAAAGTATAATCTTTACTTCATTACAAAGCATTCCTTGATTGTCTCACTTTCATTTGAGACTCAAGAATTCATATGTCTATGTTTTCAAATACAATCAAAACTTTTAAAGTGCTTCTCATTTCAAAATAGGTTTTGCATTAAAGCATAATATTGAAACACTAATAATATTACTAAGTAATTCATATATGCATCAAAGCAACATAGTGACTATGTCTCCTCCTTATATACATCATGATAACCTATCCTCATGAATGAAAAACAACCACACAACAATATGGTTTCATAATTGTCAACCAACCTAAATATTTTCATTGTAACCTTATCAACAATGTAAAACCTTGTCTACGCAATGCCTTTAGAAACCCATATGCAAAATGAGAAAAACTCAACCGAGACCTTGCATTACACTTACATCACAAACTAGGGTTTTAATCTAAAAGAGTCTGATTTAAACTTTGCAAAAGATAGATATCACCCGGTGAAGTTGAATGTTGAAGACCACATTTTGTAACCGCTCTATCATCAAAAAAATAAACTATTACATACCCTAAGTCAACCACTACTAGGTCAAAGCAAAGACTCAACTAAACCAAAGTAACCCGAGCATAGTCACATTAAACCCCTTAATAATCATGTTAACATCAAATCACCTTGCAATAATATTAATGTATAAACAACTAAAATCTTCAAATATACTTGTGCAAACAATGACCAAAGTGAAACCATGCCTTGCAACTATCATTCCACCTATTCTCCAAGCTTCATCGAGCCCTAACTTATCCTTCTAACAATATCTTGTATTTGCAAGATGATAATCATTTAGGTGAAATGATAACAAAACAATGTGTCAAAATTTTCATCATACCTTTTCAATTTGAAAAACAAGACACATATCATTGTGTCAGTATTTAATATCATAACCTTTATTTTCATGAATTTAATAAACATCATGATGTCAAATGCAAATAACCAATGCTTTGTGTCAGCTAAAACATCAAGTGCACCGAGTGTTAAATCAAGGTCTATGTCCATATATGAACTAATGTTGTATTAATAGTTTATCAATGTTAATTCATAGTCACCCAAAATATCAAACCAATGATGTCTCATGCTTTTCACAAGTGTGTCAGGGTGACAACCTATCTTCACATCAATGCCAAAACAACAATTTCAAAGGGGTCAAAAACATTATCCACTATAATACAATGCTCTAAGGAGTTACCAATGCCCATATAATATGAATTACACCAAAAATGGAGTGGGAGATTCAAGAGGAAAATATGTGCTAGTTACAAAATAAGGATCACTATTGAGGTTCTTATATACTCAAGGGATAAATATATGCCATTAGAAGAATTACAAAAGTACTTATGAGTTGGTTCTATGTTATAATCATTTTTTGAATCCTACTTAAGGAAGTTGGAAACACTATATCAATTAGACCAATATATGAAAATATAGTCCCATTAATAATACTCTTCATCTTCTAAGTTATTTTACCTTATGGTGTCACCCAACATTCTTATGATAATCCATTTAATATACTGGATAGTTTAATCATACTCATCATTTAGTCTACTCCCAACATTAATGATCATTAGTAAGGTATCAAGAGTTGCTACAAGGATTTATCTCATAACCTAATCTCAACCACATTGTCAAATTAACAATAATCATTTTTCATTTGGTATTAAATTAAAGTGAGGTTCATTATAGCCATAATAATAAATTCATTATCAAAGTTCTCGTATCTAAAAGATTTATAGACATCATGCAATCCTATAAAATATTTACCATGGCATCAATGGATTATAAAAAATACCAAGATTCAACATTAAAAAGATGTTTAATAATGTATGGTCGCAGTGCTACTAAACGAAGTCACCCTTGCAATTATTATGCAATCAAGTGTCAAGTGTCATATTTATTATATATGATTCTTGGTTCATATTGTAAGGTTATCTTGCTACTAAATATTTGATCTAGGACTCCTTGTCATCTTATTTATTTTAAATTTCAAGCATAAAGTATCTAAATACTTAACACTTGATTATATTGATTTCTTAGTTAATAAATATTCCAAAGCACCCTATAAGCTCATTTCCATGACACAAAGGTTAGGATGATTAGTTAACAAGAAGTTATGTTTCTTTGCATAAATCATACTTATCACTAAACCAAGATGCTATGTCATAGTGAAAATGTAAGCATGAGTGATAACCTTGAACTAAACCATAGTGTGATAGATAAATATTTAAATCAATATTTATTTATTGTGATTTTGATGAATCTTGTAATTCAAGACCATTTTAAGCATAGTTTTGGTCTATAAAAAATTTATTTGAGAACCTTGAATTTACCTACTCTTTACTTGAAGGGGTAATACCTCTCTTGTTGAAAATGTTATAACTTCAAGCTCACCGATAATATATCCCAACATTAGAGAGTATAGTCATAAGGAACTATTAAGTATACAATAGTGATTGTTTATTATTTGCATTGCATTTAACTTTGCAGTTAAAGATAACCAACAGTGAACCAATGTTTGAAACATGTTATATCAGTAAAAAATTTGACAAATAGCCTCATTGCAATAATATTATCCTTGTAGATGGCCTAATGAGTAAACTTAGATTAAGAATTTAAAACCAAAACATATTCTTCACAACCTGGTCTAACCTCTTGTTCGTAAGGTTTTTACCATACTATTAAGGGATTGGTTTGAAAACTATGAGTGCAAGTGAAGGCCAACTTGTTTGGTTAATTTAAGGGCTAAATTTTTTTCTTTTCAACTGAGTGCTGATGTCATAATTAACTTTCATAGTTCCTTCTATTAATTAATACCTTTATTAATGAAGCAATATGCTCCTTTCGTTCTATCAGTGGTAGACTTTATATATTTATTAGGGTTATAAAATCGCATTTCATGATGGTAAAATTAGTAATAACATTTCTTGGTTATTGGATTCAATATTTTTGGAAAACTTACAACTACTGTAAATCAACTCTCCATGCAATTATGAATGAGTGTAACGCTAAAACAAAAATTCATGTTATGATGATATTTTTAAGAAAAAGCCTTTGTGGGTTTCAACTGGTTTTGGTTTCAAGGCTTATTGGATAAAATCAAACAAATTGTAAGATGTTCTTAGACCTACATGCAATTCTAAAATTCTTTACAACTACTTTTCATAATATAATTAGAAAAAAATAAAATCCTTAGGCATTGAAGGTAGGGAAATTGCAGCTAATTATTATATATGCAAATTTAAATAGCTATTGCCAAGAAAAAAACCCAATGAGAAACACCTAAATTGATAGGGAGATGTTATACCTATAAAAATGTCATCAATATGTCATTTCGAACACTTCATTTATTTGCAATCCTCCTTAAACTCTGCTTAACTTCATTCCAATTTGTTTATTTGCCTTCCCCCGTGCGATTTATCCCTCCTTATCCAAAGTGACTCCCTCCTGTCATTCCTCCATTTCTCCTTCATCTAAAGTCCCCTCTTTCTCCGTCTACATTTTCTATGTGCCTGCTATTCCTTCTACCCTTTTCACTCCCATTTTCCTTCAAAATCAGAGGCTGAATGAGTTGATAGGGAGTCGTGGGGGTTTAAAGATTTTCCCAAATGCCTTTTTTTTCTCACATCCTGCCATTTGGATGACTCAGGCAATGGGGCACCATGCCTTACAATTTGTTGGCCATACTCAAGTCCATGCCCATTTATTTCAAATTGTCTCTTGTCATCGAATGGAGGAAATCACCTCCATAAATGCTTCTTTGATGTCTTCTCCCAATCCTTTTTCTTACCTTGAAAGGAATTTATAAATTACTTCTTTTATTTATTTATTCTTTTCATAGCCTTTATTGACATGGATGTGACAAAATATTTGGATAAAATGTATATTTTTATAAGTTTCAACCAAGGGTTCTATTATGCCACTAAGTACTTAATCTATAGGAGAATAGTGTTGTGTTTGAGAGGTTTGTTATAATTTGATATAAATGTTAATTTAAACTTAATTTATTTTTATTTTTTAATAACATAAGTAAGTATGTTCACATTTTATTTTATTTTGTTAATTGACATATGAGTATTTTATAATTTTATTTATTGAATGAATTGGAGTACAAGTACAATATGACGATACTTTTGATTTTTTAATATTAATTCCTATTTTAAATTTTTCTCTAATCTCATTTACATATAGCTAAGAAAACATATACAATTAAATTTTGCTACACTTTCCACACATTGATATGTGTAATTTTTCATGTTATATAGATTTAATGTAATTTAAATAAACTATACAAATGAAAATATATAAAAGTTAAATAGTGACAACTTCGTTTTTATTCGTAATCCTATGTTAAAAATTATAAGATTGTCAACATTATCAAGGACAAAGACAAAATACAACAATGTGCTCCATGTTGAAATATTTTAAAGGTAATGACTAATGGTTTTTAGAGGGGTTAATAAAGAACACATAGAATGAGAGGATGTGGTTTATCGTTGTAGAAGAAATTTGATTTTATCGTCAATGGGCCCTTGGTCTACTGGTGAAGTTGAAAGGTTCTAAATGAGCCCACGAGTGATCAAGTCTTGTTGAGTGGGGCGAATTTGGCAGAATGGATACCCCTCAGTCAAGAATTTGTCGATGACCTCCATCAAAAAAAATAAAAAAATTATTTTTATCTATAGTTATTTAAACAAATGAAAAAATATTAAATTTTTATATAGACCACTTTTAGAATCTAAGGTAGTACATGTTTATAAAAATTTATAATATACCATGATAAATTTTATTATATCAAGATCATAATTTTTTATTTGTGTGTCAATTATACAAATTCATTTCATATCAATAAAACAATTACTATTTGAATTCATATGGTCAATCATCTTGACCATGCAAAACATAGAAACATAGAAAATAGTAACAACAATTAAAAATTAAAAAAGATAAAGAATGATATTGTAATAAAAACACTATGTATTAAAACCATTTTTCAAAAATTATGTTAATAAATATTTAAAGCTTTGAATATTCTTTTAATGCTATTTTAAAACCAAAAAAAAACCAAATAAGAATGTGGGAAAACCTCTATTCCTAATCGCTTACTATTAAAACAATATATTGAAATTTTAGTTTTTTTAATGTCGATGCACATGAATATAATCAAGATAGTCATTGACAGTAAAAAAGATAATTCAAATTTCTATTGAGAATAAAAAGCTAATTGGATAGAAAATTCAAATTTAGGCTTTATATTCAGATTGATGGGTTCTGCAAGCAGGGAAAAATGGAGGAGGCTTTTAAAATTTACCTTAAACGTGGGCATGAACCCTAGTTCTTAGGCTATGCTACTAGATATTTGACCTCAGACAATAGAACATGGGCATTCGATCCCAAGAACCTAGGCCTTAAACCTTAGACCCTAGAGCTTCAAACTTCAATATTGAACCTTGGATTATTAGATGATTAAAGCTTGGATCCAAGACCATGTATACTAGACTATGGACCCTAGAATTTAAATGCTAGATTATATAAATTAATCTTACCTTAAATGTGAGAAATCAAACATTGTATGCTAGATGTTTACCTTAAAACTTGGAGCCTAGACCTTAGCATTATGTGCCCTCAACAAGAAACATGTACCATATACCATAAATCATTTGACCATTCACATTTGACCCCATCCTTAGAGCCTTAACTTTAGACACTAGGATGTAGACACTATACCCTTTGGACCTAGGTCATAAAAACTTGACCCTCAAATCGTACAGTATGTGCCCTTATATTGTGTCCTTCGATTCTTAACCTTGAAATCCAAGAATTCATGAATATTATACATTAACTATTTAATCTTGGGCCCTTGAATTTGGACTATAGAATGAAAGCATGGACCCTATAGATTTAATCTTTGAACCAAACCTTGTTTCTAGACACATAATCCTAAAACCTTTTACCTTTGAAGTTAGATTCTAAACCTAGAACCTTAACTTTGGACCCATGAACACTATATGTTATAGCTTGGATTCATCGACCATGCACTTTAGTTCAAGAAACTATTAATAAATATTGTAATCCCTTAGACTCTAGATTTTAGATAATTGGACCTCACACCTTAGACCAGGAAACCTTTGCCCTATGCCTTTGACCATGGACCCTATGATCTCTTCAAAGGTAAAACCAACATGACACCTATTCATGATCCCAACATGATAGAATGTAAGACCAAGGTAAGGTGGGCTGGGATGCGGGATACCTCTGAGTCAATAGAAAAAATAAGAAAGAAAATTACATACCTTTTTATTGTCAAAATATAAGACCCCTTACATGTTGTTGTACACATCCCCAAAGGACATGTCTTGCCCTAGCATGACACCCCTTCTCAAACCCAACTTGGAAGAATGTAAGACCAAGGTAAGGTGGGTTGGGTTTTAGGCCAGGTTGCAAGGATACCCCCGAGTCAACAAAAAAAGAAGAAGAAAGAAAAATCCATAATTTTTTATCATCATAATGTAAGATCCCTTGTAGACTATTGTATACATACCAAAAGACAAGTCTCACCCCAACGTAACAGCCCTTCTTAGCCCCAACTTGGTAGAATGTAAGATAAAGGTAAGGAAAATTGGGCATTGGGTTGGGTTACGGGAATACCCTTGAGTCAACAAAAAAAAATAAGAAGAGAAGTCAATACCTTTTTATCATCAGAATGTATGACCCCTTGCGAGTTATTATATATATCCCCAAGAGACTAGTCTCGCCCTAGCATGACATGCCTTCCTCACCCCAACTTGGGAAAATGTAAGACCAAGATAAGGTTGGTTGGGTGTTGGGATAGGTTGCGAGGATACCCCTAAGTCAACAAAAAGAAGAAAAAATAGAAGTTGATACCTTTTCATCATCATAATGTAAGATTATTTGTAGGCTGTTAATTACATCTTAGGGGACCTCAGGGGACTAGTCTCGCCCCAACATGAGACCTTTTCGTGACCCCAATCTGGAAAAATGTAAGACTAAGGTAAGGTGGGTTGGGTGTTTGGTTAGGTTGGAAGGATACCCCTGAGTCAACAGAAAAAATAAGAAAGAGAAGTCCATACCTTTTTATCGTGACCAAAATGTAAGACCCCTTGTGAATTGTATACATCTCCAAGGGACTAGTCTCACCCCAACATAAAACCTCTTCCTGACCCCAACTTGGTAGAATGTAAGACCAAGGTAGGGTGGGTTGGGCATTGGGTTAGGTTGGGAGGATACCTTCGAGTCAATGGAAAAAATAAGAAAAAGAAGTCCATACCTTTTTATTGTGACCAAAATGTAAGACCCCTTATGATTTGTATACATCCCCAAAGGACTATTCTCACCCCAACATGAAACCCCTTCCTAACCCCAACTTGGTAGAATGTAAAACATCCCCAAGGTACCCTAGAAATTAAATGCTATATTATAGAGATTAATCGTACCTTAAATTTGAGAAATCAAACATTGTATGCTAGATGTTTACCTTAAAATTTGGAGCCTAGACCTTGGTCCCTATCCCTAGATTTTAGATCATGAACCCTTAACCAAGAAACCTATACCATTTATTGTGAACTCTTACAACTTAGATTTTGGATCACTAGGACCTTAGAATTATGTGCCCTCAACAAGAAACATATACCCTATACCATAAATCATTGGACCATTGACATTTGACCCCATCCTTAGAGCCTTAACTTTACACACTAGGATGTGGACCCTATACCGTTTAGACCTAGGTCATAAGAACTTGACCCTCAAACTGTAGAGTATGTGCCCTTATATTGTGTCCCTTGATTCTTAACCTTGGAATCCAAGACTTCTTGAATATTACACATTAATTATTTGATATTGGGCCCTAGAATTTGGAGTATAGAATGACAGTATATACCCTATAGATTGAATCTTTGAACCAAACCTTATTTCTAGACACATTATCCTGAAGCCTTTTACTTTTGAAGTAAGATCCTAAACCTAGAACCTTAACTTTGGACCCATGAACACTATATGTTATAGCTTGGATTCATCAACCATGCACTTTAGATTAAGAAACTATTACTGAATATTGTGATCCCTTAGATTCTAGATTTTAGATAATTGGACCTCACACCTTAGACCAAGAAACCTTTGCCCTATGCCTTTGACCATGGACCCTATGATTTCTTCAAAGGTAAAACCAACATGACACCTCTTCACGATCTCTTCAAAGGTAAAAACAACATGACACCAATTCCCGATTCCAACATGATAGAATGTAAGACCAAGGTAAGGTGGGTTGGGTTGTGGGATATCTCTGAATCAATAGAAAAAATAAGAAGAAATAAAATTACATACCTTTTTATTATCAGAATGTAAGACCCCTTACAAGTTGTTGTACACAACTCCAAGGGAATTGTATCGCCCCAGCATGACACCCCTTCTCGACTCCAACTTGGTAGAATATAAGACCAAGGTAAGGGGGGTTGGGTGTTAGGCCAGGTTGCAAGGATACCCCTAAGTCAACAGAAAGAAGAAGAAAGAGAAATCTATAATTTTTTATCATCATAATGTAAGATCCCTTATAGACTATTATATACATCCCAAGAGATTAATCTCACCCCAATGTAACACCCCTTCCTGACCTCAACTTGCCAAAATGTAAAACCAAGGTAAGACAAGTTCAACATTGGGTTGGGTTGTGGGGATACCCTTGAGTCAACAAAAAAAATAAGAAGAAAAGAGAAGTCAATACCTTTTTATCATCATAATGTATGACCCTTTGTGAGTTGTTATATATATCCCTAAGGGACTAGTCTTTCCCTAGCTTAATACCCCTTCCTCACCCCAACTTGGCAAAATGTAAGACCAAGGTAAGGTTGGTTGGGTGTTGGGATAGGTTGCGAGAATACCCCTAAGTCAACAAAAAGAAAAAAAAATAGAAGTCCATACCTTTTCATCATCATAATGTAAGATACCTTGTAGGTTGTTAATTACATCTCAAGGGACTAGTCTCACCCCAATGTGACACCTCTTCCTGACCCCAACTTGGAAAAATGTAAGACCAAGGTAAGGTGGGTTGGGCATTTGGTTGGGTTGGGAGGATACCTCTGATTCAACAGAAAAAATATGAAAAGAGAAGTCCATACCTTTTTATCGTGACCAAAATGTAAGACCCCTTGTGAATTGTATACATCCCCAAAGGACTAGTCTCACCCTAGCATGAAACCCCTTCCTAACCCCAACTTGACATAATCTAAGACTAAGATAAGGTGAGTTGGGTCTTGGGTTAGGTTATGAGGATACCCCCGAGTCAAAAAAAATGAAGAAAAGAGAGAAGTTCATACCTTTCTATCGTCATAATATAAGATCCTTGTAGGTTGTTATATACATTCCTAAGGGACTAATCTCGCCCTGACGTGACACCCCTTCCTCACCCAAACTTGGAAAAATGTAAGATGAAGGTAAGGTGGGTTGGGAATTGGACTGGATTGCAGGAATATCCTTGAGTCAATAAAAAAAAAAGAAAAAAAAGAAGTCCATACCTTTTTATCATCAAAATGTAAGACCCTTTTATGATTTGTTGTGTACATTCCCTTGTATAAATCCCTAAGGGATTAGTCTCACCCTAGCATGACACCCTTTCCTGACCTCAACTTGGTAGAATGTAAGACCAAGGTAAGGTTGGTTGGGCATTGGGCTAGGTTACGAGGATACCTTGAGTCAACAAAAAAAAAGGAGAAGTCCATACCTTTTTATCATCATAATGTAAGATCCCCTTGTAGATTGTTATATACATCTTCAGGGGACTAGTCTCACCCCAATGTGGCACATCTTCCCGACTCTAACTTAGCATAATGTAAGACCAAGGTAAGGCAGGTTAGGCATTGGGTTGGGTCGCAGGGATACCTCTGAGTCAACATATAGAAAAAAGATAACTATATACCTTTTTATCATCTTGAAAGGGGTTTTAATTGAAATATTTTGATAAATTGGAGACCAATTTACAAACAAATCATTATGTGTTTTTAGTGTACCTTTCAATTAATACACCAACAATCCATTTGTATTAAGTACCATAACATCCTTCTCCTCTGCCCTTTGAATCATAGGTTCCTTAGAAGAATTTCTATCCTCCATGATATTTGCATATAACACTATTACAAAGGGGAAGAGAGGTGTATTATAGAATCAACCCAAAACTAATGAGGGATGGAAAAGATTGAACCAAAATAGGTAAACCACAATTTTTTTTGTCATAGGATTGAAATCTAGGAACTGTGGCTTCACCAATCAAAATTATTTCTTTATTTTCTCTCCCCATACGCCTTTCTATTATTTATTTGTTATATATTTTCTCATCCTCAATTATCTCTCTTTGTTTATCTATCTTCCTTGCCCATCTCTATATTTTCACATTTTTTATATTTTTCTATGTTTATTTCTCTTTATTCTCTTTTTCTCACTCACTCTCTATTTGTTTTGTTCTTTCCATTTATCTTTTATCTTTCTCTTTTTTCATTTATTTGTTTTATTCCCTCACAAAGGTGGCCTTGGTTCATGAAATGCTAAACCAAATCACCATTTCCATATTAGTTAAGGATTTGATTGAAAGGTTGGAGATTGAGGAAAACAAATTCTATTATATGCATTATATAGGCCATGACCATGTGGACGTCAATTATGTAAGAAATCCAACTATTAAGTGACTCAATGCTCAATCCCTAAGGAAAATAACATCAAAACTGAGAGTTCAATTAGAACTAAGGAAATCAAAGAATAATACAAAACAACAATAAATTTTGTGTTTTTTTTTTCTTGTCTCACTTTTATACTTTGTTTATCTATTATTTTTCTCTCTTTCTATTTATATCTTTTTTATTCATCTATATCTCTTATATCTCTTTCGTTGTCTATCTTTATTTTTTCTTTAACTATTTTCTCTTATTTTTTACTAGATAGAGATAAATATCCCCAAAAGAGGTGATAATGCTTTAAAAAATCATGAATGTACATGAAACTACTCTAAACTAATCTGTATGAATGTACTCTAAACTACTCTAAACTACTCTAAACTACTCTAAACTACTCTAAACTACTCTTTAAGAATGTACACAAAATCATGTATTCAACACCGGCATTATCCCAAAAAGAGATGATAATGCTTTAAAAAAAAACACAACTGGGAGAAGTATGTTGAATACGATTTTATCGTTGAATTCATGCATCGTCCACCGTATAAGATACGTCAACGTTGCTCTAACAATTTTATGGTTAAATCATTGGTTTAACCATGACGTCAAATAATCATCCTATTGTCGAGTCCTATAAGGTTACCCTTGAGTAATAGTGTGGCTATCAATAGACTTCTAGTTAACTACTTCACACAAAAGCACTAGCTTTCATACCAAATTATTAAATTGTTCATATTACAAGGGGTAATAACTATGGTTCTGATTAGGCTACTAACCACACAATCCAAGTACTATTAATATAATGAATCCTCACTCAATATTTGTTTCGCAGGCCCCTCATTCATCAAGAAAATAAAGAGGTGCTCACCAAATAGAATGTTACTTTCACCAGCTTAAATATTTAAAATATTTCTTGTGCGTTCAAGTTTGGTACAAGATTTTTTATTTTTAGTTCCTCCATGCTTGCCTAGCTACTCCTTCGTTGCCCACAATGTCCTTACTATTAATATTAATGGGTGGTCTTTTCATGAAAATTTAGTTCCCGATTAATTTCAACTGACAAGCAGGATATTGAATGATATGTCGATTTGGTATTAAATGTTTTTGATCAGTGAAACCACCTTAATGGAAACACTACCTAGTTACGTCGACTGGATGCAATGAAAATTTTCATAGAGTACACACAATTTGATGGGAACTATTAATATAACTTATACATTCAACTATAACTTAGCTAGTTGTTCAACATGGCTCATTGGTTGACTTGACAGGAGGAGAGGAAATTCTAGTCTTCTGCCAAGCAATTTATTGTATTAATAATGATGTTTTGGCCTATCTTCCTATTGTTTTACCAACCAACATGAAATCATATGCATTACTTTATAATGTAAGCAAAAACTACCCTCATGTGACAGAGTTGACAAGAGTGAAGAATTGCTAGATTACAATGGTAGTGGTGCCTTACTGACTGGCCCCTTGAATTGAAAGCTAATCTAAAAGTTAGTGCTTCTACTTCTTCTTTCCTTTATTCTTATTTTTCTGCATAATTTTTTCTTATTTTCAGTATCTCGGGTACTAATTTTAATCATAATCTATTATCTATGTAAATATCTATCTACCATGCATTTTATTAGAGGTAGAACCAAGTTGCTCATTTTGATCTTGTATTAGGGTCTATGGATTATTATGGCTCCCCTTAGGTTTTTGACCCTTGAAGTTTAGAATGTTAGCTATAATTTACTTCTACACTAGCTACCTAGTAACGATGTTTCTTATTATCTAGCAAGGCAAGCTTTTGAATTGGTCTGGGGTTGCGCGTGGTTGTAGGAACGTAAATAGTTGTCCTCAAGAAATACTAGAAACCATAGATTGCAAATATTCAATGGTTTTTTGTAGTTTAATCTCGCATTCCTTGTGACAATGAAATAGATAGATGTCTCCACTTACTAGGGTTCATGCTCTCATAGGCATTATTCATTACTCCTCTTAGGCTTACATAATCCTGTGTTATATATATTTTTTCAATGTGATGTTTCCCCTCTCTCTCTTTTTTTTTCATTCTCATGTTCAAATCTCCAAAATGTCTTTTTCATTCGCTACATTGTGAAGGGTTGTTATTTGGTTTGTAGGGATTCTCCAATGAATGTTTGATCATATAGTTTCTTGTTGAATATTAGTTACACTTGCTCACTATTTTATGCACGATAATTAGTTTACAGTTTACTTGGTATTGAAAATGTTACACAATGAACCACATACATCTGTTTTTTAGATTTACCTCTTTTTTTTATAATAACTTAGCTAAGACAAAATGGGCATTAACAAAGAACGAATGCTTTGTGGAGTTGGGCATTGATGTCGTCAAGCTAGGAAGGATTATACGAACGTCCAGATTCTCACATTTTTGAATGATGGGAGCTATGGAGTTATTGGATACATCATATGCAATAGGTTGACTACGAATAGGGACACCAATGGATAACCCAACTACAACCAGGGACTTTCTCAACAAATTTGAGACCTATGTCTAAAGAAAGCCAACCTGGTTGCACACCCTTTAAATCATTATTATGTTATTAAGAATTTTTTTTTTTGTTATAGATATTTTATTAAAACTAAATTCTAAAACTCACTTTACATTCAACATTATTTCAATAAAAAATAAGAGTTACAGTAAGTAAGAACCAACAGAGAGGTATATCCCAAGTTTACTTTTACTTTTTTTAAGTTTCTGCATAAACATTTAAATATTCATTAAAATAAAATATAATATTCATCTTTTAACATGCATGGTCACAAAAAAATATTGAGGGTAAGTGATTTTATTTATATACCAATGAACTTAGCTTTTCTTTTTTTTCCATTCTTTTCATATTACACCAAAACAATAGCTTTCCATATTACAAAAAAAATGAAAGGAATACAATGAAAGACATACAACTATTTAAGGATTGCTCTCCACTCTACCATAATGTCATCATGGAGCCTCATGGGCTCTAGCCATACCCCCGAGCAAGGAATTCTTTAGCTCCACAATGATAAATGGGGTCTTTTCTTATTTGTACAAAAGGGATAGGCTTAACATAGCACAAATTTCATATATCCAGGTTTTCTACTTTCTATTTTCAACTAGGATACATTCCATATGTCACCTTCTTACTATCAATAACAAGGGTAAATGAAAATAGGAAAGAAAAATTATCTTTTGTCTTTAGGAGGAGGAATTTAACTCTTTTATCCATGTTTCATCTTCCATCCAACCCATCTTTCTCTCTATCTTCCCAAAGAGGTGGACTCCTCTCCTCTCCTCATTCTTTCTACCATCTTCATTCAAGTTCTCCAAGAGGAGAAGTGGTTAACACCCCACCCATTCTTCATCTCCAAAATATATAGGGTTTTCAACTTGCAACCTTTGGATGGGGAGGTGTGGATTATACCTACCTCCATCAATGAGAGTCCTTTCCTTATTGAAGAAGGAACATGCACTTGGACAACCCCTCCATCTTTCCATCCCATCCTCTCTTCAAAACTCGTCACTCTCCATAATGAGGAATTTTCAGGGGTCAAATCATGTCCTAGGGCACTATTGTATGCCTACTTGAACCCTACCACTATGGCATAGACCCTAGAGGGTTTAATTTTGCATCCCAACCAAGGAAATTGACCAACAACCCTCTTTAAAGACCCATTTAAAGATCTATCCGAATTTCAACTTGGATAATGTTTCTAAACCTTATCCCCCAACTTACAATAACTTGGCACACAAATAAATACCCCCTCAACCCAATATAAATCATCTCTTTTATATCAACCCTTACCACCTTACTCTATCAACTTGTCAACTTTATTTCCTTCTAAGCCTCAAAAGAGGATCCAATTCATCACCACAAGAAGATGTCTTTTGATCTACTCAATGGTCTTCTCTTATCGTATTGACTCTTCCTTTCCTGCACATTACCAATGAAACCATAAGCAATAGTCGTATATCACATTAATTTTATAGCTAAAATAAGATTTAATTTTGCAACCTTTTCATTTACAATTTCAACTCGTATTCACATAACTTATTATTCCTAACTCATTCATGAAACCATAAATAAAATGTTAGAATGAGAAGCAAGAGTATTATCAAATAACCACATTATTTTTCATCCACAATACATCTTACCATCTATTTAGGAAAACATAAAACATGTTATAGACTTACTAATCACATGCAAGGTGGGGCCTTACAAGAGCATCTTCAAATAAAGAATGTCGCTATATCATATGCCTTTTATTTGACACCTAGGTATCTTGTCATTAATCATTGTGAACAACTATTACAAAAGGGATTGATTAAGGTAAGTTAAGTACTTAAAAGCAAAGCTTGATAAACTCTTAGAGGTGTTTATTAAAACCCTCAACCTAGTGTAGGTATTGAATTAGGTGAGTAAAATCCAAGCTCGACACCTCTTAAAGGTGTTTATTATGAATTTAGAGGATATATCACTGAATTTGTGGAATCCCTTTTATGAAGTAGAATATTTTGTTTCCAATTTAACTCTCATTCCTTTATAGTTCCTTCCTCTAACACCTTCTTTCATTTTTCTATACTTTGTACCATTTACATAAAACCTACAAATCATTTGTGATGTAAGTATGCTGAATTTTTCTTAGAATGTGTAGGAACAAAATGAATGAACATCCAAAAATATTTGTGTTGGATCATTCCATACAACAACATGAAATCATCAATTACAAAAGCTTCAAACTGTGATTCTTTCCTTCAATTTTCTCCAGGAAAATATATAATTTAAATACTTAATAAATGTTTCAAACAAGATTTTATGTATTTCCAACTTCTATTACAAAATTATATAGACACAGTAAACTACACTTCCTTACCATTTTAACTTATGTATAATTCTTTATTGGTGTACCCATTGCACCCCTCTTGGTGCAAGTGTTATTTAATACTACACCAAACTACCATTAAATAAAGACTAAGTTGTTAAGAATGATCAATCAACATATGAAAGGTTGTGTCACTTGAGCAAGATAAGGTACATAAAGAAGGTAGATCTAGAAGGAAAGGTAGGGAAATAATTATTAGGACTGATTGCAAGTAATAGATAGCAGCATTAAAAAATTAACTTATTTAAAATTAAATTATTATCTCCAAATGTATTGATACATAGTTGTAACTATTGAGGTGAAGAGGTGTGACTCCCTCAAACTTGAGATATAAAAGGGAGAGAATTTGATTTTGATAAAGAGATCCATAACATCATCAAATTCAATTGAGAATAGAACCTTATGTGGCTTTGCAAGTAAATTAAAGTATGTTCTCAAGAGTAGTGATGATGTGAGAAAGGATGTGACTCTGAATGTGAAAGGTTATGACTCTTAAAATGTGAAAGGTTGTGACTCCCTCAATAATAATATATGAAAATGGGAATAAATCTATCAATCAATTTGGAAGTAAAGTATTATTCTCAAAATACAACAATGAAGGGTGGTGACTCATTTATAATGAAGGGTGGTGAATCCTTTGTTATGAAGGGTGGTGAATCCTTAAAGAAATGGATATAAAGGGTAAATAAATTCACAATCATTAAGCAATCATCACTCATCTATCCATCAAGAAATCAAAAAATTGAAATATCAAAAAAATTAATCAAGCAAACATCGATAATTTTATCAATACATTCAATCATCAAATTATTCAAGCATCCAATCATTCAATCATCAAATCATTTAACAATCAACTCATCCAAGTAACACACACTCAAATATCAATTGAGCAAGTGGATCAGATTGGAAATTGGAAAACAAAAAATAAATTGAGTCGTAATTTAGAGATAAATAGTGTCTTAAACACTAATAATATTGTGAGATAAGTTTAAGAATAATATTCGATTACAAATAAATAGATGCATAGATATTCCTTGTTGAAATTAAGTGATTTCTAATTGTAAGTAATATAATTTTATTTCCCTTTAAGAGTATTTAATAGCAAAATCAAATAGCTTATTTATATAAATAATTGGTTTTGAATTTACTAAAAATGGCTTGCAAATAATGACAACTAGTCTTTCGAGTTTATGAGAGGTGAAGTATTGACATTTATTTCATCAAGCATGCCACTCCAAGATGCAAGCTCATGGTTTAGGAGGCTTATGAGTGCTCTTGGGCTTGTTGAGGAAGGTAATCTTCATACATCTTATCAAGCATGCCACCTTGAGATGGATGGATTGGAGATCTTTCCATGTGTGTGCACTGGAAGGTGAATGAGTTATCTTGGGCTTAATCAAGGAGGATGGTGCACCTCCAAGGTGGACTGAGGGGTAGATTGGACCCGAGATCCTACCATGTTTGTGGGCTAGGAGGTGAATGAGTGCTCCTAGGCTTGAAGGTCTTCTCAAGTACGCCATCCTGAGATGGATGAATGGGGATCCACCTATGCTCTTACAATACAAGGATAACCATCCTTGAGATTGTGGTTTGAAATAATTTCAAGTGAATTCCTAATATGATTGGCTATAGGAACATGCCTTGGAATAATCATTAACAATGTTAAGATATTTTGAATTCAAATATGGATAATATTATGAACTATTGATCTAAATATTGTGATGTTTTAGCTATAATGTATTGCTCTCAATATTATAATATTTTATGTATTTATTTGAATATAACCATAAAATTGATACTTTTTATTACTAATATCATTTTTTCATGATTATTATTGTTTTACAATCCTAAAGTTAGGAATTTCCCAAAAGAGATATTATAATGGATTTAAGGTTTGGTGACTTAATCTTGAGCATTCTAAGCACTTGGATATGCATGGAGATTTTGGAAATTTATTACAATTTAGCATATGATCTATAGTTTAGTTATAATTTTTGTTAGAGCATTGCCCATGGAGAAGTTGGGCTAAAAAACTTCCCCTTTGGGATGTCTTGAAATTGGCCTTTTACATTTTACTTGCACAAAATTCAATAGATGGAGATTGTCCACCCATTACTTTGGACACATCTTAAGTCCTTACAAGACACACCAAGGCACTAGTGATCATGCCATTGTACATTATGACTTTAATTAGAATTAAACATAACATTTTTTAAAAAGAATTTAACGCTTGATTCAAACTTGCATTGATGTGCCTATAATGAAACATATGGTACTTTATATACATATAAAACATTTTCACCTATAACTAAAAATAACTATTATGACTAGTTTTGGACATTGAACATTCACACAATGACAAGGCAGGTTAGGAAAAATAAGAGCTTTGTACTATTTTAAACCTTTAACACTTACATCAACACAACCATCTTGGCACTTGTGTTTTGTGCAAGCATTCCACAACATGAAAAGCTTTAGAAATTGAAATACTAATGATTCAAGAATTTTATTACCTACACTCACATTCTATGGGTTGACAACCACAACAACATGAACACATGAACCTCTAATTAAAGTACTAGGTCAACAATTCAAATTTAACAACATAATAAAAGTCAAATTTTGTTTCTAACTACACATGTTGGTTTGTTTTAATGTATCTTTATTATTAAATTCTACACTTCACTTTCCTACATACATATTTATTGTTAGTGTTGTTAGGAGGTTGCACAATATTACAAACAAAAAGGGTTGTTGAATTTTTTATGTTATTTTCTTGGCTATAAGTATATACATAATTGCAATATCAAATTTGGTCCATTAATTAAATATTATATGTATTAGTCTTTTGGATGTTTGAAACTATATAGACCTATGATTACAACCTTAGATTTGTTTAGGCAAATTGAAGGGCTCATGGTCCATTTAAAGAGTGTGCGAGTGTGTATTGGAGTAAATTTTTAATGAGGCACTTTTAGATTTGACATCTCATTCCAATCCAATAGATAACAAAGCTTTTGGCAAAAGAGTAGTAATTATTAGTTTAGCCATAATCCCTTGCATTAATCTACATTCTAGCATGTGTTGCTATTTTTCATCTCATAATGAAAGTGAGGTGTGGAATCTTTTTGTTTGCTTGTGCATGAGGAGGTTGTGCTAATTATATATAAGTGCAATAAAAATCCAAAGTTACAAGTGACTCATTGACAACAAGGCCCTAAGATCACATTGTTAGTAGATAAGAAGAAAGAGGGTGTGTTCTAATGAAAAAGATAAAGATAGAGTAAGTGAAGAAATAAAATGTCATCATACTTAAAGATGGAGGTAGTAGCATAGATGAAGTTAGTAATGTTGTAGATGACTAGATTATTGGGGAAGATAAATTTTTTTTTTTTTAAAGTAAGCACACCAACTCCTATAGGTCTAGAGCTCAAAATAGTTTGACATGGGTGTGAGCAAGGCCTAAATTTGATGGTTAACTTTTCCCATTGAATATTTTTTTCATACAACATATTCTTCACCATTATCCTTCACATGACAATTTTTTTATTATTTTATACGTCAAATTATATACATGTATGCTTTTTCCTTAAAATGATTTTAATATATGTTTCATATTTATTCCAAATAATTTTTTCCTTACAATACATTAGTCAATAAATGTAGTCTATTTATTTAAATCATTTAAAATAAATTTAAATAAATAAATTTTATATATTATTATAAAAATAAAATATTTACTAATATAACATATATTATAAATACAAATTCTTGTAATTTTTTTTAAATATATTTACTAATATAACATATATTATAAATATAAATTTTTGTAATTTGTTTTTTCTAACACTAATTTATATGGTTTATATTTTTGAGAGGTAAGTGAATTGAAAATGTTTCATAAATTTCAAATTAATTATATATATGATAATTAATAGGCATTTTTCACAATGTATCAAATTATGGTATCGTTACTAAGTTTCAATTATGTAGCTTATATATATATAAGTTTTAGCTCCATATTTAATACAAAAAATAATAGATATTTTTTGTATATTGTAGTGGTCCACATCCATTAAATAAATCTAAAACAAGTAAATATATATGAAATTAGGGGTGATGGCTCCAACGACTTGCAATTCAGGGTTTATATATATATATACTTCTGAGCATTTTGTATAGGTCAAAAAATCTACAAAACATAGAAAAGTTTTGCAAAGAATTTCTGTTTTAAAAAAAAGGTTAAAAAATATGAAGAATAAAGGTATACATATTTACTCTTTGTAATTATGATAAAAAAATGAATAAATACTAGCATGGTTTTACATTCTCTCTTGTCAGATTTCTTTCATTTCAACCCTATAGAGCTAATTTGATATCTACTCAAGAAAATTACAATCAAATTTCGAACATGAAGATATATGTATGTAGAAGGAGTGGCAAAGGAATCCAACAATAAATATAACTTTAGAAAAAATATGGTAGTAGTTTAGTACTAAGGTCATTTTGGGATAGATTAGATAAATGGCATTGATAATTGAGAACTAATTTGGCAACAAATATACAAGTACATTGGGATATTTATTTAGAGTTATAGTGTGTTAATTAAAAGTGTGAGTAGAAAAAATATTAGGTTATCTCAACCATTAGTTATTTATGAGAAATATTAAGAGGATATAAGTATGGATATGGTAGTGGGTTTGTCTAAAATATAAGACACATAATTTTATATTGATGGTAAAGATATATTTTCTAAGATGAAATATTCCATTCTATGTAAAATGAATAATCATGAGATATATGTAGTTGATCTATTTTTTGAGAGAAGTTTAAAGATCAAATGGTTTGAAAGTATTATAATTTTAGATGTGGATACTAATATTTTTATAAGATGAAAGAGGTTAAATATGTGTCGCTACCCATACAAGTTCCAATGGTGAGAGTTCAAAGAAAAAGAGAAAAAAAAAATCAAAATCAAAATCTCTAACAACTCAAAACAAGTGTAACGCTCCGCCATGCAACCCTAGAGGAAGTTGCAAACAACTACTTAAATGGACTAATTTTTCATTTTTTTAAGTACAATTAATAAGCAAGTTCACTAACTAATGCCAACAACCTCTAAGGTTACAAGACAAAGGTTATATAGAACCTCAACAAAAAACATGAATTTAAACCATGTCAATTAATTAATTAATTAAGAAATAAACACATAGATTCCAATTAAGATAATTTACATCAAGCATAAGAGATAACTTCCCATTTCATTATTCAGAATTAAATAATATGGTTACAACACTCATTCCCCGAATGAGGCAAGTCTAAAGAATAATATTACAATTACAACTTTCCACCTCGATAGCAAATGAGGGGTCATAAATTACAAGAACAACTGAACTAAAATAAAGCAAGAACTAAAACTGGATTCCACGAGCTCTCCAACTAGAAATCTCATCAACACGAACAAGAAGAAAGCCCAATGGATTAAGGTGCATGCCACCCAACCAAGTGGAACCCAAAGGCCCACCCCCCATGCTAGGAGATAGTAACAAGGAATCCTAGCTAAGGCCATCTACCTCTAGACATAGACTAACAAATAATTGAACCAAACTGACACAACCAAACACATGGACCATACAAGTACAACTCAAGTACAACTCAACATTGTCGCATTGCTTCCAAGTATAAAGTAGGTCAAGTATGTTAATAAAACCATACACATAATGAACAAATACCAACTATTGTCCTAGATAGAGTGTCATCACACAACTCATCATGAGTTATCCAAGTAGATCTTCATAGGCTCCGACTAACCTGGTGGCCTCAACCGATCCCCTGGCCCTCATACTTACTAATGCGGAATCAAATACCTTTCATAAGGACAAGATAGATGACCTTGCCATTCCAGGCCTTCCCAACCATCCCAAGCCTAACTAAGCACTTGGGTCTATGAGTGAGGCACAATTATCTTGATTAGTGAGAAGTTAGTCCTAATCTTCTAAGTACATTGATTCAATTATCACTTGATTAACTACTTCTAAAGGTTACCCAATCTTACCTCTTACAGGCTCTGGCCCCTAATGGAAGCCACTCTTCTACTTGACAACACACTTTCAACCATACTCCAAGGGTACAAAGTGCAACAAACCAGATATCACGACCTCTCCTTTCTCAGGAGGTGACATAAAATGAAACTCACTCCAACACTGGAGACAACAACTCACATACAAGGTCACTCCTTATAAGGAGGCACAAATCATATAATCCACTCCTAATCCAAGGAGGCGCAAAACATCCCCGTTCGTGGAAATCGGGTAAACACTGACGAGACACCATGCACTACCCAAGGGAATTCATAATAGGTTGACATCACAAATGACAACCCCCAACCTCTAGGGTCCTCTAGAAGACTTACATATTAAAAACACTTAACCCATTCCCCAAACATGAACACTGATGAAATAATACATAAAGCAATTATGCTTGGAAATAAACTAATTTTGGATATATTAAATCTATTTCCCTTAGTAACATTCAATCATTTATTGTACAACAAAATGATTCAATAATGTCTGTTTCAGACAAGGGATGAAATTTAAACCAACATTTTCTTCTCTAATTGCGTTTAAAATAATGTTAAATAAATGTTTACTTCTACAATTCAGAAAATATCGTTAAACAAATCAATAGACATTTCCCTTGTTCGACATAATTATTTAAAAAATAATTAACTCATCTATTTAAACATATCCCTTAAAAACACCAATACTGATATATCAAACTTAGACTTTTAAAATCAATATAATATTTTGTCTATTTTAATTTCATATAAAAATTTCACGATTACACTTAATTCTTGCCAACATTTAAATCAACATTTTAATATATGTATACATCTAAAAATATATATATACATATATTAAAATTAAAATAGAACTCAAATATATATATAATATATATATCCTCAATGATATATATATACTTATGCATATATAACACATATATACTACATATATATATTTAATTATTTACTACAAATATATGTTAATATTTTAATGTTATATAATATAATATTAAATATTAATATATATTAATATTTTAATATTATAATAATATAATATTGAAAATATTAAAATATATTTTAATATTAAAAAAAACCCTAAATGCGGGTTCAAATTGTGCTTCATTCCTCGGGCTGCGCACACACAAAGCTAAGGGTTTGGCCATGGCAATAGTTGTTTTCTTTGGCCGCAGCTGAGTGGGGTGGCGGTTTTGGTGGGGCAACTAGCTCACACTGGGTGGCCGATTGTGTAAACATAGTCGACCCCCACAATGGTGGGCGCGGTTGTGTAAACACAACCGAACCCACCACTGTGGGTGGCAATTGTGTTTACATAGCTGTCCCACCCACAGTGTGTGAGCAAGGGGGCTGCGCTGGGTGCGTCTCTTGTAATGCCCCACCACGCAACCCTAGAGGAAGTTGCAATTAACTACTTAAATGGAATAATTTTTTTTTTCTAAAAGGATAAATAATAAGCAAGTTAATTAACTAATGCCAACAGCCTCTAGGGTTACGAGATAGAGGTTATATAGAACCTCAACGAAACATGAATATAAACTATGACATTCATTTAATTAATAAATTAACACATACATTCCACGT
>CM021109.1:210071251-210114702 GCA_007115665.2 Sequoiadendron giganteum
GAAACACATGGAATTGCTCTTAGCTATGTTCGACCGGATCGATCCCTTAAGGGTACAAAGTGCAAAATGGCTGCAAACTTTAGAATGTTATTACTCGGATATCGTGACACTTAGAAACTTCTCCTCTAATCCTACAGGATTTTTATGGGCCCTTCTAAAAAAACCTCTCTCAGTTTTGGCTATCTCGGAGTGGTTTTCCCGTGGCAGAGGATTTTCACTTGATGGAGAAAGTGTCAAATTCAAGCTATACAAAGTTGCAAAGTGGTGCAACTTTTGCTCTACAACTCATGTGACCAAGCTAACTGCTCCAACACATCTAAATAGGTATTTTTATACTAGGCATGGTCCTCTTTCATACCGAAGCACACGGAATCGATCCCTTAAGGGTTCAAAGTGCAAAATGGCTGCAAAATTCAACATGCTATTACTCGGATATCATGATGCTTAGAAAATTATTGTCTAATCCTATAGGATCGCGTTGGGCCCCTCTTAAAAAATCTCTCTTGGTTTCTTCTATCTCAGAGTGGTTTTCCCGTGGCAGTGCAAAGTTGCAAAGTGGTGCAAATTTCGCTTTGCAACTCCTGTGACCAAACAAACTAATCCAATGAATCTGAATAGGTATATTTATGCTAGGCATGGTATTTTTTCACACCGAAACACACGGAATCGCTCTCAGCTACGTTCCACCGGATCGATCCCTTAAGGGTCCAAAGTGCAAAATGGTTGCAAACTAGCATGCTATTACTCAGATACCATGATTCTTAGAAACCTATCATCTAAACCTACAAGATTGCATTGGGCCCCTTTATAAAAACCTCACTCGGTTTTGGCTATCTTGGAGTGGTTTTCCTGTAGCCGCATATTTTCACTTGATGGAAAAAGTGTCAAATGCAAGCAGTGGAAAGTTGCAAAGTGGTGCAAATTTTGCTCTGCAACTGATCTGACCAAGCAGACTGTTCCAACACATCTGAATAGGTATGTTTACACTAGGAATGGTCCTCTTTAACACTGAAACACATGGAGTCGCTCTGAGCTATGTTCCACCAGATCTATCCCTTAAGGGTCCAAAGTGCAAAATGGCCACAAACTTCAACATGCTATTACTTGGATACCATGAAACTTGAAAAATTATCGTCTAATCCTACAAGATTTCATTGGGGCCATCTAAAAAAACCTCTCTTTGTTTTGGCTATCTCGAAGTGGTTTTCCCGTGCCGACGGATTTTCACTTGATGGAAAAAGTGTCAAATTCAAGTTGTGAAAAGTGGTGCAACTTTCACTATGCAACTTGTGTGACAAAGCGAATTATTCCAACACATCCGAATAGGTATTTTTATGCTAGGAATGGACCTCTTTTGCACCAAAACATGCAGAATTGCTCTGAGCTACATTCCACCAGATCGATCCATTAAGGGTCCAAATTGCAAAATGGATGCAAACTTCAACATGCTATTATTCAGATACCATGATGCTTAGAAACTTCTCATCTTATCCTATAGGATCGTGTTGGGCCCCTCTACAAAAACCTCTCTTAGTTTTGGCTATCTCAGAGTGGTTTTCCTGTGGCAATGGATTTTCACTTGATGGAAAAAGTGTCAAATTCAAGTTGTGCAAAGTTGCAAAGTGGTGCAACTTTCATTTTGCAATTCGTGTGACCAAACTAAATGCTCCAACGCATCCCAATAGGTAGGTTTATGCTAGGAATGGTCCTCTTTCTCACCCAAACACATGGAATTGATCCGACTTGCATTCAAATGGGTTGATCCGTTATGATGGCATGCAAAACACTGGAAAAGAGAAACATACAAATGACGGTTGAGAAGTTCGAGTATTCCACACAAAAAATGTATGATCATTGGTGCAGAGCACCTTGTTCCTCCATTTGATGCACCTTGTTCCTCCATTTGATGAAGAAGGTCTAGTTCAGTGGTTTTAGTGATTATCTAATGGTGAATAGGTTGGTCAATAGGTTGTTGTGGGTATTTTGAGCATGCTTTGTGTTGAATAATGTCAATTAAGACCATTAGGTATGTTTTAGGGTGACTTTTGGTTCTAATGATAAAAAATGTGAAAATTTCAATCTTGCACTAGAAGTTGTCTTTGTAGCCTTTGAAGGAAAAATTGTGAATTTGTATATGATTGTGAAAGAATGGATTTTTTTGATGAATTTGTTAGGGTCATTCTTTATGCAGTTGAACCATTTGGATCACTCAACCTACTAATCAAATCCTCAATTTGTTTTTTGTTGTTCTCAATTTCACTCATTAAATTTTGTTGAGTGCTAGGAGGGGGTTGAGTGATTGGTGGAGGAGGTTGTTGTTGTGGTTGATCTTCTTGTTGAGGATATTGAGGGTTTTCAGGTTGATTTGCATCTCCTAAAAATTAAAACAAAAATAAATCAAATTCAACCTAAAACTAACAAATTCAACCAAAAACTAACTAACTCAAAAAAAAAACCACAAAATGCTTACCTCTCTCATTTCCTCGTCATTGTGGCACCATCGTTGTGAATAAATAGAAATTGTTGGTGAAATTTTTTTTTGAATTGCTCCTCCTAGAACACGAGCACATAAGTATGAGGGTTTTGGCCGTGGCTGCAAGAAAAAAAAGTTGAAATAATAATGATTGGTTTTCACTTTTTTTTCTGCTTTTAACAAGCAATAATGCGAGTGTGTTATAACACAAGCACGTTATAACACACTCGTGTAATTGGTTTTTTTTTGTCGAGCCTTAGGCTCAGCACACCAAACAAATAATGAGCGCATGTTATAATGCACTCGCGTTATTACATTTCAAAAGTTTTTTGAAAGGTGTCCACGGAATTGCTACCCATTTCCATGCACCTGCCTAGGACTGACTTACTAAATTTGGTAAATATTTACATAACCATGAGGGATATAAGAGACATATGCACTTAGAATCCTTTTATTCTTAGGTTTAGTGGACAAAATATTAGATTCATAAGGACAAGTGTTCTTAGGTATATTTTTTTCTTGGAATTTAGGTGGAGGAAATATAGCTAAAGTGAGGTGGAAAATAGGTGTAAACTATATTTATTTATTTATTTTATTGTGAGGTGAGATGGAAAAGGGGATAATTAAATTATAGGATTATTAATTAAGAGAGAGACTTTAGGTGAGGAGACTTTTATAGGTGATGTGTTTGGTCAATTAGGACTAGGTACACTAGAGAAATATTTAGGCATCTACATTTATTCCCTCTTTGATACAATGTCACAACTAATTGTTCTTATGCCAAACAATAACAAAGATGATGTAGGAGCATTTGAGCTCACAAGCAATCTTGCATCACCAAAAAAATATTTTCCTTTCATGTTTAATATTTTTCATTTTTTGTGTGGGATTTGAGATTCAAGAGAATATTGTGAAGGTTTTATTTGTGAGGAATTTATTTTCATTTCATACATCAAGGTCAAGCAAAGTGTTTCATGTGTAGGTAGAAGAAAATATGAAGCAAAGAGTCCAATAAATAGTAATGAAGAAGAAAACATCTTGAAAGAGGAAGGAAAGAATAAGCTTGCAGAGAAGACATGCCATGAGGAAGGCATGGAGAAAGAAGAAAAAAATGAACAAGAGGATGCAAGTGTAGAAACAATGATGGTAGAAGAGAATAAATATGCATATATAACGGATGTGATTGTAGGGATGGAATATGAAGATATTGAAAATGGTGAAGACAAGGATGACTTAATCCTACAAATTTTAGCAGTAGAAGAAGAGTGGTTTGGTAAACTTGCTAATGGAGGAAAGAAGATGAATGCTGCAGAAAAGGAAAAAGAGTTAGTCTATGAAGATTTTCATTTCATTTGTGATTATTCTTCCATAGTGAGAGTAGAAGAGGATTTTGTTGTAGAGGATAAATTTGAGGTTGCAGAGTCGTGTGTAGATGCTGTATTTTTTGTGTGTAGAAATTGTAGAGGATGTTGCAGGTAGAAATTGGTGGAGGTGGTCATTTTGTGGTGGGATGGATCCCAAGAAGGAGAAGAGGAGAGGAGAAATCCACAAGACGAGAGAATATTAGTGTGAAGAGTTGTAGGAGGAGAATGGTGAATGTTTCAAAAATATGTTGGAAGAGAAGATGAAATAAAAGATCACAAGGATACCTATGAAAGCATTAGAGTATGCTGTAAATAGTTTACTATTTGAAAGGGTGTTTTAGACACTCAAATCCATTTTGTGATCCATGCTCACAAAATTCTTACCTGGTGTGTCTAATGTAGGAGCATCTAGGCTCACAAGCAATCCTACATGGTGGATGCAAATCCACAAGAGGAGAGAATATTAGTGTGAAGATTTATAGGAGGTGAATGGCAAATGCTTCGACAAGATGCTAGAAAAGAAGATGAAAGAAAAGATCAGAAGGATACCTATGAAATCATTGGAGTATGTTGCAAATAGTTTACTATTTTAAAGGGTGTTTCAAACAATCAACTCCATTTTGTGAGCCATGCTCTTAAACTTCTTACCTGATGTTTCTAATGCAAGAGCATCTAGGCTCACAAGCAATCCTGCATCACCAAAAAAATATTTTCCTTTAATGTTCAGTATTTTGCATTTTTGGTGTGGTCTTGAACTTCAACATAATATTTTGAAGTTTGTATTTGTGAGGAATTTATTTCCATTTCATAAATCAAGGTCAAACAAGGTTTTTAATGTGATTTCCAAAATTAGGCAATTTCAAGGTTCTAGGGGTTGAAATGGTCAATTTACCATGGTCGAAGGAGATTTTGAAGGAAGATTAATTAAAAAAAAAAATTCCTAACTCAGGAACCTAAGAAAGTGTGCATAATATAAGCAACTCTTTGAATTCCATTTTGGTCTTCTTCTTTTAGTTTTGGCTCCTAAAATGGAGAAAAAACTAGTAATTTTTGGAACACAAATAAATGACTCTTCAATTTCCAATTTTGGGTGAATGAGCATGACTTGGTTATTTATTTTATTGATTTTCCAAAGGAATATACAGTAGAAAGACATTTTATGTGCTTCAAAAACTCTTAATGGAACTTTTGGTAGCAACAAACTATGTTTTTATTTCTTTTTTTTTCAAGAATTGTAAGGGTCAATCAAAGAGAAAATTTGGAAACCACTTTTATGGGTATTCATATAGTTCAAAATCATCTTTAAATAAATCCTTTAATGGTGTTAAGAGGTTTAAATCAACAATAGAGATGTTGGAGAAAGAACTTGGAGGTTTCTTGTGAGAGTAGCACAAGAAGGAGTGCAAAAAAGTCAGCTTGTGAAGAGAAGAGAAATAGAAGAGAAAAGGGATTTTACAGGTGTTCAAGGAAACCATGAGAGTTGTACCATGAAGAAAAAAAATCAGATTTACAAAGAGGAGTGAATCCAAGGAAGTTTAAGGAAAGAGAACTTGAAGATTTAAAGGCATGAAGTTCTTAGAAACCCTTGTAAAACTTTTGAATTTTATTTCTTGTTGAAATCATCACTATCTGCAATTATACTTGAGGAATTCTCATGTATGTATGTGCATGAACATTGAAATAAAGATATGTTTCATATTATTTCTCCATTATTATTTTTTTGATATGTTTAATATGTGTTGGATGACATGATAAGGTTGCAAGATTGCATAGTTTGATGAGACCCCCCAATCTTGATTGCATCAAAAGAGTAAGATGGAATGGACTAAAGATTTGGTGATAGGTTTCCCAAATCACTTAGGGATGATGATGGAAGTGATGCCCCCTCAAGATAACTATTGGGTGAAATGGATCTCAGGAGGTCTCTTGAAAAGATAAAGGATGATGAAAATATGTACTAGGTGGAATAAAATATAACTTTAGATAAATAATATTGTGATGTTGTACATTCCATGGATATAAATTTGATGATGGATGGAGAATATTGGGAACATTAATTAATGTTTCTTGGATGATGAGAATATTAAGGAAACAAAATAGGTAACACAAAAATTAATAAATAAAAGAATTTTAAGGGCATATCAACAAACATGCAAGCCCCTTGCAGAGCTATGATGATGTCAAAACCTCTTGCTATTTTACCTAGATTTGTAGGATTCTCACCTCTCCTATGCACTATAGACTTATTTATCTCTCTTCTCCTCACTACGTCAAGTTAGGGAAAAATTTCTTGTAAAAAGAAAACAAGTCAAAATAAGGAAATAATAAAAAGAGCCTATACATAGGTGCCACTCAAATTTTAGGGTTTCTAATGTTTTTATTTTCATTTATTTATCCTCATTAAAACCCATGGAAGGGTGTATAGGAATGGAATGAAACTAATATTCCTTAGAAAGATGTGTAACAACATGACCATAAATATCATAGTGAGACATCGATCGAAGCACCAACCCAATAATTAATTATTATTTTTTGGAATACTACTATAAATTTCTTATGATAGATAATATACATTTATATAAATTAGTGGTATAAAAACATGAAATAATTTATATAAATAAATGAGATGTATAGAAAATTAGTTATAAACAATAAAGGATGCAAAATAAGTGTTAATCCTCTTACATGATGTGTGTTATATATACTTATTGTTCTTGAAGTAAAATTATGTATATAGTGTTACAACATGAGCATAACTATCATAGTGATACATTAGTAGAATCACCAATCCAAAAATTACTTATTATTTTTTGGGGTACTACTATAAATTACTTATGATTGAACATATACATTTATATAAATTGGTAGTATAAAAACATGAAATAATGTATATAAATAAATAAGATAGATAGATAATTAGTTATAAGCAATAAAGGATACAAAATAACTGTTAAGAAAACCTCTTATGTGATGTGTGTTATATATACTTGAACCACAAAATTTTGAGCCCTCTTGCAACTCTAAGGTTTTGCACCTAAAGGGAGAGGGAAAAAGATCTACAATTCATTCAAGAACAAACCCTTGAGATTTCAATGCAAGAGGAGATTGAAATCTATCAAAGGGAGAGTTCTTGGGGATGAAAATAGATAGAAGGGGTTCACCATCAAGTGTAAACTTGGAAAACATAAAATGTTTGAAAATGCAATGTAGTATGCAAACATATGCTAAATGACCTAGAAATGACTATGAAACAAAAAATAAAACTGTAGAACTGAAGATGTGTGCCTACAAATGTGTTGGGAAATAGAATGGAGACTAGAAATGTTATTGATTTTGGAATTTTGACCTATTGGGACACTTACACCACTTTGGGAAACTTACTTCGAGATCAGGAAAAAAATTTTGAAGCCTGTTTCATCCAAATAGGTATTTGAATCTACAAAAATCTCTAAAAAAAATTTGCAGTAGGACTAATTCTCCACTAATGGTGACTTAGTCCACTCTGACTTTTCTGAAAATCTGAAAGTGGAAATAGAAGCTCTCGGTCTGCACATTTTTTTCCTCTAGGTATCTAGATCCAAAACCCCAATCTTCAACACTGTAAGTGACTTTTTGTGAATATTTTTCCCTAGCTAACAAGGAGATGTCTTCAACAAGTTTGCAACCTATTCTTCAATGATATCCAAGCCTTCAAAGTACCTGAATCTACAAACACACAAAGAGAGAAAGAGAAATATTGAATGTTAGGGAATAGGGGTTTGCCTTTGTCAAACCCCTTTTAGGTAATTAAGCCAAATGAAGAAATAAGATGAAGCATGAACATGAAATGAAGGGATTAAAAAATTTACATGGTGATTGATCTTGAATTTCTGCAACAATGGATGAAGAATGTACCCTTTAATGCTTCTTGATGACCTAGAATGCCAAACCCCTAGCTTGCTTGAGAAGAATGATGAATGAATCGAGAGAGAAGAGAAGAAGAAGAAGATAGAATCTCCCAAAATGAGTGGAAAACCTCATATTTATACTCAATTATTCCGTCATTCCAAAAAAATACATCACAAACTGACTTTAGGTCTTAGAAAATAAAAACCTAACAAGATTTTTAACTTGTTTTGATTTTTGAGCCAAATGGGACTAAGTCGCCCCCAAGTGGTGACTTTGTCCCACTTAGGTATTTTAAGTGGGTGTTGGGGATTAAGATATATTAAATGATGTTTATCAGGTTTATTCTCAAAATACAATTAAATAAGGCTTGCAAGTGTAAAATGGGGCCAATTAAAGGCATAAGAAAGGTGTAATTATTGATGACAAGCCTAGAAAAGTGTGAGATTTTGTTACAAATACTTACAACACTTTGAAATAAGGTTTAGTAAATGATAAAAAGAGGTTTTTAAGTGAATTATAATAAAAGGGTCTTAGAGAAGTGTTAAAGTGGGTTACAACACTTCACAACACCAAGTTATAAGACATCGTAGAATTCTTATTGGTTTATAAGGGTTGAAGACCTGACGTGAATGTGTTGACCACATTACAACATTAAATCTAGGAAAAAATAGTTTGAAATCCACAAGAAAGACTCAAATGAGCGTAAAAATGTCCAAAGGTAGATTTTTTTGTGACACATTTAGCCCCCAATTTAGTGAGAGGATGAACTTTCTTCAAAATCACACTAAATTAGACATTTAAGAGGGGTCCAATTGTACCAATGTGGATGGTATAGGATGAAAAAGATGAATGAGGCTAAATACATGATCATAAGCATAAAAGGACACACACAAGTTGAATGATTTATAGTAAAACAAGATACATGATCATGCAATGGCAAGAACTAGAAGGAAGAGAAGAACAAAACTAAAAAAAGGTTGATCAAGATTCAAACATTTGTCCAACGCATTATGGATCAGATCTAGGTCATTTTTTCAAAAGTGCATAATCACTCTAAGGCAACATAACTCTTGGTTGTCCATTGGGTGAGAAGTCCAAAAAGGAACATACACTCATGGCTGGTATACACTCACACACATAGATGGCTATGGGGAAAGTAATGGCTCAGAATGGGCTTCCCGCTCACCCATACTAGAGTTATACCTCCTGATAACTTTGATAAGGCACCACACAAAACTGAGACATTGTAATAGTGTAAGGTTTGTTCAAATATATTTTTCTTAGTTCGTGCAAGGTCTCACCTTAGAGAACATCATGCATAATGTCTCCAAGAGAGGATAAGTGAAAAATGTCTCATCTTGTTTCCAAGAGAGGAAAAGTGAAAGGTCTCATCTTGAGCAACATTGTTACTAATGTTTCCAAGAGAGGAAAAGTGCAAGGTCTCATCCTAGGCAACATTGTACGTAATGTTTCCAAGAGATGGAATCACAAGGAAAATAAAATCGCACGATGAAAGATGATTGTTGATGTATGCCCCCACTTTAAAGTGGTTGCTAACACCATTACTATGAAAAATTGATTTAAAGTAGAAGAAGACGAGAGCTTATTCAAAAAGCCTTATGCTAAGTGATATGTTTCCAAATGAAGACACACCATGGAAAAGATAGTATGTCACTTGCAAGTCAGCTTAAGACATGAAATCCACATCCCAGGATTTATCCTATATGTTCATGAAAGGTTAACAACTAGCCAAAAGAGACAATGATGAGTGACATACAATGACAAGGCTACCTAACCCCTTTCCCTCATTGAGTGTAGGGAGAAGTTGAGCCTAGAATGGATGATGATATGTTGCTCCTTGCAATAGTGAGTATGCTATGATCCTACAACTATTACATGGAAAGGAGCAAAAAATAATGTTATTTATGTGGATAATGAATCAAAGTTTTTTCTTGATACATATTTAATGAGGTATCTATCAGTTTAGGATGTACCAAGGTTAAATTTTTCTTGGAAGAATTTTTTTGACGATGTTGGCGTTGATTGAAGGTTTTTGTGATGGTGGCTAAAGGATGATTTGAGATTAAAAAATATTAACATCTCATAGCGAGTGAGAGGCTAATGTTGTCTCTTCATCATCTTCTAAGGATACAATATGATTATTGTCAATGTTAACCTTATCGTGTATCATTATATCCTCCCTAGGAGAAAGGGTTTTAGGAGAACTACAAACCAAATACTCTTGACAATCAATGGTTGGTTCTGCTAAAATGACTTCATCAAAAGTAGGGGAATGATCAATGGTTGAATTTTATTGTGTAGTAAGGGTTTTTCTAGGTAAAGGGGGACAACTAAGATTCTCATGATCTTCATTGATTGTGTTTTCTAATATCAAAGCATCTTGTTCAAAACTATGAGAGATACTAGGAGAAGAACAAATGTTATTGTAATGATTAATTATGGTTATGTTGTCTTGTTCATTAATGTCTTTTTCACTAAGAGATGTAAGAGGAGAGAAACTTTTAGGATTCTCAAAACTCTCATTGATTGGTTCTCCTACCAAAATATCTTCATCACCAATAGGAGAGATATTAGGAGAGGAACAAATATGATCATTAGGAATGGCCAAGGTTGTATTCTCTTTCACTACAACACTCTCATAGGGAGGGGATATGAAATTTTTCTTGGTATGTCTAGATATGTAAGACACTAACATTTTTTGAAAATAAAATAAAAGCACTTGTAACCATGTCATGCAATGTTTCAGTAATACAAACAATGTATATCCAAAGATACAAAATATTTTTATCCAATATATGCAAAGCCTTAAGAATGTAAACAATGTATATGCAATAATAAAAACCAATTTTATCAAACTTATGCAATTTTCTATGAATAGAAACATCGTGTATGCAAAAGTTAAAAGTATTTTTATCCATGTTATGCAAAATTTTAGAAATGTGAGCATTTTCAGATCTAATGGTGAAATGATTTCAAGAATGACTACCCTAAATTGATGTTTTTGAGCTAGATGCATAAAAAAAAATGTTCTCAAAACTTTCTAGAATTATAGTATATGATACTAGGAGGCTTAGGAAGCACATGAATGAGTTTTATGATGCTATAACAAATAGTGAAAAATCTGGACTGGGACTAAGTCACCCAGAAAGGTGAATGAGTCCCAGTTAGGGTTTTACCAAAAGTTTCCTAAAATTTTCAATTGGTTTTGATGATTTTGATGTTGTATGACCAAAAGAGGAAAGGTAAATGCAGATTTTATATGATTTTTAATTATTTTAGATACAAAAATGTAAATGATATGCACTTTCATGAATGCAAAATTTTGAAACCCTAGAATGCAAATTAACTAATGCAAACTCCTAATACAAAGTTAATGCAAGTTAAATATAGGTTGAATAAGGACTCCCAAATTGGAAAAGAAGGTATTCAAAAGTTGGGTTCACCAAAATGAATCACAAATTTTTGAACCCTCTTGCACCTGTAGGGTTTTGCACCTAAAGGGGGATGGACAAAGATCTACAATTCATTCAAGAACAAATCCTTAAGATTTCAATGCAAGAAGAGATTGAAATCTATCAAAGGGAGAGTTCTTGGGGATGAAAATAGATAGAAGGGGTTCACCGCCAACTATAAACTTGGAAAACATAGAATATTTGAAAAGACAATGTAGTATGCAAACATATGCTGAATGACCTAGAAATGACTATGAAACATAAAAAAAAACTATAGAATTGAAGATGTGCACTTGGAAATGTGTTGGGAACTAGAATGAGGACTGGAAATGTTGTTGATTCTAGAATTTTGACTTACTGGGACACTTATGCCATTCTAAGAGACAGTCCCAGATCAAGAAAATTATTTAGAAACCCATTTCAACCAAATGGGTATCTGAATCTACAAAAAGCTATGAAAATATGTGCAGTGGGACTATTTCACCACTAATGGTGACTTAGTCCACTCTAGCTTTTTTGAAAATTTGAAAGTGGAAACAAAAGCTCTTGGTTTGCACTTTCTGTTCGTCTAGGTATTTGAATCCGAAACCCCAATCTTCAGCACTGTCAGTGACTTTTTATGGATGTTTTTCCTAGGCAACAAGGAGATACTTTCAACAAGTTTTCAACAATTTCTTCAATGATCTCTAAGCCTTCAAAGTACCTAAATTTGCAAAAACACAAAGAGAGAAAGATAAATGTTGAATGTTAGGGAATAGGGGTTTGCCTTGGTCAAACCCCTTTTGGGTAATTAAAGAAAATGAAGAAATAAGATGAAGCATGAACATGAAATGAAGGTATTAGAAAATTTCCATGATGATTGATCTTGAATTTCTACAATGGATGAACAATCTGCCCTTGAATGCTTCTTGATGACTTAGAATGCCAAAACCCTAGCTTGCTTGAGAAGAATGATGAATGAATCAAGAGAGAAGAGAATAAGAAGAAGATAGAATCCCCCAAAATGAGTGGAAAACCTCATATTTATACACAATTATGCCCTAATTCACGAAAATACCACATCACAGGCCAACTTTAGGTCTTAGAAAATAAAAACCCACCAAAATTTTGAACTTGTTTTGATTTTTGAGCCAAATGGGACTAAGTTGCCCCAAGTGGCGACTTGGTTGGGGCAACTTAGTCCCACTTAGGCATTTTAAGTGGGTGTCGAGGATTAAGATATATTAAATAAAGTTTATCAAGTTTATTCTCAAAAAGATAATTAAATAAGCTATGTAACTATAAAATGGGGCTAATTAAAGGCATAAGAAAGGTATAATTATCGATGCCAATCATAGAAAAGTGTTAGTTTGTTACAACTCCTTACAACACTTTGAAATAAGGCTTGGTAAATGATAAAAAGAGGTTATTTAAGTGAATTATAAGAAAAAGGTCCTAGAGAAGGGTGAAAGAGGGTTACAATACTTCACAACACCTTTATAAGACATCATAGAATTCTTATTGATTTATAAGGGTCCAACACCTAATGTGAATGTGTTGACCATATTTCAACATTAAATCTAGGCAAAACTAGGCTGGAATCCATAATAAAGACTCAAATGAGAAAAAAATGTCCAAAGATATATTGTTTTGCGACACAATACTTATCAAGTTTTTGAAGTAAAATTAAATATGTATAGTTTTAATATACGAAATTGAAGTCGTTTAGTGTAGTATCATGGGGAAGGTCAAAAATAATATTAGTTCCACTAACAAGAAGAAAAGAGGAACAATATTAATGTTAGTATTATTAATAATGTTACTAATATTAAATGTCAATAATTTTATCCAGAGTAATATTAATATTAAGATAAGTTTTAATATCAATAATAATAATATTATTAATATTAAAGAGTGGTATTAATGATTATTAATATTAATATTATGAGTAATATTAACATTAATACTAAGTGACTTAAATATAAATAATCAAATTATGATTATCTCTAGGTCAATATCAATTATCATATTGATATTCACCTAATTTTTTCACCGCATGATATTAATATTAAATTGGAAGTGAAAATTAGTATTATTAACTTGGTAGGATTCAAAATAATCATTTTAATGTTAAAGTGAATCAATATTAATATCATTAGGGTTAATAATAATATTAATATTAATAAATGAGTGTGAGAATTAATTTCATGAAGAGTTAATAACATTATTAATATTAACACAAAGATTAAATATTACTATCAAGGGGAATATCATTAGAGATTTTATTACTAATATGGGTATGAATGTTAATGCTAATATTAAGAGTATCATCTTACCAATTTTTTAATTCTATTAAATCATTGATGAAACAAGGTATGGTTAGTTAATGGTGTTTTAGGTATAGGCGGGCAAACGTAATAACATAACAATTTAATAATTACTCCTTAGGGAAATATAATTTTCAAAAAAAACTCCTTTGTAACTCTCCCATTGGATGGTAAATAAACATGCTCAAGTCTAACTTAGGTCGCTAGGGTTTCCCTTCATAACTTTAGGGTGCACATGAGGGACTTTGTGCACCTGTCTACTCTTACCTCCCCATCCCCCACTCTTGGGTGAAGTGTTGATGTTGACATTGCAAAATAAATGTCATCTAATGTGTGTAGTAGTGTTACCATGTCAAGTACGGTAGAACATTTTAGATCATATTTACATATATGTATAAAAAAATTGTTAGTTATATTCTTCCCTTCGATCAAGTTTAGGGCATTACACATTATCCTACACCAAGGGTTAATCTTCTATTTGTATCACCACTTATATCTACTACACTTATGATTAATCCCCTATAGTTTAAAAATATTACTCTTAACCCTACTATCCCCCTTTTTTGTTGTCTCAATCATCCACATGAGACTTCGAAAGAAAAATATTGGTTGCTATAGTAAAAGGTCTAAAGGAGATTATGATGGCTAAGAAACCCTTATATGTGAAAGTAAAAAAAAATGTTTCTTCCAACTCTAAGGGTATGGAAAACACCCACCAAATACTTAAGAATAAGAGATGCTTTGCTAGGCTCTCCTCCCAAAAGCCTAAGTTGAAGAAGACTCCCATATATGAGATCATAAATGAGGTTAGTTCTAGTGGAAATGAAGAACTTAAAATTATGGATGATGATATGAAGTCTAATGGTAGTGATTTCCATGAAACCCATTATGAGATTAATCTTAGATTGTACTATATCTCTAATTCCATGATAAATTCTATTAATAAAAAAGTAAAGAATAGAAAACCATCCCTACTATCAAATTGTCAACCTTAATAATCCCATTGAAACCTCAACTAATATAAATTCCAATCTACATCTAGAGAGGGAGGAAATGATAGTAAAAACCTTGAAAGTAAGAAGAAAGGAAAAGAATCCCAAGAAGGAATAACTAAGGAATAATGGAAAATTGAAGAATGTGAAAAAACCAATGGGGGGGTAAAGATACCATAGTCATAAATAACAGCTATGGGTATCCTTGTCCCATAAGTCATAAATAGGATCAAAATGGATCTACTATAGATGGGCATATAAAGAAAATTCTAGGAACTAAAAATTTCTAGAAATAAGATCATTAATATAAATAAGAAAATCCTTAACTCCACAACAAGTAGCTTTAAAATCCTCCTAAAATAATACGAGAAGAAATAAAAAAGGGGAAGATATCAAAGAGGATAATGGGGAATGTTTGAAATCTCTTAAATTTGAGCATCATAGGCTTTCAGAAGAAAGAAATTCTATTATGGACTTAGAGATTTGTCTAGATCCCCCTCTCAATAAAGGTTGTGTTGTTATTCTTGTTGTAATACCCCTTCGTTTTGCCTTCTGGTTGGATAGTGTGTCCTTGTGTTGTTATGTTGCTTTGATGTGTTTCTAGATATTCAAATACCTTATTGTTGTATTTTCTATTAGTACCTTGACTATGGTACTCGACTGCTATTTGATCGCTAACTATAAAGCGACATAAATGTTATATTTTGATGTGATGGTATTTTATTATGATGTTATCATTATGACATGTTTTGGATTAGCATTATGGATGTTTGAATCAATGATGTTTTATGCTTTGGATTATATTAGTATGTTATATTTGTCAGTTAGTCACTATGTATTGGTGAAGGGACGGTATCGCATCACTCGCTTACGAGCACCCTACAATTTCATGATTTCCTCTTCACGGTGTGCCTTATTTATGACATATTTATGCATGTGGATATACTCTTTGTTCATAGGTTGACAGGTACATGACATTGACTCCACCTGGTTCCACAGGTTTGAGCGTGTACATTGCCCAACGGTATTTGATTGGGAGATAGTAGGTTTTCTGTGCCAAGTCATCACCCTAGTCCTAGTGTGTCATTGGGTCTTAGTCGAGTTGTGTTGCTTTGAATATTGTTCCCTCTCTTCAATTATTTAATTGCAAGTTGGAAGGGTAATTGAACGAATTTATGCATATAAGTTGTTGATTAATTTGATCTGGAATTATGTTAGTAATGCAATTTATTTTATTATTAATTTAATTTAATTAATAAATAATTTAATCGTGGATTAAATCTATTTTATTAATTAATTATATTTATGATGAAATAAGTTAAGTTTATCATTTAGAAGTTATTGTTATATTGGTAAAAATTGAAAATTAAAAGAAAATGTTTTAAATTTAATTTTAGGAAATTTGAATTCAAAAATTGAATTATTGGGATATTTTGGCTATTCTGTTTTCAAAAATTTATGAGGGTTGGTGCATGGATATTTTGAGAATTTTCTTTATTATTTTAATTTTCTTCATAAGTTTTTTCTCAACAAGTATGAAAATTGGAGAATAGGGGAGAGGAAATGTTTTTGCTGTTTGTGGGTTTTGGATTGAAGCTATGGAAATTGCTGATCTAAAGAGGGAATCAAAGCAAGGTCCTGTGCACCATCTGGATCTTCTCAAACACAAGAATACCAAGTTCACATCTTTAAATTCAGTTTTTTTTTGGAATTTTGTTTCTATATGTTTTAATGTTGAAAATCATGTTGGAAAATTAAAAAAAAAACCAGATCTATGTTGAAAAACTTCATATTGATTTTGTTGGCAAATCACAAACCTTTGTTTTTCTTTACTTGGGTTTTCTCAAGAAAATAAAAATGGTGTTCTTGGTTGTAGGTTGGTTGTCTTCAACTTGGTTTCTCAATTTATTTTAAATTTCTATCTTCCCAAAGAGGTGGACTCCTCTCCTCTCCTCATTCTTTCTACCATCTTCATTCAAGTTCTCCAAGAGGAGAAGTGGTTAACACCCCACCCATTCTTCATCTCCAAAATATATAGGGTTTTCAACTTGCAACCTTTGGATGGGGAGGTGTGGATTATACCTACCTCCATCAATGAGAGTCCTTTCCTTATTGAAGAAGGAACATGCACTTGGACAACCCCTCCATCTTTCCATCCCATCCTCTCTTCAAAACTCGTCACTCTCCATAATGAGGAATTTTCAGGGGTCAAATCATGTCCTAGGGCACTATTGTATGCCTACTTGAACCCTACCACTATGGCATAGACCCTAGAGGGTTTAATTTTGCATCCCAACCAAGGAAATTGACCAACAACCCTCTTTAAAGACCCATTTAAAGATCTATCCGAATTTCAACTTGGATAATGTTTCTAAACCTTATCCCCCAACTTACAATAACTTGGCACACAAATAAATACCCCCTCAACCCAATATAAATCATCTCTTTTATATCAACCCTTACCACCTTACTCTATCAACTTGTCAACTTTATTTCCTTCTAAGCCTCAAAAGAGGATCCAATTCATCACCACAAGAAGATGTCTTTTGATCTACTCAATGGTCTTCTCTTATCGTATTGACTCTTCCTTTCCTGCACATTACCAATGAAACCATAAGCAATAGTCGTATATCACATTAATTTTATAGCTAAAATAAGATTTAATTTTGCAACCTTTTCATTTACAATTTCAACTCGTATTCACATAACTTATTATTCCTAACTCATTCATGAAACCATAAATAAAATGTTAGAATGAGAAGCAAGAGTATTATCAAATAACCACATTATTTTTCATCCACAATACATCTTACCATCTATTTAGGAAAACATAAAACATGTTATAGACTTACTAATCACATGCAAGGTGGGGCCTTACAAGAGCATCTTCAAATAAAGAATGTCGCTATATCATATGCCTTTTATTTGACACCTAGGTATCTTGTCATTAATCATTGTGAACAACTATTACAAAAGGGATTGATTAAGGTAAGTTAAGTACTTAAAAGCAAAGCTTGATAAACTCTTAGAGGTGTTTATTAAAACCCTCAACCTAGTGTAGGTATTGAATTAGGTGAGTAAAATCCAAGCTCGACACCTCTTAAAGGTGTTTATTATGAATTTAGAGGATATATCACTGAATTTGTGGAATCCCTTTTATGAAGTAGAATATTTTGTTTCCAATTTAACTCTCATTCCTTTATAGTTCCTTCCTCTAACACCTTCTTTCATTTTTCTATACTTTGTACCATTTACATAAAACCTACAAATCATTTGTGATGTAAGTATGCTGAATTTTTCTTAGAATGTGTAGGAACAAAATGAATGAACATCCAAAAATATTTGTGTTGGATCATTCCATACAACAACATGAAATCATCAATTACAAAAGCTTCAAACTGTGATTCTTTCCTTCAATTTTCTCCAGGAAAATATATAATTTAAATACTTAATAAATGTTTCAAACAAGATTTTATGTATTTCCAACTTCTATTACAAAATTATATAGACACAGTAAACTACACTTCCTTACCATTTTAACTTATGTATAATTCTTTATTGGTGTACCCATTGCACCCCTCTTGGTGCAAGTGTTATTTAATACTACACCAAACTACCATTAAATAAAGACTAAGTTGTTAAGAATGATCAATCAACATATGAAAGGTTGTGTCACTTGAGCAAGATAAGGTACATAAAGAAGGTAGATCTAGAAGGAAAGGTAGGGAAATAATTATTAGGACTGATTGCAAGTAATAGATAGCAGCATTAAAAAATTAACTTATTTAAAATTAAATTATTATCTCCAAATGTATTGATACATAGTTGTAACTATTGAGGTGAAGAGGTGTGACTCCCTCAAACTTGAGATATAAAAGGGAGAGAATTTGATTTTGATAAAGAGATCCATAACATCATCAAATTCAATTGAGAATAGAACCTTATGTGGCTTTGCAAGTAAATTAAAGTATGTTCTCAAGAGTAGTGATGATGTGAGAAAGGATGTGACTCTGAATGTGAAAGGTTATGACTCTTAAAATGTGAAAGGTTGTGACTCCCTCAATAATAATATATGAAAATGGGAATAAATCTATCAATCAATTTGGAAGTAAAGTATTATTCTCAAAATACAACAATGAAGGGTGGTGACTCATTTATAATGAAGGGTGGTGAATCCTTTGTTATGAAGGGTGGTGAATCCTTAAAGAAATGGATATAAAGGGTAAATAAATTCACAATCATTAAGCAATCATCACTCATCTATCCATCAAGAAATCAAAAAATTGAAATATCAAAAAAATTAATCAAGCAAACATCGATAATTTTATCAATACATTCAATCATCAAATTATTCAAGCATCCAATCATTCAATCATCAAATCATTTAACAATCAACTCATCCAAGTAACACACACTCAAATATCAATTGAGCAAGTGGATCAGATTGGAAATTGGAAAACAAAAAATAAATTGAGTCGTAATTTAGAGATAAATAGTGTCTTAAACACTAATAATATTGTGAGATAAGTTTAAGAATAATATTCGATTACAAATAAATAGATGCATAGATATTCCTTGTTGAAATTAAGTGATTTCTAATTGTAAGTAATATAATTTTATTTCCCTTTAAGAGTATTTAATAGCAAAATCAAATAGCTTATTTATATAAATAATTGGTTTTGAATTTACTAAAAATGGCTTGCAAATAATGACAACTAGTCTTTCGAGTTTATGAGAGGTGAAGTATTGACATTTATTTCATCAAGCATGCCACTCCAAGATGCAAGCTCATGGTTTAGGAGGCTTATGAGTGCTCTTGGGCTTGTTGAGGAAGGTAATCTTCATACATCTTATCAAGCATGCCACCTTGAGATGGATGGATTGGAGATCTTTCCATGTGTGTGCACTGGAAGGTGAATGAGTTATCTTGGGCTTAATCAAGGAGGATGGTGCACCTCCAAGGTGGACTGAGGGGTAGATTGGACCCGAGATCCTACCATGTTTGTGGGCTAGGAGGTGAATGAGTGCTCCTAGGCTTGAAGGTCTTCTCAAGTACGCCATCCTGAGATGGATGAATGGGGATCCACCTATGCTCTTACAATACAAGGATAACCATCCTTGAGATTGTGGTTTGAAATAATTTCAAGTGAATTCCTAATATGATTGGCTATAGGAACATGCCTTGGAATAATCATTAACAATGTTAAGATATTTTGAATTCAAATATGGATAATATTATGAACTATTGATCTAAATATTGTGATGTTTTAGCTATAATGTATTGCTCTCAATATTATAATATTTTATGTATTTATTTGAATATAACCATAAAATTGATACTTTTTATTACTAATATCATTTTTTCATGATTATTATTGTTTTACAATCCTAAAGTTAGGAATTTCCCAAAAGAGATATTATAATGGATTTAAGGTTTGGTGACTTAATCTTGAGCATTCTAAGCACTTGGATATGCATGGAGATTTTGGAAATTTATTACAATTTAGCATATGATCTATAGTTTAGTTATAATTTTTGTTAGAGCATTGCCCATGGAGAAGTTGGGCTAAAAAACTTCCCCTTTGGGATGTCTTGAAATTGGCCTTTTACATTTTACTTGCACAAAATTCAATAGATGGAGATTGTCCACCCATTACTTTGGACACATCTTAAGTCCTTACAAGACACACCAAGGCACTAGTGATCATGCCATTGTACATTATGACTTTAATTAGAATTAAACATAACATTTTTTAAAAAGAATTTAACGCTTGATTCAAACTTGCATTGATGTGCCTATAATGAAACATATGGTACTTTATATACATATAAAACATTTTCACCTATAACTAAAAATAACTATTATGACTAGTTTTGGACATTGAACATTCACACAATGACAAGGCAGGTTAGGAAAAATAAGAGCTTTGTACTATTTTAAACCTTTAACACTTACATCAACACAACCATCTTGGCACTTGTGTTTTGTGCAAGCATTCCACAACATGAAAAGCTTTAGAAATTGAAATACTAATGATTCAAGAATTTTATTACCTACACTCACATTCTATGGGTTGACAACCACAACAACATGAACACATGAACCTCTAATTAAAGTACTAGGTCAACAATTCAAATTTAACAACATAATAAAAGTCAAATTTTGTTTCTAACTACACATGTTGGTTTGTTTTAATGTATCTTTATTATTAAATTCTACACTTCACTTTCCTACATACATATTTATTGTTAGTGTTGTTAGGAGGTTGCACAATATTACAAACAAAAAGGGTTGTTGAATTTTTTATGTTATTTTCTTGGCTATAAGTATATACATAATTGCAATATCAAATTTGGTCCATTAATTAAATATTATATGTATTAGTCTTTTGGATGTTTGAAACTATATAGACCTATGATTACAACCTTAGATTTGTTTAGGCAAATTGAAGGGCTCATGGTCCATTTAAAGAGTGTGCGAGTGTGTATTGGAGTAAATTTTTAATGAGGCACTTTTAGATTTGACATCTCATTCCAATCCAATAGATAACAAAGCTTTTGGCAAAAGAGTAGTAATTATTAGTTTAGCCATAATCCCTTGCATTAATCTACATTCTAGCATGTGTTGCTATTTTTCATCTCATAATGAAAGTGAGGTGTGGAATCTTTTTGTTTGCTTGTGCATGAGGAGGTTGTGCTAATTATATATAAGTGCAATAAAAATCCAAAGTTACAAGTGACTCATTGACAACAAGGCCCTAAGATCACATTGTTAGTAGATAAGAAGAAAGAGGGTGTGTTCTAATGAAAAAGATAAAGATAGAGTAAGTGAAGAAATAAAATGTCATCATACTTAAAGATGGAGGTAGTAGCATAGATGAAGTTAGTAATGTTGTAGATGACTAGATTATTGGGGAAGATAAATTTTTTTTTTTTTAAAGTAAGCACACCAACTCCTATAGGTCTAGAGCTCAAAATAGTTTGACATGGGTGTGAGCAAGGCCTAAATTTGATGGTTAACTTTTCCCATTGAATATTTTTTTCATACAACATATTCTTCACCATTATCCTTCACATGACAATTTTTTTATTATTTTATACGTCAAATTATATACATGTATGCTTTTTCCTTAAAATGATTTTAATATATGTTTCATATTTATTCCAAATAATTTTTTCCTTACAATACATTAGTCAATAAATGTAGTCTATTTATTTAAATCATTTAAAATAAATTTAAATAAATAAATTTTATATATTATTATAAAAATAAAATATTTACTAATATAACATATATTATAAATACAAATTCTTGTAATTTTTTTTAAATATATTTACTAATATAACATATATTATAAATATAAATTTTTGTAATTTGTTTTTTCTAACACTAATTTATATGGTTTATATTTTTGAGAGGTAAGTGAATTGAAAATGTTTCATAAATTTCAAATTAATTATATATATGATAATTAATAGGCATTTTTCACAATGTATCAAATTATGGTATCGTTACTAAGTTTCAATTATGTAGCTTATATATATATAAGTTTTAGCTCCATATTTAATACAAAAAATAATAGATATTTTTTGTATATTGTAGTGGTCCACATCCATTAAATAAATCTAAAACAAGTAAATATATATGAAATTAGGGGTGATGGCTCCAACGACTTGCAATTCAGGGTTTATATATATATATACTTCTGAGCATTTTGTATAGGTCAAAAAATCTACAAAACATAGAAAAGTTTTGCAAAGAATTTCTGTTTTAAAAAAAAGGTTAAAAAATATGAAGAATAAAGGTATACATATTTACTCTTTGTAATTATGATAAAAAAATGAATAAATACTAGCATGGTTTTACATTCTCTCTTGTCAGATTTCTTTCATTTCAACCCTATAGAGCTAATTTGATATCTACTCAAGAAAATTACAATCAAATTTCGAACATGAAGATATATGTATGTAGAAGGAGTGGCAAAGGAATCCAACAATAAATATAACTTTAGAAAAAATATGGTAGTAGTTTAGTACTAAGGTCATTTTGGGATAGATTAGATAAATGGCATTGATAATTGAGAACTAATTTGGCAACAAATATACAAGTACATTGGGATATTTATTTAGAGTTATAGTGTGTTAATTAAAAGTGTGAGTAGAAAAAATATTAGGTTATCTCAACCATTAGTTATTTATGAGAAATATTAAGAGGATATAAGTATGGATATGGTAGTGGGTTTGTCTAAAATATAAGACACATAATTTTATATTGATGGTAAAGATATATTTTCTAAGATGAAATATTCCATTCTATGTAAAATGAATAATCATGAGATATATGTAGTTGATCTATTTTTTGAGAGAAGTTTAAAGATCAAATGGTTTGAAAGTATTATAATTTTAGATGTGGATACTAATATTTTTATAAGATGAAAGAGGTTAAATATGTGTCGCTACCCATACAAGTTCCAATGGTGAGAGTTCAAAGAAAAAGAGAAAAAAAAAATCAAAATCAAAATCTCTAACAACTCAAAACAAGTGTAACGCTCCGCCATGCAACCCTAGAGGAAGTTGCAAACAACTACTTAAATGGACTAATTTTTCATTTTTTTAAGTACAATTAATAAGCAAGTTCACTAACTAATGCCAACAACCTCTAAGGTTACAAGACAAAGGTTATATAGAACCTCAACAAAAAACATGAATTTAAACCATGTCAATTAATTAATTAATTAAGAAATAAACACATAGATTCCAATTAAGATAATTTACATCAAGCATAAGAGATAACTTCCCATTTCATTATTCAGAATTAAATAATATGGTTACAACACTCATTCCCCGAATGAGGCAAGTCTAAAGAATAATATTACAATTACAACTTTCCACCTCGATAGCAAATGAGGGGTCATAAATTACAAGAACAACTGAACTAAAATAAAGCAAGAACTAAAACTGGATTCCACGAGCTCTCCAACTAGAAATCTCATCAACACGAACAAGAAGAAAGCCCAATGGATTAAGGTGCATGCCACCCAACCAAGTGGAACCCAAAGGCCCACCCCCCATGCTAGGAGATAGTAACAAGGAATCCTAGCTAAGGCCATCTACCTCTAGACATAGACTAACAAATAATTGAACCAAACTGACACAACCAAACACATGGACCATACAAGTACAACTCAAGTACAACTCAACATTGTCGCATTGCTTCCAAGTATAAAGTAGGTCAAGTATGTTAATAAAACCATACACATAATGAACAAATACCAACTATTGTCCTAGATAGAGTGTCATCACACAACTCATCATGAGTTATCCAAGTAGATCTTCATAGGCTCCGACTAACCTGGTGGCCTCAACCGATCCCCTGGCCCTCATACTTACTAATGCGGAATCAAATACCTTTCATAAGGACAAGATAGATGACCTTGCCATTCCAGGCCTTCCCAACCATCCCAAGCCTAACTAAGCACTTGGGTCTATGAGTGAGGCACAATTATCTTGATTAGTGAGAAGTTAGTCCTAATCTTCTAAGTACATTGATTCAATTATCACTTGATTAACTACTTCTAAAGGTTACCCAATCTTACCTCTTACAGGCTCTGGCCCCTAATGGAAGCCACTCTTCTACTTGACAACACACTTTCAACCATACTCCAAGGGTACAAAGTGCAACAAACCAGATATCACGACCTCTCCTTTCTCAGGAGGTGACATAAAATGAAACTCACTCCAACACTGGAGACAACAACTCACATACAAGGTCACTCCTTATAAGGAGGCACAAATCATATAATCCACTCCTAATCCAAGGAGGCGCAAAACATCCCCGTTCGTGGAAATCGGGTAAACACTGACGAGACACCATGCACTACCCAAGGGAATTCATAATAGGTTGACATCACAAATGACAACCCCCAACCTCTAGGGTCCTCTAGAAGACTTACATATTAAAAACACTTAACCCATTCCCCAAACATGAACACTGATGAAATAATACATAAAGCAATTATGCTTGGAAATAAACTAATTTTGGATATATTAAATCTATTTCCCTTAGTAACATTCAATCATTTATTGTACAACAAAATGATTCAATAATGTCTGTTTCAGACAAGGGATGAAATTTAAACCAACATTTTCTTCTCTAATTGCGTTTAAAATAATGTTAAATAAATGTTTACTTCTACAATTCAGAAAATATCGTTAAACAAATCAATAGACATTTCCCTTGTTCGACATAATTATTTAAAAAATAATTAACTCATCTATTTAAACATATCCCTTAAAAACACCAATACTGATATATCAAACTTAGACTTTTAAAATCAATATAATATTTTGTCTATTTTAATTTCATATAAAAATTTCACGATTACACTTAATTCTTGCCAACATTTAAATCAACATTTTAATATATGTATACATCTAAAAATATATATATACATATATTAAAATTAAAATAGAACTCAAATATATATATAATATATATATCCTCAATGATATATATATACTTATGCATATATAACACATATATACTACATATATATATTTAATTATTTACTACAAATATATGTTAATATTTTAATGTTATATAATATAATATTAAATATTAATATATATTAATATTTTAATATTATAATAATATAATATTGAAAATATTAAAATATATTTTAATATTAAAAAAAACCCTAAATGCGGGTTCAAATTGTGCTTCATTCCTCGGGCTGCGCACACACAAAGCTAAGGGTTTGGCCATGGCAATAGTTGTTTTCTTTGGCCGCAGCTGAGTGGGGTGGCGGTTTTGGTGGGGCAACTAGCTCACACTGGGTGGCCGATTGTGTAAACATAGTCGACCCCCACAATGGTGGGCGCGGTTGTGTAAACACAACCGAACCCACCACTGTGGGTGGCAATTGTGTTTACATAGCTGTCCCACCCACAGTGTGTGAGCAAGGGGGCTGCGCTGGGTGCGTCTCTTGTAATGCCCCACCACGCAACCCTAGAGGAAGTTGCAATTAACTACTTAAATGGAATAATTTTTTTTTTCTAAAAGGATAAATAATAAGCAAGTTAATTAACTAATGCCAACAGCCTCTAGGGTTACGAGATAGAGGTTATATAGAACCTCAACGAAACATGAATATAAACTATGACATTCATTTAATTAATAAATTAACACATACATTCCACGTAAGGTGAAATAAGACCAAGCATAAGATAAGACTTTCAATTTCATTAATCCATTCATTAAACCCTAAGGTTATAATCACTAATTGCCTAAATGAGGCAAGTCCAATAAAATAGGGTTACAATTACAAATTCCACCTCGATAACAAGAGGGGTAATGATTGCAAGAATAATGGAAAGGATAACAAGAAAGAACTGCAACTAAAACAACCACGAGCTCTCCAACTGGAAGTCTCGTCCACACGCACAAGGAGAAAACCCAACGGAGAAAGGTGCACGTTCCACCCAACCAAGTGGAACCCAAAGGTCCACCCCCTGTGCTAGGAGATAGTAACCAAAATATCTATCCAATGACGTCTACCTCTAGACATAGGCTAACATAACCATACTGAAATAAATACAGTGACATTACTGACACAAGGTTACAATGCTTCTAGAAATTACATAATCAACTGCATCATTGATGCGAACATACTATCAACCTAGGAGAAGTGTCATCACATCATTACATAGGTTATCCTGGTGAGTCTTCCTAGGTCCTGGCCCCTGTCTCGGGTTATCCTGGTAACCTCTAACGACTTCCAGACCCTCATGTAAACCAATGCGGAATAAGTTATCTTTTGTGGTGACAAGATAACGATCTTGCCATTCCTGGCCTTCCCGTCTCAACCCAAGTCTTTACAAGCCCTTGTGATCAGGAGCGAGGCATAATTATCTTATTAAATGTTTGATACTACATGATACTCTAATCATTTTATTTAGTTATCACTGGATTAACTAACTTACAACAAGTTATCCTGGCACCACTTTGTGTGCAGGCCCTCGTTATAAGCCACTCCTCTAAGATGACACGTGGAACAACTCCACAACCCAAGGGTACACAAGTGCAACATGAGGTATCACATACCTACCCATGACACACAATCATTACACTCCCATTCATGATAACCGGAGAACAAACTAGTTTAATGCACTACCCAAGGCCATCTATGGTTGACTACACAGTACGACAACCCATAGATTGAAATCCCTGTTGGAAGACTTGTCAAATATTAAAACCCACACTTCCCAAATGATAATGCACGTAGATCAATACCAGGACAATAATAAGATCTACTTTGGGTTCACTAAACCCATATCTTTACTAGCATTCAATAAACAGTGTGTTAAATAAACGGAATTAATTACACCACTTAAAAATCATTTCATTCCCACGCAGCATTTAAAAGCATAACACATTGCCTGTGACCCCATAATTCAATTTAAAACAAGTTCCCATTTTAAATAAAATATTAATCCCTAATCAATTAAACCCATTAAAAAAAATAATATTTCCCTTCTTTTAAATAATGAAATGATATAATAACATAATCCTATTTAAACATTAATATTTAAATAATAATATGACTATAATTGTTTAAAATTTCCCATAATTCAATTTAATATAATAGTCATACTATTAAAATATTACATGTATTTTAAACTATATAATGAAAAAAATATATATCAAAATAATAAATTTTAATATTAAAATATTATAATAATTATAATATTAATATATTATAAAAATTATAATATTTAAAATAAAATAAAAATATTATTATTATTATTTTTAAAACTTTAAACGAAGGCCAAGGGCATGCCTTGGTTCACGTGCCAACCCTAGGTTTGGGCTGCATGAATCTTGGGTTGCGTGCCTTTGTTTATGTTGAACCCAGGTGCGGTTTCCTACTAGGCAGCATCGGGTTTGGTTTTCGGTGGCCGCAGGAGGCGGCTCCACCGGCGAGTGTTGCTACGAGCGGCAGAGCTGCTTGTGCAGGGCACAAGAAATGGGAGGTGGCACGGACGACGGGGTACTGACTAGCATGGGCGGCGCTGGTGGCGCTGCCACCGACTGCGGTGGCTGCTGCTAGCGCAGTCCGCATAGGCCACGACCTGCAGGCTAGGGTTGCACTGGGTGCGCTCCCCCACTGCGCTTCCCAAGGAAGCAGCGGTGGGGTGAGCCCCAGCCGCCCCTCCAAACTTTCATTTTTTTTATTTTTATTGTTTTTTATTTTTTTTTTACTTTATTTCTCCACAAATGAGACTGTCTTTTTTTTTTGATATTTTTTTAATTTTTTCTTCTCATAGAAAAACTAGAACTTAAAGAGGGAAGAAAAATAAAAATAATTAAATTCTGGAAATAATTTTATTTTAAGGAAATTTGGCCAGCATAACCCTACCATAGGAAATTATAAAAATAATCCCAAGCCTACATATATTAATCTATATATAAAAAATAGATTTAAATAGCCATACAACCATTTGAAGACTACAAGAAGATTGAAAAACAACATGAACAATGAAGAATTGAAATAACCATAGAGATTTAATCTTCCATTCCTCAACACTATTGAATCAACAAAATTACAATAAAACAAGGTGTGAACCTGATTCTCTTGGAGTATGTTGAAGAACCTGTTGCTGCTTTGAAACCTCTTGAGCACTTCAGATTCCACAAGCTTTTCCCTCAAACCCACAAAATCAAGCAATCTTCCTCTTCTCTTTTCCAATTTTCCCAAAAAACTCCATTTTTCAAATTGTGAAGAAATTTTAAAGATAATGCAAAATTTTCTCCAAAATCCCACAACAACCGTCATAAATTTTTGAAAACAGAATAGCAAAAGTCTTTTTTTTGAATTTTTTTGAATTTTTGAATTTCAAAATTGACTTTTAATTTATTTTTCTAATTTTTCAATTCCAATTCAAATTTGCATGCATTTCCAAAATGAATAATTTAAATCATTTCAACATGAATAACTTAATCAATTAATAATTAAATCTACCATAAGATTAAATATCAAAATAATTAAATTAAATTACTCAATAATTAATCACAAATCCTACATTATTCTAACTCCCCAAATAGACTGAAACCAGTCAAACTGAACAACATAGAACAACTGGATCACACTAGGATTGACGACACACTACAACTAGGGTGACGACTCAGCGTGGAAATCCTAACTACTATCTCCCAATCAAATGTCATTGGGAAATGGACATGCTCGAACCTGTGAAACCAGGTGGAGTCGATTTCCGGTACATGTCAACCTACAAACACCAAATATATCCACATGCAATAATATGTCATACATAAGGCACACCGTGAAGAGGAAATCTCGAGATCGCAGGGCACTCGCAAGCGAGTGATGCGATACTGTCCTCTTCACCAATACAATAATTCTAACCGACGCATCTAACATAGTAGCATAATCGAAAGCATGAAACATCATAAATTAAATATCCACATATGTTAATTCCAAACATGCCATAATAATCACATCCAAATATAGTATCACCACATCAAAATACATCATGATAAAATAGTGATCCACTAAAATCAAGTACATAGTCCAAGTACAACACCAAAATTAAAGCATAGAAAAGAACAACATAGTTCATACAATAGATCAAAATGGAGGGGTATTATAGCTCTCCCCACCGACCTCCCATGGGGGCGCGGTGGGGGTGAGCCCCCAATGCTTCCTTCCCAAAAACAAAGGTTTGTGATTTGCCAAGAAAATCAATATGAAGTTTTTCAACATAGATCTATTTTTTTTTTTAATTTTCCAACATGATTTTCAACAAAAAAACATATACAAACAAAATTCCAAAAAAGAACTGAATTTAAAGATGTGAACCTGGTATTATTGTGTTTGAGAAGATCCAGATGGTCCATAGGACCTTGCTTTGATTCCCTCTTCAGATTAGCAATTTCCACAGCTTCAATCCAAAACCCACAAACATCAAAAAAATTTCCTCCCCTATTCTCCAATTTTCATACGTTTTGAGAAAAAATTTATGAAGAAAATTAAAATAATAAAGAAAATTCTCAAAATATGCATGCACCAATCCTCATAAATTTTCAAAAACAGAATAGCCAAAATATCCCAATAATTCAATTTTTGAATTCAAATTTCCTAAAATGAAATTTAAAACATTTTCTTTTAATTTTCAATTTCAACCAATATAACAATAACTTTGAAATGATAAACTTAACTTATTTCATCATAAATTTAATTAATTAATAAAATAGATTTAATCCATGATTAAATTATTTATTAATTAATTTAAATTAATAATAAAATAAATTACATTACTAACATAATTCTAGATCAAATTAATCAAGAACTTATATGCATAAATCCATTCAATTACCCTTCCAACTTGCAATTAAATAATCAAAGAGAGGGAACAATATTCAAAGCAACACAACCCAACTAAGACCCAATGACACACTAAGACTAGGGTGATGACTTGGCATGGAAAACATAGCTACTATCTCCCAATCAAATACCATTGGGCAATGGACACGCTCAAACCTTTGAAACCAAGTGTAGTCGATGTCCTGTACCTATCAACCTATGAACAAAGAGTATATCCACATGCATAAATATGTCATAAATAGGGCACACCGTGAAGAGGAAATCACAAAATTGTTGGGCACTCACAAGCGAGTGATGCGATACTGTCCCCTTCACCAATATAGAGTGACTAACTGACAAATCTAACATACTAATATAATCCAAAGCAGAAAACATCATTGATTCAAACATCCATAATCCTAATCCAAAACATGTCATAATGATAACATCATAATAAAATAACATCACATCAAAATATAACATTCACGTCGCTTTACAGATAGCAATCAAATAGCAGTCGAGTACCATAGTCAAGGTACTAATAGAAAATACAACAATAAGGTATTTGAATATCCAGAAACACATCAAAGAAACATAAAAACACAAGGACACACTATCCAACCAGAAGGCAAAACAGAGGGGTATTACAACAAGAATAACAACACAACCTTTATTGAGAGGGGGATCTAGACAAATCTCTAAGTCCATAATACAATTTATTTCTTCTGAAAGCCTATGATGCTCAAATTTAAGAGATTTCAAACATTCCCCATTATCCTCTTTGATATCTTTCCCTTTTTTATTTCTTCTCCTATTCTTTTAGGAGGATTTTAAAGCTACTTGTTGTGGAGTTAAGGATTTTCTTATTTATATTAATGATCTTATTTCTAGAAATTTTTAGTTCTTAGAATTTTCATTATATGCCCATCTATAGTAGATCCATTTTGATCCTATTTATGACTTATGGGATAAGGAGACCCATAGTTGTTATTTATGACCATGGTATCTTTACCCCCCTTTGGTTTTTTCACATTCTTCAATTTTCCATTATTCCTTAGTTATTTCTTCTTGGGATTCTTTTCCTTTCTTCTTACTTTCAAGGTTTTTACTATCATTTCCTCCCTCTCTAGATGTAGATTGGAATTTATATTAGTTGAGGTTTCAATGGGATTATTAAGGTTGACAATTTGATAGTAGGGATGGTTTTCTATTCTTTACTTTTTTATTAATAGAATTTATCATGGAATTAGAGATAGAGTACAATCTAAGATTAATCTCATAATGGGTTTCATGGAAATCACTACCATTAGACTTCATATCATCATCCATAATTTTAAGTTCTTCATTCCACTAGAACTAACCTAATTTATGATCTCATATATGGGAGTCTTCTTCAACTTAGGCTTTTGGGAGGAGAGCCTAGCAAAGCATCTCTTATTCTTAAGTATTTGGTGGGTGTTTTCCATACCCTTAGAGTTGGAAGAAACAATTTTTTTTACTTTCACATATAAGGGTTTCTTAGCCATCATAATCTCCTTTAGACCTTTTACTATAGAAACCAATATTTTTCTTTCAAAATCTCATGTGGATGATTGAGACAACAAAAAAGGGGGATACTAGGGTTAAGTGTAATATTTTTAAACTATAAGGGATTAATCATAAGTGTAGTAGATAGAAGTGGTGATACAAATAGAAGATTAACCCTTGGTGTAGGATAATGTGTAATGCCCTAAACTTGATCGAAGGGAAGAATATAACTAACAATTTTTTTATACATATATGTAAATATGATCTAAAATGTTCTACCGTACTTGACATGGTAACACTACTACACACATTAGATGACATTTATTTTGCAATGTCAACATCAACACTTCACCCAAGAGTGGGGGATGGGGAGGTAAGAGTAGACAGGTGCACAAAGTCCCTCATGTGCACCCTAAAGTTATGAAGGGAAACCCTAGCGACCTAAGTTAGACTTGAGCATGTTTATTTACCATCCAATGGGAGAGTTACAAAGGAGTTTTTTTTGAAAATTATATTTCCCTAAGGAGTAATTATTAAATTGTTATGTTATTACGTTTGCCCGCCTATACCTAAAACACCATTAACTAACCATACCTTGTTTCATCAATGATTTAATAGAATTAAAAAATTGGTAAGATGATACTCTTAATATTAGCATTAACATTCATACCCATATTAGTAATAAAATCTCTAATGATATTCCCCTTGATAGTAATATTTAATCTTTGTGTTAATATTAATAATGTTATTAACTCTTCATGAAATTAATTCTCACACTCATTTATTAATATTAATATTATTATTAACCCTAATGATATTAATATTGATTCACTTTAACATTAAAATGATTATTTTGAATCCTACCAAGTTAATAATACTAATTTTCACTTCCAATTTAATATTAATATCATGCGGTGAAAAAATTAGGTGAATATCAATATGATAATTGATATTGACCTAGAGATAATCATAATTTGATTATTTATATTTAAGTCACTTAGTATTAATGTTAATATTACTCATAATATTAATATTAATAATCATTAATACCACTCTTTAATATTAATAATATTATTATTATTGATATTAAAACTTATCTTAATATTAATATTACTCTGGATAAAATTATTGACATTTAATATTAGTAACATTATTAATAATACTAACATTAATATTGTTCCTCTTTTCTTCTTGTTAGTGGAACTAATATTATTTTTGACCTTCCCCATGATACTACACTAAACGACTTCAATTTCGTATATTAAAACTATACATATTTAATTTTACTTCAAAAACTTGATAAGTATTGTGTCGCAAAACAATATATCTTTGGACATTTTTTTCTCATTTGAGTCTTTATTATGGATTCCAGCCTAGTTTTGCCTAGATTTAATGTTAAAATATGGTCAACACATTCACAGTAGGTCTCGGACCCTTGTAAATCAATAAGAATTCTATGATGTCTTATAAAGGTGTTGTGAAGTGTTGTAACCCACTTTCACACTTCTCTAGGACCTTTTCTTATAATTCACTTAAATAACCTCTTTTTATCATTTACCAAGCCTTATTTCAAAGTATTGTAAGGATTTGTAACAAACTAACACTTTTCTAGGATTGGCATAAATAATTATACCTTTCTTATGCCTTTAATTGGCCTCATTTTATAGTTACATAGCTTATTTATTTATCTTTTTGAGAATAAACCTGATAAACTTCATTTAATATATCTTAATCCTCAACACCCACTTAAAATGCCTAAGTGGGACCAAGTTGCCACTTGAGGCGACTTAGTCCCATTTGGCTCAAAAATAAAAACAAGTTCAAAATTTTGGTGGGTTTTTATTTTCTAAGACCTAAAGTCGGTCTGTGATGTGGTATTTTCGCAAATTAGGGCATAATTGTGTATAAATATGAGGTTTTGCACTCAGTTTGGGGGCTTCTATCTTCTTCTTATTCTCTTCTCTCTCGATTCATTCATCATTATTCTCAAACAAGCTAGGGTTTTGGCATTCTAAGTAATCAAGAAGCATTCAAGGGTAGATTTTTCATCCATTGTAGAAATTTAGGATCAATCATCATGGAAATTTTCTAATACCTTCATTTCATGTTCATGCTTCATCTTATTTCTTTATTTTCTTTAATTACCTAAAAGGGGTTTGACCAAGGCAAACCCCTATTCCCTAACATTCAACATTTATCTTTCTCTCTTTGTGTGTTTTCAAATTTAGATACTTTGAAGGCTTAGAGATCATTGAAGAATTGGTTGATAACTTGCTGAAAATATCTCCTTGTTGGCTAGGAAAAACATCCACAAAAAGTCACTTACATTGTTGAAGATTGGGGTTTCAGATTCAAATACCTAGACGAATAGAAAGTGCAGACCAAGAGCTTTTGTTTCCACTTTCAAATTTTCAAAAAAGCTAGAGTGGACTAAGTCACCATTAGTGGTGAAATAGTCCCACTTCACATATTTTTAATAGATTTTTGTAGATTTAGATACCCATTTGGCTGATATGGGTTTCTAAATAATTTTCCTGATCTGGGACTATCTCTCAGAATGGCATAAGTGTCCTAGTACATCAAACTTTTAGAGTCAACAACATTTCCAGTCCTCATTCTAGTTCCCAACACATTTCAAGGTGCACATCTTCAGTTCTATAGTTTTTTGTTATGTTTCATAGTCATTTCTAGGTCATTTAGCATATGTTTGCATACTACATTGTGTTTTCAAATATTCTATGCTTTCCATGTTTACAGTTGGTGGTGAACCCCTTCTATCTATTTTCATCCCCAAGAACTCTCCCTTTGACTGATATCAATCTCTTCTTGCATTGAAATCTCAAGGATTTGTTCTTGAATGAATTGTAGATCTTTGTCCTTCCCCCTTTAGGTGCAAAACCCTACAGATGCAAGAGGATTCAAAAATTTGTGATTGATTTTGGTGAACCTGACTTTTGAATACCTTCTTTTTCAATTTGGGAGTCCTTCTTCAACCTATATTTAACTTGCATTAACTTTGTATTAGGATTTTGCATTAGTTATTTTGCATTCTAGGGTTTCAAAATTTTGCATTCATGAAAGTGCATATCATTTACATTTTTGTATCTGAAATCATTAAAAATCATATAAAATCTGCATCTACCTTTCCTCTTTTAGTCATACAACATCAAAATCATCAAAACTAATTGAAAATTTTAGGAAACTTTTAATAAAATCCTAATTGGGACTCATTCACCATTCTGGGTGACTTAGTCTCAGTCCAGATTTTTCACTAATTGTTATAGAATCATAAACCTCATTCATGTGCTTCCTAAGCCTCCTAGTATCATATACTATAAGTCTAGAAAGTTTTGAGAACATTTTTTTTATGCATCTAGCTCAAAAACATCAATTTAGGGTAGTCATTCTTGAAATCATTTCACCATTAGATCAAAAAATGCTCACATTTCTAAAATTTTGAATAACATGGATAAAATTATTTTTTAACTTTTGCATACACGATGTTTCTATTCATAAAAAATTGCATAAGTTTGATAAAATTGGTTTTTATTCTTGCATATACATTGTTTACATTTTTAAGGCTTTACATATATTGGATAAAAATATTTTATATCTTTAGATATACATTGTTTGTATTGTTGAAACATTGCATGACATGGTTACAAGTGCTTTTATTTTATTTTCAATAAATGTTAGTGTCTTACATATCTAGACATACCAAGAAAAATTTTATATCCCCTCCCTATGAGAGTGTTGTAGTGAAAGAGAATACAACCTTGGCCATTCCTAATGATCATATTTGTTCCTCTCCTAATATCTCTCCTATTGGTGATGAAGATATTTTGGTAGGAGAACCAATCAATGAGAGTTTTGAGAATCCTAAAAGTTTCTCTCCTCTTACATCTCTTAGTGAAAAAGACATTAATGAACAAGACAACATAACCATAATTAATCATTACAATAACATTTGTTCTTCTCCTAGTATCTCTCATAGTTTTGAACAAGATGCTTTGATATTAGAAAACACAATCAATGAAGATCATGAGAATCTTAGTTGTCCCCCTTTACCTAGAAAAACCCTTACTACACAATAAAATTCAACCATTGATCATTCCCCTACTTTTGATGAAGTCATTTTAGCAGAACCAACCATTGATTGTCAAGAGTATTTGGTTTGTAGTTCTCCTAAAACCCTTTCTCCTAGGGAGGATATAATGATACACGATAAGGTTAACATTGACAATAATCATATTGTATCCTTAGAAGATGATGAAGAGACAACATTAGCCTCTCACTCGCTATGAGATGTTAATATTTTTTAATCTCAAATCATCCTTTAGCCACCATCACAAAAACCTTCAATCAACGCCAACATCGTCAAAAAAATTCTTCCAAGAAAAATTTAACCTTGGTACATCCTAAACTGATAGATACCTCATTAAATATGTATCAAGAAAAAACTTTGATTCATTATCCACATAAATAACATTATTTTTTGCTCCTTTCCATGTAATAGTTGTAGGATCATAGCATACTCACTATTGCAAGGAGCAACATATCATCATCCATTCTAGGCTCAACTTCTCCCTACACTCAATGAGGGAAAGGGGTTAGGTAGCCTTGTCATTGTATGTCACTCATCATTGTCTCTTTTGGCTAGTTGTTAACCTTTCATGAACATATAGGATAAATCCTGGGATGTGGATTTCATGTCTTAAGCTGACTTGCAAGTGACATACTATCTTTTCCATGGTGTGTCTTCATTTGGAAACATATCACTTAGCATAAGGCTTTTTGAATAAGCTCTCGTCTTCTTCTACTTTAAATCAATTTTTCATAGTAATGGTGTTAGCAACCACTTTAAAGTGGGGGCATACATCAACAATCATCTTTCATCGTGCGATTTTATTTTCCTTGTGATTCCATCTCTTGGAAACATTACGTACAATGTTGCCTAGGATGAGACCTTGCACTTTTCCTCTCTTGGAAACATTAGTAACAATGTTGCTCAAGATGAGACCTTTCACTTTTCCTCTCTTGGAAACAAGATGAGACATTTTTCACTTATCCTCTCTTGGAGACATTATGCATGATGTTCTCTAAGGTGAGACCTTGCACGAACTAAGAAAAATATATTTGAACAAACCTTACACTATTACAATGTCTCAGTTTTGTGTGGTGCCTTATCAAAGTTATCAGGAGGTATAACTCTAGTATGGGTGAGCGGGAAGCCCATTCTGAGCCATTACTTTCCCCATAGCCATCTATGTGTGTGAGTGTATACCAGCCATGAGTGTATGTTCCTTTTTGGACTTCTCACCCAATGGACAACCAAGAGTTATGTTGCCTTAGAGTGATTATGCACTTTTGAAAAAATGACCTAGATCTGATCCATAATGCGTTGGACAAATGTTTGAATCTTGATCAACCTTTTTTTAGTTTTGTTCTTCTCTTCCTTCTAGTTCTTGCCATTGCATGATCATGTATCTTGTTTTACTATAAATCATTCAACTTGTGTGTGTCCTTTTATGCTTATGATCATGTATTTAGCCTCATTCATCTTTTTCATCCTATACCATCCACATTGGTACAATTGGACCCCTCTTAAATGTCTAATTTAGTGTGATTTTGAAGAAAGTTCATCCTCTCACTAAATTGGGGGCTAAATGTGTCACAAAAAAATCTACCTTTGGACATTTTTACGCTCATTTGAGTCTTTCTTGTGGATTTCAAACTATTTTTTCCTAGATTTAATGTTGTAATGTGGTCAACACATTCACGTCAGGTCTTCAACCCTTATAAACCAATAAGAATTCTACGATGTCTTATAACTTGGTGTTGTGAAGTGTTGTAACCCACTTTAACACTTCTCTAAGACCCTTTTATTATAATTCACTTAAAAACCTCTTTTTATCATTTACTAAACCTTATTTCAAAGTGTTGTAAGTATTTGTAACAAAATCTCACACTTTTCTAGGCTTGTCATCAATAATTACACCTTTCTTATGCCTTTAATTGGCCCCATTTTACACTTGCAAGCCTTATTTAATTGTATTTTGAGAATAAACCTGATAAACATCATTTAATATATCTTAATCCCCAACACCCACTTAAAATACCTAAGTGGGACAAAGTCACCACTTGGGGGCGACTTAGTCCCATTTGGCTCAAAAATCAAAACAAGTTAAAAATCTTGTTAGGTTTTTATTTTCTAAGACCTAAAGTCAGTTTGTGATGTATTTTTTTGGAATGACGGAATAATTGAGTATAAATATGAGGTTTTCCACTCATTTTGGGAGATTCTATCTTCTTCTTCTTCTCTTCTCTCTCGATTCATTCATCATTCTTCTCAAGCAAGCTAGGGGTTTGGCATTCTAGGTCATCAAGAAGCATTAAAGGGTACATTCTTCATCCATTGTTGCAGAAATTCAAGATCAATCACCATGTAAATTTTTTAATCCCTTCATTTCATGTTCATGCTTCATCTTATTTCTTCATTTGGCTTAATTACCTAAAAGGGGTTTGACAAAGGCAAACCCCTATTCCCTAACATTCAATATTTCTCTTTCTCTCTTTGTGTGTTTGTAGATTCAGGTACTTTGAAGGCTTGGATATCATTGAAGAATAGGTTGCAAACTTGTTGAAGACATCTCCTTGTTAGCTAGGGAAAAATATTCACAAAAAGTCACTTACAGTGTTGAAGATTGGGGTTTTGGATCTAGATACCTAGAGGAAAAAAATGTGCAGACCGAGAGCTTCTATTTCCACTTTCAGATTTTCAGAAAAGTCAGAGTGGACTAAGTCACCATTAGTGGAGAATTAGTCCTACTGCAAATTTTTTTTAGAGATTTTTGTAGATTCAAATACCTATTTGGATGAAACAGGCTTCAAAATTTTTTTCCTGATCTCGAAGTAAGTTTCCCAAAGTGGTGTAAGTGTCCCAATAGGTCAAAATTCCAAAATCAATAACATTTCTAGTCTCCATTCTATTTCCCAACACATTTGTAGGCACACATCTTCAGTTCTACAGTTTTATTTTTTGTTTCATAGTCATTTCTAGGTCATTTAGCATATGTTTGCATACTACATTGCATTTTCAAACATTTTATGTTTTCCAAGTTTACACTTGATGGTGAACCCCTTCTATCTATTTTCATCCCCAAGAACTCTCCCTTTGATAGATTTCAATCTCCTCTTGCATTGAAATCTCAAGGGTTTGTTCTTGAATGAATTGTAGATCTTTTTCCCTCTCCCTTTAGGTGCAAAACCTTAGAGTTGCAAGAGGGCTCAAAATTTTGTGGTTCAAGTATATATAACACACATCACATAAGAGGTTTTCTTAACAGTTATTTTGTATCCTTTATTGCTTATAACTAATTATCTATCTATCTTATTTATTTATATACATTATTTCATGTTTTTATACTACCAATTTATATAAATGTATATGTTCAATCATAAGTAATTTATAGTAGTACCCCAAAAAATAATAAGTAATTTTTGGATTGGTGATTCTACTAATGTATCACTATGATAGTTATGCTCATGTTGTAACACTATATACATAATTTTACTTCAAGAACAATAAGTATATATAACACACATCATGTAAGAGGATTAACACTTATTTTGCATCCTTTATTGTTTATAACTAATTTTCTATACATCTCATTTATTTATATAAATTATTTCATGTTTTTATACCACTAATTTATATAAATGTATATTATCTATCATAAGAAATTTATAGTAGTATTCCAAAAAATAATAATTAATTATTGGGTTGGTGCTTCGATCGATGTCTCACTATGATATTTATGGTCATGTTGTTACACATCTTTCTAAGGAATATTAGTTTCATTCCATTCCTATACACCCTTCCATGGGTTTTAATGAGGATAAATAAATGAAAATAAAAACATTAGAAACCCTAAAATTTGAGTGGCACCTATGTATAGGCTCTTTTTATTATTTCCTTATTTTGACTTGTTTTCTTTTTACAAGAAATTTTTCCCTAACTTGACGTAGTGAGGAGAAGAGAGATAAATAAGTCTATAGTGCATAGGAGAGGTGAGAATCCTACAAATCTAGGTAAAATAGCAAGAGGTTTTGACATCATCATAGCTCTGCAAGGGGCTTGCATGTTTGTTGATATGCCCTTAAAATTCTTTTATTTATTAATTTTTGTGTTACCTATTTTGTTTCCTTAATATTCTCATCATCCAAGAAACATTAATTAATGTTCCCAATATTCTCCATCCATCATCAAATTTATATCCATGGAATGTACAACATCACAATATTATTTATCTAAAGTTATATTTTATTCCACCTAGTACATATTTTCATCATCCTTTATCTTTTCAAGAGACCTCCTGAGATCCATTTCACCCAATAGTTATCTTGAGGGGGCATCACTTCCATCATCATCCCTAAGTGATTTGGGAAACCTATCACCAAATCTTTAGTCCATTCCATCTTACTCTTTTGATGCAATCAAGATTGGGGGGTCTCATCAAACTATGCAATCTTGCAACCTTATCATGTCATCCAACACATATTAAACATATCAAAAAAATAATAATGGAGAAATAATATGAAACATATCTTTATTTCAATGTTCATGCACATACATACATGAGAATTCCTCAAGTATAATTGCAGATAGTGATGATTTCAACAAGAAATAAAATTCAAAAGTTTTACAAGGGTTTCTAAGAACTTCATGCCTTTAAATCTTCAAGTTCTCTTTCCTTAAACTTCCTTGGATTCACTCCTCTTTGTAAATCTGATTTTTTTTCTTCATGGTACAACTCTCATGGTTTCCTTGAACACCTGTAAAATCCCTTTTCTCTTCTATTTCTCTTCTCTTCACAAGCTGACTTTTTTGCACTCCTTCTTGTGCTACTCTCACAAGAAACCTCCAAGTTCTTTCTCCAACATCTCTATTGTTGATTTAAACCTCTTAACACCATTAAAGGATTTATTTAAAGATGATTTTGAACTATATGAATACCCATAAAAGTGGTTTCCAAATTTTCTCTTTGATTGACCCTTACAATTCTTGAAAAAAAAAGAAATAAAAACATAGTTTGTTGCTACCAAAAGTTCCATTAAGAGTTTTTGAAGCACATAAAATGTCTTTCTACTGTATATTCCTTTGGAAAATCAATAAAATAAATAACCAAGTCATGCTCATTCACCCAAAATTGGAAATTGAAGAGTCATTTATTTGTGTTCCAAAAATTACTAGTTTTTTCTCCATTTTAGGAGCCAAAACTAAAAGAAGAAGACCAAAATGGAATTCAAAGAGTTGCTTATATTATGCACACTTTCTTAGGTTCCTGAGTTAGGAATTTTTTTTTTTAATTAATCTTCCTTCAAAATCTCCTTCGACCATGGTAAATTGACCATTTCAACCCCTAGAACCTTGAAATTGCCTAATTTTGGAAATCACATTAAAAACCTTGTTTGACCTTGATTTATGAAATGGAAATAAATTCCTCACAAATACAAACTTCAAAATATTATGTTGAAGTTCAAGACCACACCAAAAATGCAAAATACTGAACATTAAAGGAAAATATTTTTTTGGTGATGCAGGATTGCTTGTGAGCCTAGATGCTCTTGCATTAGAAACATCAGGTAAGAAGTTTAAGAGCATGGCTCACAAAATGGAGTTGATTGTTTGAAACACCCTTTAAAATAGTAAACTATTTGCAACATACTCCAATGATTTCATAGGTATCCTTCTGATCTTTTCTTTCATCTTCTTTTCTAGCATCTTGTCGAAGCATTTGCCATTCACCTCCTATAAATCTTCACACTAATATTCTCTCCTCTTGTGGATTTGCATCCACCATGTAGGATTGCTTGTGAGCCTAGATGCTCCTACATTAGACACACCAGGTAAGAATTTTGTGAGCATGGATCACAAAATGGATTTGAGTGTCTAAAACACCCTTTCAAATAGTAAACTATTTACAGCATACTCTAATGCTTTCATAGGTATCCTTGTGATCTTTTATTTCATCTTCTCTTCCAACATATTTTTGAAACATTCACCATTCTCCTCCTACAACTCTTCACACTAATATTCTCTCGTCTTGTGGATTTCTCCTCTCCTCTTCTCCTTCTTGGGATCCATCCCACCACAAAATGACCACCTCCACCAATTTCTACCTGCAACATCCTCTACAATTTCTACACACAAAAAATACAGCATCTACACACGACTCTGCAACCTCAAATTTATCCTCTACAACAAAATCCTCTTCTACTCTCACTATGGAAGAATAATCACAAATGAAATGAAAATCTTCATAGACTAACTCTTTTTCCTTTTCTGCAGCATTCATCTTCTTTCCTCCATTAGCAAGTTTACCAAACCACTCTTCTTCTACTGCTAAAATTTGTAGGATTAAGTCATCCTTGTCTTCACCATTTTCAATATCTTCATATTCCATCCCTACAATCACATCCGTTATATATGCATATTTATTCTCTTCTACCATCATTGTTTCTACACTTGCATCCTCTTGTTCATTTTTTTCTTCTTTCTCCATGCCTTCCTCATGGCATGTCTTCTCTGCAAGCTTATTCTTTCCTTCCTCTTTCAAGATGTTTTCTTCTTCATTACTATTTATTGGACTCTTTGCTTCATATTTTCTTCTACCTACACATGAAACACTTTGCTTGACCTTGATGTATGAAATGAAAATAAATTCCTCACAAATAAAACCTTCACAATATTCTCTTGAATCTCAAATCCCACACAAAAAATGAAAAATATTAAACATGAAAGGAAAATATTTTTTTGGTGATGCAAGATTGCTTGTGAGCTCAAATGCTCCTACATCATCTTTGTTATTGTTTGGCATAAGAACAATTAGTTGTGACATTGTATCAAAGAGGGAATAAATGTAGATGCCTAAATATTTCTCTAGTGTACCTAGTCCTAATTGACCAAACACATCACCTATAAAAGTCTCCTCACCTAAAGTCTCTCTCTTAATTAATAATCCTATAATTTAATTATCCCCTTTTCCATCTCACCTCACAATAAAATAAATAAATAAATATAGTTTACACCTATTTTCCACCTCACTTTAGCTATATTTCCTCCACCTAAATTCCAAGAAAAAAATATACCTAAGAACACTTGTCCTTATGAATCTAATATTTTGTCCACTAAACCTAAGAATAAAAGGATTCTAAGTGCATATGTCTCTTATATCCCTCATGGTTATGTAAATATTTACCAAATTTAGTAAGTCAGTCCTAGGCAGGTGCATGGAAATGGGTAGCAATTCCGTGGACACCTTTCAAAAAACTTTTGAAATGTAATAACGCGAGTGCATTATAACATGCGCTCATTATTTGTTTGGTGTGCTGAGCCTAAGGCTCGACAAAAAAAAACCAATTACACGAGTGTGTTATAACGTGCTTGTGTTATAACACACTCGCATTATTGCTTGTTAAAAGCAGAAAAAAAAGTGAAAACCAATCATTATTATTTCAACTTTTTTTTCTTGCAGCCACGGCCAAAACCCTCATACTTATGTGCTCGTGTTCTAGGAGGAGCAATTCAAAAAAAAATTTCACCAACAATTTCTATTTATTCACAACGATGGTGCCACAATGACGAGGAAATGAGAGAGGTAAGCATTTTGTGGTTTTTTTTTTGAGTTAGTTAGTTTTTGGTTGAATTTGTTAGTTTTAGGTTGAATTTGATTTATTTTTGTTTTAATTTTTAGGAGATGCAAATCAACCTGAAAACCCTCAATATCCTCAACAAGAAGATCAACCACAACAACAACCTCCTCCACCAATCACTCAACCCCCTCCTAGCACTCAACAAAATTTAATGAGTGAAATTGAGAACAACAAAAAACAAATTGAGGATTTGATTAGTAGGTTGAGTGATCCAAATGGTTCAACTGCATAAAGAATGACCCTAACAAATTCATCAAAAAAATCCATTCTTTCACAATCATATACAAATTCACAATTTTTCCTTCAAAGGCTACAAAGACAACTTCTAGT
>CM021109.1:210114802-210136924 GCA_007115665.2 Sequoiadendron giganteum
CTTGGTGGCGAGGCATCCAGATGGACAGCTCACGGTTCTTGTGTTATTCTTGCATTGTAATATTTCATTTTGTATAAGTTATTTTATCCCTCTTATGTTTATGAGGTGGAATTCTGTAATTGTAACCTTATGTACTATTGCCTCATTCTGGGAATGAGTGATGTAACTATTAGGTAATCATTATGAGATTGTATCTTGGATGCTTACTTTATTATGTTATGTGGTATTCTTACGATGTATGATATTTGTTTCATAAAGTGTATAATGCTATGGTTATATATAATATGTATGTGTGGGTTTAAGTAATCCTAACCTTGTAGCCTTAGAAGTTGTTGTTAATTAGTAAGTGAATGTGTATGTTAAATGTACTTTATAAAAAAAATTGGTTCGCTTAAGACATTAATTGCAACTTTCTTTAAGATTACTTGGCGGGGCATTACACAAACCCCTATTCCCTAACATTCAACATTTCTCTTTCTCTCTTTGTGTGTTTGCAGATTTAGGTACTTTAAAGGCTTGGATATCATTGAAGAATAGGTTCCAAACTTGTTGAAGACATCTCCTTGTTGGCTAGGGAAAAACATTCACAAAAAGTCACTTACAGTGTTGAAGATTGGGGTTTCAAATCTAGATACCTAGAGAAACAAAAAGTGCAGACCAAGAGATTCTATTTCCACTTTCAGATTTTCAAAAAAATCAGAGTGGACTAAGTCACCATTAGTGGAGAAGTAGTCCTACTGCACATTTTTTTTAGAGATTTTTGTAGATATCATTGAAGAATAGGTTGCAAACTTGTTGAAGACATCTCCTTGTTAGCTAGGGAAAAATATTCACAAAAAGTCACTTACAGTGTTGAAGATTGGGGTTTTGGATCTAGATACCTAGAGGAAAAAAATGTGCAGACCGAGAGCTTCTATTTCCACTTTCAGATTTTCAGAAAAGTCAGAGTGGACTAAGTCACCATTAGTGGAGAATTAGTCCTACTGCAAATTTTTTTTAGAGATTTTTGTAGATTCAAATACCTATTTGGATGAAACAGGCTTCAAAATTTTTTTCCTGATCTCGAAGTAAGTTTCCCAAAGTGGTGTAAGTGTCCCAATAGGTCAAAATTCCAAAATCAATAACATTTCTAGTCTCCATTCTATTTCCCAACACATTTGTAGGCACACATCTTCAGTTCTACAGTTTTATTTTTTGTTTCATAGTCATTTCTAGGTCATTTAGCATATGTTTGCATACTACATTGCATTTTCAAACATTTTATGTTTTCCAAGTTTACACTTGATGGTGAACCCCTTCTATCTATTTTCATCCCCAAGAACTCTCCCTTTGATAGATTTCAATCTCCTCTTGCATTGAAATCTCAAGGGTTTGTTCTTGAATGAATTGTAGATCTTTTTCCCTCTCCCTTTAGGTGCAAAACCTTAGAGTTGCAAGAGGGCTCAAAATTTTGTGGTTCAAGTATATATAACACACATCACATAAGAGGTTTTCTTAACAGTTATTTTGTATCCTTTATTGCTTATAACTAATTATCTATCTATCTTATTTATTTATATACATTATTTCATGTTTTTATACTACCAATTTATATAAATGTATATGTTCAATCATAAGTAATTTATAGTAGTACCCCAAAAAATAATAAGTAATTTTTGGATTGGTGATTCTACTAATGTATCACTATGATAGTTATGCTCATGTTGTAACACTATATACATAATTTTACTTCAAGAACAATAAGTATATATAACACACATCATGTAAGAGGATTAACACTTATTTTGCATCCTTTATTGTTTATAACTAATTTTCTATACATCTCATTTATTTATATAAATTATTTCATGTTTTTATACCACTAATTTATATAAATGTATATTATCTATCATAAGAAATTTATAGTAGTATTCCAAAAAATAATAATTAATTATTGGGTTGGTGCTTCGATCGATGTCTCACTATGATATTTATGGTCATGTTGTTACACATCTTTCTAAGGAATATTAGTTTCATTCCATTCCTATACACCCTTCCATGGGTTTTAATGAGGATAAATAAATGAAAATAAAAACATTAGAAACCCTAAAATTTGAGTGGCACCTATGTATAGGCTCTTTTTATTATTTCCTTATTTTGACTTGTTTTCTTTTTACAAGAAATTTTTCCCTAACTTGACGTAGTGAGGAGAAGAGAGATAAATAAGTCTATAGTGCATAGGAGAGGTGAGAATCCTACAAATCTAGGTAAAATAGCAAGAGGTTTTGACATCATCATAGCTCTGCAAGGGGCTTGCATGTTTGTTGATATGCCCTTAAAATTCTTTTATTTATTAATTTTTGTGTTACCTATTTTGTTTCCTTAATATTCTCATCATCCAAGAAACATTAATTAATGTTCCCAATATTCTCCATCCATCATCAAATTTATATCCATGGAATGTACAACATCACAATATTATTTATCTAAAGTTATATTTTATTCCACCTAGTACATATTTTCATCATCCTTTATCTTTTCAAGAGACCTCCTGAGATCCATTTCACCCAATAGTTATCTTGAGGGGGCATCACTTCCATCATCATCCCTAAGTGATTTGGGAAACCTATCACCAAATCTTTAGTCCATTCCATCTTACTCTTTTGATGCAATCAAGATTGGGGGGTCTCATCAAACTATGCAATCTTGCAACCTTATCATGTCATCCAACACATATTAAACATATCAAAAAAATAATAATGGAGAAATAATATGAAACATATCTTTATTTCAATGTTCATGCACATACATACATGAGAATTCCTCAAGTATAATTGCAGATAGTGATGATTTCAACAAGAAATAAAATTCAAAAGTTTTACAAGGGTTTCTAAGAACTTCATGCCTTTAAATCTTCAAGTTCTCTTTCCTTAAACTTCCTTGGATTCACTCCTCTTTGTAAATCTGATTTTTTTTCTTCATGGTACAACTCTCATGGTTTCCTTGAACACCTGTAAAATCCCTTTTCTCTTCTATTTCTCTTCTCTTCACAAGCTGACTTTTTTGCACTCCTTCTTGTGCTACTCTCACAAGAAACCTCCAAGTTCTTTCTCCAACATCTCTATTGTTGATTTAAACCTCTTAACACCATTAAAGGATTTATTTAAAGATGATTTTGAACTATATGAATACCCATAAAAGTGGTTTCCAAATTTTCTCTTTGATTGACCCTTACAATTCTTGAAAAAAAAAGAAATAAAAACATAGTTTGTTGCTACCAAAAGTTCCATTAAGAGTTTTTGAAGCACATAAAATGTCTTTCTACTGTATATTCCTTTGGAAAATCAATAAAATAAATAACCAAGTCATGCTCATTCACCCAAAATTGGAAATTGAAGAGTCATTTATTTGTGTTCCAAAAATTACTAGTTTTTTCTCCATTTTAGGAGCCAAAACTAAAAGAAGAAGACCAAAATGGAATTCAAAGAGTTGCTTATATTATGCACACTTTCTTAGGTTCCTGAGTTAGGAATTTTTTTTTTTAATTAATCTTCCTTCAAAATCTCCTTCGACCATGGTAAATTGACCATTTCAACCCCTAGAACCTTGAAATTGCCTAATTTTGGAAATCACATTAAAAACCTTGTTTGACCTTGATTTATGAAATGGAAATAAATTCCTCACAAATACAAACTTCAAAATATTATGTTGAAGTTCAAGACCACACCAAAAATGCAAAATACTGAACATTAAAGGAAAATATTTTTTTGGTGATGCAGGATTGCTTGTGAGCCTAGATGCTCTTGCATTAGAAACATCAGGTAAGAAGTTTAAGAGCATGGCTCACAAAATGGAGTTGATTGTTTGAAACACCCTTTAAAATAGTAAACTATTTGCAACATACTCCAATGATTTCATAGGTATCCTTCTGATCTTTTCTTTCATCTTCTTTTCTAGCATCTTGTCGAAGCATTTGCCATTCACCTCCTATAAATCTTCACACTAATATTCTCTCCTCTTGTGGATTTGCATCCACCATGTAGGATTGCTTGTGAGCCTAGATGCTCCTACATTAGACACACCAGGTAAGAATTTTGTGAGCATGGATCACAAAATGGATTTGAGTGTCTAAAACACCCTTTCAAATAGTAAACTATTTACAGCATACTCTAATGCTTTCATAGGTATCCTTGTGATCTTTTATTTCATCTTCTCTTCCAACATATTTTTGAAACATTCACCATTCTCCTCCTACAACTCTTCACACTAATATTCTCTCGTCTTGTGGATTTCTCCTCTCCTCTTCTCCTTCTTGGGATCCATCCCACCACAAAATGACCACCTCCACCAATTTCTACCTGCAACATCCTCTACAATTTCTACACACAAAAAATACAGCATCTACACACGACTCTGCAACCTCAAATTTATCCTCTACAACAAAATCCTCTTCTACTCTCACTATGGAAGAATAATCACAAATGAAATGAAAATCTTCATAGACTAACTCTTTTTCCTTTTCTGCAGCATTCATCTTCTTTCCTCCATTAGCAAGTTTACCAAACCACTCTTCTTCTACTGCTAAAATTTGTAGGATTAAGTCATCCTTGTCTTCACCATTTTCAATATCTTCATATTCCATCCCTACAATCACATCCGTTATATATGCATATTTATTCTCTTCTACCATCATTGTTTCTACACTTGCATCCTCTTGTTCATTTTTTTCTTCTTTCTCCATGCCTTCCTCATGGCATGTCTTCTCTGCAAGCTTATTCTTTCCTTCCTCTTTCAAGATGTTTTCTTCTTCATTACTATTTATTGGACTCTTTGCTTCATATTTTCTTCTACCTACACATGAAACACTTTGCTTGACCTTGATGTATGAAATGAAAATAAATTCCTCACAAATAAAACCTTCACAATATTCTCTTGAATCTCAAATCCCACACAAAAAATGAAAAATATTAAACATGAAAGGAAAATATTTTTTTGGTGATGCAAGATTGCTTGTGAGCTCAAATGCTCCTACATCATCTTTGTTATTGTTTGGCATAAGAACAATTAGTTGTGACATTGTATCAAAGAGGGAATAAATGTAGATGCCTAAATATTTCTCTAGTGTACCTAGTCCTAATTGACCAAACACATCACCTATAAAAGTCTCCTCACCTAAAGTCTCTCTCTTAATTAATAATCCTATAATTTAATTATCCCCTTTTCCATCTCACCTCACAATAAAATAAATAAATAAATATAGTTTACACCTATTTTCCACCTCACTTTAGCTATATTTCCTCCACCTAAATTCCAAGAAAAAAATATACCTAAGAACACTTGTCCTTATGAATCTAATATTTTGTCCACTAAACCTAAGAATAAAAGGATTCTAAGTGCATATGTCTCTTATATCCCTCATGGTTATGTAAATATTTACCAAATTTAGTAAGTCAGTCCTAGGCAGGTGCATGGAAATGGGTAGCAATTCCGTGGACACCTTTCAAAAAACTTTTGAAATGTAATAACGCGAGTGCATTATAACATGCGCTCATTATTTGTTTGGTGTGCTGAGCCTAAGGCTCGACAAAAAAAAACCAATTACACGAGTGTGTTATAACGTGCTTGTGTTATAACACACTCGCATTATTGCTTGTTAAAAGCAGAAAAAAAAGTGAAAACCAATCATTATTATTTCAACTTTTTTTTCTTGCAGCCACGGCCAAAACCCTCATACTTATGTGCTCGTGTTCTAGGAGGAGCAATTCAAAAAAAAATTTCACCAACAATTTCTATTTATTCACAACGATGGTGCCACAATGACGAGGAAATGAGAGAGGTAAGCATTTTGTGGTTTTTTTTTTGAGTTAGTTAGTTTTTGGTTGAATTTGTTAGTTTTAGGTTGAATTTGATTTATTTTTGTTTTAATTTTTAGGAGATGCAAATCAACCTGAAAACCCTCAATATCCTCAACAAGAAGATCAACCACAACAACAACCTCCTCCACCAATCACTCAACCCCCTCCTAGCACTCAACAAAATTTAATGAGTGAAATTGAGAACAACAAAAAACAAATTGAGGATTTGATTAGTAGGTTGAGTGATCCAAATGGTTCAACTGCATAAAGAATGACCCTAACAAATTCATCAAAAAAATCCATTCTTTCACAATCATATACAAATTCACAATTTTTCCTTCAAAGGCTACAAAGACAACTTCTAGTGCAAGATTGAAATTTTCACATTTTTTATCATTAGAACCAAAAGTCACCCTAAAACATACCTAATGGTCTTAATTGACATTATTCAACACAAAGCATGCTCAAAATACCCACAACAACCTATTGACCAACCTATTCACCATTAGATAATCACTAAAACCACTGAACTAGACCTTCTTCATCAAATGGAGGAACAAGGTGCATCAAATGGAGGAACAAGGTGCTCTGCACCAATGATCATACATTTTTTGTGTGGAATACTCGAACTTCTCAACCGTCATTTGTATGTTTCTCTTTTCCAGTGTTTTGCATGCCATCATAACGGATCAACCCATTTGAATGCAAGTCGGATCAATTCCATGTGTTTGGGTGAGAAAGAGGACCATTCCTAGCATAAACCTACCTATTGGGATGCGTTGGAGCATTTAGTTTGGTCACACGAATTGCAAAATGAAAGTTGCACCACTTTGCAACTTTGCACAACTTGAATTTGACACTTTTTCCATCAAGTGAAAATCCATTGCCACAGGAAAACCACTCTGAGATAGCCAAAACTAAGAGAGGTTTTTGTAGAGGGGCCCAACACGATCCTATAGGATAAGATGAGAAGTTTCTAAGCATCATGGTATCTGAATAATAGCATGTTGAAGTTTGCATCCATTTTGCAATTTGGACCCTTAATGGATCGATCTGGTGGAATGTAGCTCAGAGCAATTCTGCATGTTTTGGTGCAAAAGAGGTCCATTCCTAGCATAAAAATACCTATTCGGATGTGTTGGAATAATTCGCTTTGTCACACAAGTTGCATAGTGAAAGTTGCACCACTTTTCACAACTTGAATTTGACACTTTTTCCATCAAGTGAAAATCCGTCGGCACGGGAAAACCACTTCGAGATAGCCAAAACAAAGAGAGGTTTTTTTAGATGGCCCCAATGAAATCTTGTAGGATTAGACGATAATTTTTCAAGTTTCATGGTATCCAAGTAATAGCATGTTGAAGTTTGTGGCCATTTTGCACTTTGGACCCTTAAGGGATAGATCTGGTGGAACATAGCTCAGAGCGACTCCATGTGTTTCAGTGTTAAAGAGGACCATTCCTAGTGTAAACATACCTATTCAGATGTGTTGGAACAGTCTGCTTGGTCAGATCAGTTGCAGAGCAAAATTTGCACCACTTTGCAACTTTCCACTGCTTGCATTTGACACTTTTTCCATCAAGTGAAAATATGCGGCTACAGGAAAACCACTCCAAGATAGCCAAAACCGAGTGAGGTTTTTATAAAGGGGCCCAATGCAATCTTGTAGGTTTAGATGATAGGTTTCTAAGAATCATGGTATCTGAGTAATAGCATGCTAGTTTGCAACCATTTTGCACTTTGGACCCTTAAGGGATCGATCCGGTGGAACGTAGCTGAGAGCGATTCCGTGTGTTTCGGTGTGAAAAAATACCATGCCTAGCATAAATATACCTATTCAGATTCATTGGATTAGTTTGTTTGGTCACAGGAGTTGCAAAGCGAAATTTGCACCACTTTGCAACTTTGCACTGCCACGGGAAAACCACTCTGAGATAGAAGAAACCAAGAGAGATTTTTTAAGAGGGGCCCAACGCGATCCTATAGGATTAGACAATAATTTTCTAAGCATCATGATATCCGAGTAATAGCATGTTGAATTTTGCAGCCATTTTGCACTTTGAACCCTTAAGGGATCGATTCCGTGTGCTTCGGTATGAAAGAGGACCATGCCTAGTATAAAAATACCTATTTAGATGTGTTGGAGCAGTTAGCTTGGTCACATGAGTTGTAGAGCAAAAGTTGCACCACTTTGCAACTTTGTATAGCTTGAATTTGACACTTTCTCCATCAAGTGAAAATCCTCTGCCACGGGAAAACCACTCCGAGATAGCCAAAACTGAGAGAGGTTTTTTTAGAAGGGCCCATAAAAATCCTGTAGGATTAGAGGAGAAGTTTCTAAGTGTCACGATATCCGAGTAATAACATTCTAAAGTTTGCAGCCATTTTGCACTTTGTACCCTTAAGGGATCGATCCGGTCGAACATAGCTAAGAGCAATTCCATGTGTTTCGGTGCAAAAGATTACCATTCCTAGTGTAAAAATACCTATTCGGACACATTGGAACAATCCTCCTGGTCACATGAGTTGCAGAGCGAAATTTGCACCACTTTATAACTTTGCACTGCTTGCATTTGATATTTTTTCCATTAAGTGAAAGTCCGCCGCCACAGGAAAACCACTCCGAGATAGCCAATACCGAGAGATTTTTTTTCTAGAGGGGCCCAACATGATCCTATTGGATTAGATGTGAAATTTCTAAGTGAAATGGCATAATTTTTATGGGGTTTGTGTTGCTACCCCTATAGATTAAGATCATGAAAGGGGCATGAAAAATGAGGTTTCACCCTAGGGTTTGATAAAATATTGCATGTAGAGGTTGGGTGATTGTCTATTGAGTATTTTCAGGTGATTATAAGAAGGTATGAGGTGGTGGCATGTTCTAGTAAGGAGTGGAACCATTCCTTTCAATAAACCTTCCTTATACTAGCATAAAATAAGGGTTTTGGTTTGGCATGGTGGAGTGAGTTTTTCCTGAGACAAATTGCGGATCTGAGGGTTTGGATAAATGATAATTGTTGCCTCAACAAATAAAGGGGGTTCTTGAATGTTTAAAGGTATGTTCCTTTGTTTCTTGAATTCCCCTGCACAAATAAACACACACACCTAAAACATCCTAATTCGACCTTACATGCTTTATATCACTTCTCTAATCACCTAATGACCTCTTTGAGATTTTGAATATATTACATATGACCTTTACATGACCTTTTCACATTTTTTACATTTCAAAATTCAAATTTTGCAGATTTCCTATTGAAGTCATTTACAAAAGAAGGTGCTACATCACCAAACATGAACTCCAAAATTATAATATTTGAGTAAATCTCATTACAATTCCTTAGGTACTTCGTTCTCATAGATCTTTTACAATTTCACTCATACATTTGAGATTCTCTTTAAATTTCTACATCATAGGTGCTCATTATGAGCTTAAATTCAATTGAGTAACTTTAGATTCCCTCGCTAAGCTTCACACACTCTTTTATAATGGCTTGAAATCAAAATTGAGATTTTTCAAAATCATCAAAATAAGGATGTTGCATTGCTTTTTTGGTTGAGATTCTCTTTGATGGCTCATAAATCAGCATTTTCTGCAACGAGAGATCAATCAATTTTTAGTAGTTTACTTTAAAATACTTAAAGTAAAAGAGAAAAAGAAAGAGCATCCAAAATGGAAATGAAATAAACATAGATGGAAGGCACTTACAAATAGGCATGCAGGTCTCACAACTTAGTCACCCCTGGTCATACATCTTCACTGGGAATTCCAATATACCTATTGCACACAACACCTCTCATGAATAGAGTAAGTTGAAATTTCAGATGCTCTTATAATGTCTACATCATAGCTGCTCATGATAAGGTTAACTTCAAATGGATAACTTGAAAGTCCCTTACCAAGCTTTGCACACACTTTTCTAATGGCTTAAAATCATGATTGATATTTGTCAAGATCATCAAAATAAGGATGTTGCATTACTTTTATGGCTAACATTCTCTTGGATGGCTCATATCTCTACATTTTTTGCAAGCAGACACCAATCATAGTTTAGTATGTTACTTACAAATACACAAATTAAAAGAAGATGATAGCATTGGCATCAAAAAAATTAATGTGCATACAAGTATAAATTAATAAGAACCAATGTGCATTTACTTACAAATTAATTCAACGAACCATTTGGGTCTACTCTACTCTTTATTGTGTCAAGTATTGCCTCATGGTCAGACTCACGGACCTTCCACAAGGTCTTCTTCAAAGGTCTACCCCCATATTTGGTCAAACAAATATTGGATGCGACAACAAGGTTCGAGTAATGAAGAATCTTACGATGCGTGTCAAAGTCCTGAAATAGCCAATGTTTAAGACTCAAATGTGGGTACCTTCTAATCCATGTTCCAGTAACCACAACTGAGCCTGTAGGGTATTTGATGTTTTCTCCATCTATAACTGGGGAGTCCAATTTCTTTTTGGCCTCAACAAAATGACACAAGTAATATTTTGTTCCCTCTTCATTTTCTTCATCTGCAATAACTACATAAACATGCCCTGCATTGATATGTGCAAAAAATATCTTAAAATTTGTCAACATTATGAATACAGTACAAAGTAAGATAACGATATGGAATTTCAACAACTAAGAAAGTAGATATATCACTCGGTTGAACTAGATCTGATATGTGGTCAAAGTCGACTCATGATTCCATTTGTGTTAGTTCCAATGTCGTCGGAGTGTGATATGTGTGAAGTGGGCTAAGATAACTTTTCAACCATATGTCAACCCACTCCCCTGACTAATAATCATTCCATGCTTGCATTGTACATGAAGAACAAAATCATTCCATCTTTTGTGTATCGATACTCCATGAACTTGCATTTGGGCTAAGGAAAGAGTGTACCTCACTCGATCATGTTAGTGTACAAAATTTCTCATATGGTGCAATGTTAGTATCATCCATCAACCAAAAAAATATATGAACTAAAGATGTTCCTTCATTACATGGACCCATCGAAGCATTACACCACTCGATGATTGATTTTGCATCTATAAACTTTGCACTGTCTGTATACTTTAATTCTTCTCGTGCTAATGCTCTTTTGACGCATGCTCCCCCTTTCCATGTCCTACCTCACAAAAGTTCCACATATGTTGAAAACTTGTAATTACATGCATCCTACACAAAAAATAGAACATGCACGAGTTCTTGAACTGTGTTGCACAGTTATCAGACCATATTATATGTCAGTCATACTTTATGCCCCTCTGAGAAAAACCACTATAGAAAATTTGGAATCAACCTTGCACGAACTCTAGAGAATGTGTGCGATCATCACTAATGTAAAAGTGGTACTCCCTCAATACCTTCCTTTGGTAATCTGTACTATCAGATGCATGAATGAATGCTATGTGCACAAATATCGAAACCTGTGTGGAGTTGTAATATTGTGACTGCAGCTCATATTGTGGTTGTAGAGTGTAGTTCTCCACAAATTCAACCACTGATACTATGCTTCCAACTAGAAAGGTGTCCTTGCATAGCTTGAATTTTTTGTCCAACCATCGAGCTCTATGGGTATGCATTGCATACTCAGACAATATATTGTCACGAACCATGGACATAAATTGGTACACTGGAATCTTCTCAATAACCAAATCACACCTTTTTGCTTGAGACCAATCTTTTGTAGCATATGCCACTGTTTTATACTTCTCGAACTCTACTATTTTTTTTCCCACCTCATCTGTGCTTTCCATATGTTGACATACTGGCATACGCTGGAAGCCACTGCAACACTCGCATGAACCATCCAAGCATGTTGTCTGGTAGAATATTTAGCCATCCTCTATTTCACATAACTTCTTTGATAAGAACTCTCTTGAATATTTTGGTGGGGATTCTATGCCACAATCCTACAAAACATCATTAGTATGCAAATCTACACATATATGCTGATAAACATCATAGTTCAAAAATTGAATATGTAGTCTACAACAACAAGTAGTGCATGTGTGATTTATCTTGACATAAAAGGTTTAAGCATTTCAAAAAATCTTTGAGAAATACTAATTTGAGGATAATCATTTTTAAATTTTCAAAAAAATTGGGTTTGAGTCATATCCAAAAAATGCTTTCGATGTGGCTCACTATTTCGACTACCGATTCTCCTTCTAAACACATGGTGCAGGAGCACCTAGGAAAAACACCTAGAAAACACCTAGGAAACACTAGGCATAGGTAATTTTTCTTTTGAAGTTATAAGGTAATGTTGACCATTGCTTAAGAGATAGAGACTTAATAAAATGCCTTGGTCAAGAGCTATCAGGAGCTATTAGGAGTGGCAAAGTATAGAAGTTTAGACACTCATGTTTTTTAGTTTCTAGGAAATTGGCAAAGATGGCAAAATGGAACATTTTGCACTTTTGCCACCTTGTAACCAAAATGAATGACCAAGGACGGTGTAACCACTTTGGGAAACTTATTTAAGGGTTGCCTCGACCTGTGTGAAGGGTTGGAAGGAATTTGGAAGTTTTAAAAAGTTTGAAAATTCATGAATACTAAGTGTGGACAGTGAGAAGGAAGTATGAAATTCTGTGTTTTGTGTTGAGTTTGTTTGTTGCAGATGTGATCATGGCACTGTGAATGCTATAGAATGTATTTCATTTTGTTTCCAAGCTTTTTGTGGGATATTAGATAGTTAGTGTGTGCATTTCAAGCTTTTGATTTTAGTTAATTAGTTTCTTTCTTTTGCTGTTCTGACTGGCAGACCATCAAAAATGGAGTTCTAGTCCACTCTTCCCTTGTACCTTGTGTATGGGATCTTGGAAATGGTGGCTAGGCTCCATGCCTGCATCCATAGTAGTGGTAGGAGTATTTAGGGCTCAGGAATTCATGAAGGAAGACCTCTCCTAGGCGTGCTTGACAGTGCCCGACTAGGAAAGTCTTGAAGTGCAAAGCACTTAACTTCCAGGGGTGACCTCACCTTGATAAACCCCATGGTAGAAAGGTGGAAGGAAGCCTTGCAAAGGCTTGGTAACAAGGAGGAGGTCCCAACAGTTCATTTGAGTGGAGAACCAAATAATAGTTCACCGGGTGGTCAGGAAATGGCTCAAAAAGGCCTAAATTTGCTAATTTGGAAGGTCTGACCTGTGTACGGATAGTCAAGGGATAAGACCTTTGAAATATTGAAGTGGTAGGCATCAAGATTGAGAATCCATTGAAGAGATTTGGGGTTCTTTGGAAAACTTGGGTAAGTTACCTCATTTCCTCGGAGGAAAAACCTATTTTGGAGGCCTAGAATTAGGGAACTTAAACCCTAGGTGAGGGTTTGGTGAAAGCGATGGAGAGTTGGAGTGTGGTGGTTTTCCAAGAACCCTAGGAAGATGCTATGAAGCCATTGAAAACAAATCTACACTCCTGCAAGGACCTAATAGAATGGTGAGGACAGTTAGCCTTTAGGGAAGATTAAGGGCTAAGGAAGAGTTAGTGGCAAGGCACCAAGATTTGCTTGGTAGATTAAGGGTTTGATGATAGTAGGGTTGGCTAGTAGAATCAGGGGTGCCTACATATGAGATAGGACCTAAAGGTTAAGGTGGGAGAGTCACCTAGGAGTTCTTGAGAACAACGATCCAGAGCATGGAACAGTGAGTGTTCCATCCAACCCTTCCCTATCAGATTGGTATCAGAGCAAGTTAAAGATTTGGGAGTGCATTGTGTATGTCAGACTTTGAATCCAGTGGTTCCAAAACTATGGTGACCGACATTGAATTGGAAAAGAATGTTGAAGATCAGGAGGAGGATAATAGGAGGTTGAGAGAAAGATTGGCACAACTGGAGCAAGCATTGATCAATGTGCAAATCAAGGCCGAAGAGGTCAGTGATAGATTGGAGGGCAGGGAACCAAAGATTGAAGAGCTTGTAGAGGAAGACATGACCCTTGAACTTGACCCTGTTCTGCAAGAGGAGCCTTTCTTGAAGGCATTGAAAGCTTTGAGTGGGAAAGCACTTGAAGGTATACCACTATTTAGTGGAAAATTGAAAGCTGATTTCATCATAGATTGGATAGAAGGCATGGAGAACCATTTTGAATGTGATGGAGTCACTAAAGCACAAAGGGTGAAGGTGGCCAAGTCTAGATTGAGAGGATCTACCTTGACATGGTGGAAATTCATTTAGAGAGAGAGGGAAAAGGAAGGCAAGAGGCCTATTTCAACTTGGAAAGGTATGGTGGCCAAAGTGAGAGAAGCTTACACACCAGATGACTATGAGAGTCAGTTACACAAGAAGAGGCAAAGTTTGAGGCAAAGGGACCAGGATGTGAACATTTACACTGAGGAGTTTCAAAAACTTTTTATGAGGTCCAATGTCTCAGAAGATGAAAGTCTCAAAGTAGCTAGGTACCTGAACGGTTTGAAGTGGAACATCCAAGAAGAGATGACTCTTCTAAGTCCAAAGATAGTGCATCGATGCTATCAGTTAGCTATCAAGATTGATGAAAGAAGCAAGAGGAAGCATGATCAGGCTTCTAAGAGTAGAGGCAAAGGCGGAGATCAAAGAGGACATAGAGGTGGCTACCAAGGTAGAGGCAATGAGAAAAGAAACCAAGGAGAGGCTAAACTCATAGAGCATGGAGGTGAAACATCTTCTAGAGGAGGTTATGGAATAGGTAGAGGTTCTCAAGGAGGATCCAATAGAGGAAGAGGAGCATGTAGGAGCAATTCATAATTTGCTAATATGAAATGTTACCATTGTGGTCAAGTAGGCCATCCAACTTATAGGTGCTCGGAGAAAGCATCATCTTCAAATGCTGAGAAGAGGGTGGCATATGCACAAGAGGACACCATGAGCATCAAATCACCTGAGATCAATCATATTGAATCTGAAATGGGAGAGAATTTGATGTTTAGGAGAGTGTTGATCAGACAACCGGTCAAGGAAGAACCAAAACAAAGAAGAGCTCTATTTAGAGTAAAGTGCAAGATACTTGGTAAAGTATGCAAGGTCATTGTAGATTCAGGTTCAATAGACAATATCATCTCAGAAGAGGCAGTAATGAAACTGAAATTGAAGAAGGTACTCCACACTAACCCCTACAAAGTGACATGGTTGAACAAAGGTCGGAGTGTGCTTGTTAATGAGCAAGTAATGGTGGAGTTTTCTATTGGAGGGTACAAGGATAAGCTAATGTGTGATGTATTACCCATGGATGTGTGTCATCTTCTATTGGGCAGGCCATGGCAGTATGATAGAAGTGCCATCTATGATGGAAAGGAGAAGACAATTTCTTTTAAGAAGGATGGGAAGACCTTTAAGTTGTAGTCACTATTAGAGGAGGATGAAGGACAGTCAAAGACACCAAGTGTTTTGTTGAGTAGTGGTAAAGAGTTCCTTAACACCTTACATAAAGGAGGAGAAGGTTATGTGGTCATGGTGCAACCCAAAGAGGAAGAAAAGACTGAAAAACCAGTCATACTCGGAGCAGTTCAGAATTTGCTTGAGAAGTACAAAGACATAGTAAGTGATGGTACACCTGCAACTTTACCTCCTAAAAGAGCTATTAGTCATCAAATTGACTTCATACCTGGAGCATCATTGCCTAACAAAACAACATATAAGCTTACACCGGATCAGAATTTGGAAGTAGCTAGACAAGTGCAAGAGCTAATGGATCAAGGATTGATTAGAAAGAGCATCAGCCCATGTGCAGTACCAGTGGTCTTAGCAACTAAGAAAGGAGGAAAATGGAGATTATGTATAGACTCTAGAGCAATAAATAGGATCACAATTAGGTATATGTTTCCTATTTCAAGGATTGAAGACTTTATGGATTGTCTTGGAGGAGCTCAGTACTTCACCAAGTTGGATCTCAAGAGTGGATGCCATCAGATTAGAATCAAGGATGGTGATGAGTGGAAGACAACATTCAAGACAACAGATGGGTTGTATGAGTGGAGAGTTATTCCATTTGGCCTCTCTAATGCCCCTAGCACATTCATGAGACTCATGAATGAAGTGCTCAAAGACTTCACAAGGATATTTGTGGTTGAATACCTTGATGAAATCCTCATCTTTAGCAAGACAGTAGAGGAGCATCTCAAACATGTGGAGTTGGTACTTAGAAGATTGCAAGAGGAAAAGTTGGCTATCAACCTAGAGAAGTGTGAATTCTTTAAACAAGAGTTGATATATTTGGGTTTTGTAGTGTCTCAAGGATCATTGAAAATGGATCCAACCAAGGTGGAAGCTATCCTAAACTGGCCTACACCAACAACAGGGATAGAGGTAAGAAGTTTCCATGGATTGGCTCAATTCTATAGAAAATTCATAAGGAACTTTAGTGGTATATGTGCACTAGTTCTAGAGACAATTAAGGGTGGTTTGAAAACCAAGTTTGTGTGGACTCAAGAGGATGAGAAAGGGTTTGAGAAACTGAAACAAGAAGTGGCAACTCAACCTATTCTCTTATTTCCAAGCTTTGACAAATTGTTTACTATGGAGTGTGATGCTAGTGGAGTTGCGGTAGGAGGAGTGCTAAGTCAATAGGGCAAGCCTATAGCATTCTTTAGTGAAAATCTCAATGAAGCAAAGAAGAAATATTCAACCTATGACTTAGAACTTTATGATTTGTTTCAGTCACTTAGGAAGTGGAGGCATTACCTTCTACCTAGGGAGTTTGTGGTCTTTACAGGCAATCAGGCACATAGTTATATCAACACCCAGGAGAAGTTAAGCAATAGACACTTGAAGTGGATGGAATACATCCAAGATTTTACCTTCACCATCAAGCGCAAGAAGGGACAAATGAATAAGGTAGCAGATGCATTGAGTAGAAGATTGCTGACAGTCAAAGAAATATAGATCAAGAGCATTGGCATAGAGAGTTTCAAAGATCTCTATGGGGAGGATGAAGATTTCTCAGAGGCCTACAAGGTATGTTCTAACTTTGAGAATCATTTTCATAGCCAATACTCAGAATATACTTTGTAAAGTGGATTGTTGTTTAAAGGGAATCAGTTATGTGTTCCAAAAGGGTCAATGAGAGAAAACCTGATTCAGGAAAAGCATAATGGTAGTCTTAGTGGACATTTTGGCATCAATAAGACTTTAGAACTAGTGAAAATGTTCTACTATTGGCCTAAATTGGCAAGATATGTCAGGAGATATGTAGAGAAATGTGTTGTGTGTATGAAAGCTAAGGGAGGAGCTAGTAATGTTGGCCTATATCAACCCTTACCCATTCCTAACAGACCATGGGAGTGTGTGAGCATGGATTTTGTGGTAGGACTCCCTAAGACCAAGACTGATTTTGATAGTGTGTATGTAGTAGTGGACAGATTTAGTAAAATGAGTCATTTTATCCCTTGCAAAACCACTCATGATGCTAGCTACATTTCTCACCTTTTCTTCAAGGAGATTGTTAGGATTCATGGATTACCTTTAAGCATTGTTTCAAAGAGGGATGTTAAATTCATGAGTCACTTTTGGAAGACTCTTTGGAGCAGATTGGGTACCAACCTATCCTTTGGATCAACTTACCATCCTTAGAAAGATGGTCAAACAGAGGTGGTTAACAGGGTGCTAGGTAACCTACTAAGGTGTCTAACTAAAGAATATGGATAGACTTGGGATATGGTAATCTCACAGGCTGAGTATGCTTACAATGATAGTGTCAACCAGACCATAGGGAAGAGTCCTTTTGAGGTTGTGTATGGGATGCACCCAAGAGGCATATGTGAGCTCAGAGATATTGGAGCTATGGAACATAGGAGTGGACATGCTGAAGACTTCACTCAAACCATGAAATGGATTCAGGAGCAGGTAAAGAGGACAGTCACCGAGGCTACCCAAAAATTGAAAGACAAGGTAGACATGTCAAGGAAAGAGTTACAATTTGCAGTAGGAGACTTTGTCATGGTTCACCTTAACAAATCAAGGTTGGAAAAGGGAGTGTCAACCAAGTTGCAAATGAAAAGAGTAGGACTATTCAAGATATTAGCCAAGTATGGAAAAAATGCATACAAGGTGGAGTTACCTTCTGATTTGGGAATTTCACCAGTTTTCAATGTTGTAGATTTGATCAGGTACAAGGGATCGGTCCAAGATATGGATCAAAATAGTAGGGAGATCTTCAAAGATGTAAGCAACATACTCTTACCTATTCAAGACAAACTTCAGGCAAAAAAGATCTTGGAGTCAAGAGTGTAAAAGTCTACAAGGCATAAGGTGTACATGGAGCATCTTATCTAGTGGAAGAAAAACCATGAATCTGAGGCTACATGGGTACAAGAAGATCAGTTCAAGAAGTATGGCATTGATATGTCACTGCTCTCTCCTTCCATTCCTTAGTGTTTGGGGAGGGAGGGGGAGAATGGTGCAGGAGCACCTAGTAAACACTAGGCATAGGTAATTTTGCTTTTGAAGTTATAAGGTCATGTTGACCATTGCTTTAGAGATAGAGACTTAATAAAATTCCTTGTTCAGGAGCTATTAGGAGCTATCATGAGTGGCAAAGTATAGAAGTTTAGACACTAATGTTTGTTAGTTTCTAGGAAATTGGCAAAGGTGGCAAAATGGAACATTTTGCACTTTTGCCACCTTGTAACCAAAATGAATGACCAAGGATGGTGTAACCACTTTGGGAAACCTATTTAAGGGTTGCCTCGACCTATGTGAAGGGTTGGAAGGAATTTGGAAGTTTTTAAAAGTTTGAAAATTCATGAATACTAAGTGTGGATAGTGAAAAGGAAGTATGAAATTTTATGTTTTGTGTTGAGTTTGTGTGTTGTAGATGTGATCATGGCACTGTGAATGCTGTAGAACGTAGTTCATTTTATTTCCAAGCTTTGTGTGGGATAGTAGATAGTTAGTGTGTGCATTTCAAGCTTTTGATTTTAGTTAATTAGTTTCTTTCTTTTGCTGTTCTGACTGGCAGACCATTAGAAATGGGGTTCTAGTCCACTCTTCCCCTATACCTTGTGTATGGACTCTTGGAAACGGTGGCTAGGCTCCATGCCTATATCCATATTAGTGGTAGGAGTCTTTAAGGGTCAGGAATTCATGAAGGAAGACTTCTCCTAGGCGATCTTGACAGTGCCCGGCTAGGAAAGTCTTGAAGTGCAAAGCACTTAAGTTGCAGGGGTGACCTCACCTTGATAAACCCCATGGTAGAAAGGTGGAAAGAAGCCTTGCAGAGGCTTGGAAAAAAGGAGGAGGTCCCAATAGTTCATTTGAGTGGAGAACCAAATAATAGTTCATCGGGTGGTCAGGAAATGGCTCAAAAAGACCTAAATTTGCTAATTTGGAAGGTCTGACCTGTGTACGGAGAGTCAAGGGATAAGACCTTTGAAATATTGAATTGGTAGGCATCAAGAATGAGAATCCATTGAATAGATTCAGGTTTCTTTGGAGAACTCAGGTAAGTTACCTCATTTCCTCAGAGGAAAGACCTATTTTGGAGGCCTAGAATTAGGGAGCTTAAACCCTAGGTGAGGGTTTGGTGAAATCGATGGAGAGTTGGAGTGTGGTGGTTGCCCAAGAACCTAGGAAGATGCTATGAAGCCATTGAAAACACATCTACACCCCTACAAGGACCTAATGGAATGGTGAGGATAGTTAGCCTTTAGGGAAGATTAAGGGCTAAGGAAGAGTTAGTGGCAAGGCACCAAGATTTGCTTGGTAGATTAAGAGTTTGATAATAGTAGGGTTGGCCAGTAGAACCAGGGGTGCCTACATATGGGATAGGACCTAAAGGTTAAGGTGGGAGAGTCACCTAGGAGTTCTTGAGAACAAGGACCTAGAGCATGGAATAGTGAGTGTTCCATCCAACCCTTCCCTATCACCACATCCCTTTGATTCAGAGATGGCCTTGTGTTATTCTTACAATACTCTTCAATTAGTATTCTCAAGGCTTTGAAAACTTCTTTATCTTTTCATGGCACTCTCCACGAGAATTCCCATAATTCATTTGAATCATTACCCTCAATTATTTGTTGCCTTTGAATGGCTCTTGATAAAAAATTCTTCTAATTCCCGTGTGTTCACTCGTCTTTTTAATGAGACAAGCTCTCTTTGTTTGATAGCTTACCAAAGTCGATGTAATGAAATTTCAGGTGAAATTACTATCCTTTGAGTATGAGGTCTTACACACACTCTCATTATAATCCATCAGATTCTTCACAATAGTGTCTTCACTTGATGCAGTCGATGTTCTCAACCCAAGATTCTTCATGATGTTCCTATACTTTAAACCCTACACAATTTCAAAAAATATTTGACATCTTGTAGTCTCATTTAGTCTTTCAAAGAGTCATTCCAAAATCTTTTCAGCATATCTTCCACAAGCGTGTTTTGAAATATTACCTTCCATGTGTTGCAAAATCTCATCATCAATATTAATCAAATACTTTGGCTTTCTATGCAAAATTCTAGGTGGTGTTCTCCTTGGTACAGACATCTCAACATTAGGAATTTCATCAATATTTAATTGAGGTGGGATAGATTTCATTCCTTCGATCGAGGGTGGAGAAGAAGACATATCTTGAGGTTCACATGGGGATGATGGCATACCTTCTTTGTCAAATCTGAGTGATGATGTACTCTCAACTTGAGATGTGTTGGATGGTGTCTAACAATATTCACTTGAGGTAGATAGTGTCCCTACATATTCACTTTCACTAGATGGTGTTCGTCCATATTCACTTTTGCTAGATGGTGTCCCTCCATATTCACTTGTGCTTAATGGTGTCCCTTCATATTCACTTGTCGTAGAGGGTGTGTCTCCAACTATGGTATCTAAATCAATCTTACGACGATGCTTTCACATTCGTTCCTTTTCTGTTGCCAATTCTAGTTTCTTTTTTTGACGGTTGAGGTTCATCTTCAATTGGCTTGTTTTCATCAATCATTTCCAATTTCTTCTTTTCACGATATGCCACCACCTGAACTCTCTCATTTTCTTTGAAGGTTTCATTCTCTTCATCTGTTAGTTTCCTCTTTGTCTTTTTCTTCGGCATGGAAAATAATTTTATCGGTACCATGGTAATGAGATGAATATTAGTTCCTAAAAAATGTATCCATTCAAGTTAATTGAAAAATATATGTCATGCAAGGCTTCATTTAAATAATACTTACAATCATCTTTTACAAAATTTAACCTAGCATAGATAATGTGACATGATATTTTTAAATCCAGAATACCTTAAAGAAAAGTGGTAACGTGGCATGCCATGATTGCAAGATAGGCTCAAAATGGAAGCATGGACATTCGCAAAAAAATACATTTTTTGGCAAAGTTGTGAAGAGAGACGTTAGTTAAGAAGTTACAAAAATAGTTATATGCATTGGGGGAGTTGAGTTTGAAGGGAAATAGGATAAATATCATGTAAGTTACAATCATAATGAGTGTAATGGAATTGTGAGTGTTTGATAAGTTTGTGGTGTAGGAGCACCTTGACAATCTATGCTTCCATTTTGAAATTTGATTCAATTTTGTGTATCTTCATGTCGTAAGAGGGTCATTAAGATATTTTCCATGTATGGGAATCATTACGAGGTTTAAAATGTGTATTGACAATGTAAGGTTATAATGACAAATAAAATTGAAAGCAAGCCATAATAGAATGAAAAAGACTTCACATACCTAAAAAACCAAACTTTCAAATGGAGGAGTTCAACCCAATTATGTAGGCTTAGCTTCTTCTTTCTTCAAACTCCACAACAATTTGACTTGTTCAAAAGTTTGTTCCCCTCCAAACTTCAATTGTATATCAGTTTTCAATGGAATTCAAACGTCAATTGATATTAAATGTCTTTCAATGTGGAAACTCTTCTATTTCATGCAAAGGTGGTAGAAAGATCATGGAAAAGGTGATGGAATGTGAAAAACATGCTTGCACACTTCACAACATCATCAAAAGGCTACTTTTTTGTCGGAGCACGTGCTGAACTAGGAGAATATGTAGACTATGGGCCTTGAAATCACAGCTATATTTAGTTTTTTTACCGTTTTTAGTGGAATACAAAATGGCTCGCGTTATAACATGAGCACGTTATTTTTTCCTAAAATGGTAGCATCTCTACTTCTTCAAAACACGCACGCATTATATGAAATATGGTTTTCTTAATATTTTTATTTTCTCCCTCTTTGTCTATGAGGGAGAGAGAGGGAGGGAGGAAGGGAAGGAGGGAGAGGGAGGAGAGAGGGAGAGAGGGAGGTAGAGGGAGAGGGTTAGAAAGAAATAGTGGGAGAGATGGAGATAGATAGGGAGGGAGAGAGGGGGAGAGTGCG
>CM021109.1:210136944-210339332 GCA_007115665.2 Sequoiadendron giganteum
CCCCATACCCTCTTAATCCCTCGACAATCAACCCTTAAACCCTAATCCCTCAACCCCTATACCCTCTTAACCCTCAACCCTCAACTCTTAAACCCTAATCCCTAAACCCCTATACCCTCTTCATCCCTCAATCCCTATACACTCTTAATCCCTCAACCCCTCAACCCTCAACCCCATAACCCTTAAACCCTAATCCCTCAACCCCTATACAATCTTAATCCCTCAACCCTTAAACCCTAATGCCTCAACCCCTATTCCCTCTTAATTCCTCAACCCTTAACCCTTATACCCTAATCCCTCAACCCCCATACCCTCTTAATCCCTCAACCCTCAACCCTTAACCCTTAATCCCTAAACCCTCTACTTGAGAGAGGGAAAGAGGGAGAGAGAGAGGTGGTGGGAGGGACATACTTGAGAGAGAGGGAGAGGGAGAGAGAGAAGGAGTGAGAGAAGGAGGGAGTGAAAGAGAGATAGAGTGAGTCACTATGAGAGGGAGAGGGGGTAGGAGGGGGATACTTGATAAAGAGAGAGAGGAAGATGGGATAGGACGAAGATACTTGAGAGAGAGAAAGAGGGAGAGAGGATTGGAAGGAGAGAGATAAAGTGGGAGAGAAATTGAGGGAGTGAGAGAGAGAGGGAGAGAGACAAAGTGGGAGAGAGATAGAGGGAGTGAGAGATAGGGGGAGAGACAAAGTGGGAGAGAGATAGAGGGAGTGAGAGAGAGAGGGAGAGACATAGAGATGGAGAGAGAGTGAGAGAGAGAGAGAGGGAGAGGGAGTGGGAGGAAAAAACATAAAAGAGAAGGAGAGGGAGAGAGGGTGGGAGGGAGACACCCAGGACAAAGTGGGAGAGATGGGGTGGGAAGGAGAGACCTAAGAGAGTAGGAGAGAGAGGGAGTGGGAGATAGAGGGGTGGGAGAGATACAAGGAGGGAGAGAGAGACTTTAGAAATGGAGAGGGGGTGGGAGGGAGAGGGAGTACTCGGGGGAGAGGGAGTACTCAGGATAGAGGGATTCGAGATAGATGGAGGGAATTAGAGAGAGATAGAGAGAGAGGGGGTGTGGGGAGATACCTGAGATAGAGGGAGAGAGAGAGTAGGAGGGGGTAAGAGGGAGATATTTGGGAGAGAGGGAGAGAGAGATGGAGAGAGATAGAGTGAGTGAGAGAGAGAGAGGATGTGAGAGAGAGATAGAGGGAGTGTGTGAGAGAGACAAAGAGAGGCCTAAAAGAGGGAGAGGAGGTAGAAGGGAGAGACTTGAGAGACAGATATGGAGGGAGAGGGGGTGGGAGGGAAAGACTTGAGAGAGAGGGAGAGGGAGAGAGATAGAGGGCATGAGAGAGAGGGACTTGAGAGAGAGAGGGAGAGTTGGTGGGAGGGAGATACTTGAGAGAGATGGAGAGGTAGAGGGAGAGAGATAGGGGGACTGAGATAGGGAGGGAGAGACCTAAGAGAGATAGAGGGAGTGATTGTGAGAGGGAGAGAGGGTAGGAGGGGAAGAATTGACAAAGAGAGAGGGAGGGGGGTAGGACAAGGATAATTGAGAGAGAGAGAGGGAGAGGGGGTGGGAGGGAGAGAGATGAAGTGGGAGAGAGTGAGAGAGAGGGAGTGGGAGAGAGAGAGGGAGTGTGTGTGTGAGAAAGAGAGAGGGAGAGTGGAGATACCCGAGAGAGAGTGAGAGAGAGGGAGATAGATAGAGTGAGTGAGACAAAGGGAATGGGAGAGAGATAGAGGGAGTGAGTGACAAACCTAAGAGAGGGAGAGGGGGTAGGAGGGAGAGACAAAGAGAGAGAGAGACAAAGAGAGAAAGATAACAACCTAAGAGATGGAGATGTAGTGATAGAGACAAAAATGCCAAAGAGGGAGAGAGAGAGAGAGAGAGAGAGAGAGAGAGAGAGAGAGAGGAGAGTGAGAAAAGGGATTGGAGTGAGATAGATTTATTTAGGTACCTATGTGGGAGGGAAAGAGACCTGAGAGAGGGGATTCCGCTGAGAGAGTAATCTAGGTTGCATGGGAGGGAGTGACACTAAGAGATAGAGACTTTAGAGGGATAAATAGTTATCCAGTTATGGTAACGAGTTAGAGAAGGTATAAAAGGTAAAACTTTGACGATCTGTCTATGATCATAAACTGTGCACTCTAAGAATTATCAAAGTTGTTGACCAAAGAGGGGAAATTATGGTTTTGTGCAAAGAAGGCCATTTGGCGAGCACGAAATTTGGCGCTCGCCAAATGACTCATCACATTTGATGCATGCCAAATTTGGTGCTCACCAAATGGCCTACTTTGGATGTGTTAATTGACAAGATTTGCCAAATTTCCTCATATTTTCATCTATGCTCCTTGTCTCATTTACACATCTTTCAATGTGGGTATGTGCAAGATCAACATGGAAAAAACAAGCCCTTAAGCGTCGATAAAAATTCAAAAAATCAAAGTTAGGCAACTTGACTTAAAAATTTGAATAAGTTATCTATATTATTTCAAAAGTATGTAAGAATAGAATCTCTAGAAAATTTAATGTAGTTTCTAAAATACTAGGTTTATTTAAAAAATAAAAAAATATATTTGGTGAAAATTTGAAATTTCAATGTAGTAGTACTTAAATTTCAGGGGAAAAATAAGAAGTAGGTGTCTATCTAACCACTCTAACCACAATAAAATGATAATTATTTTTTCTAATATTTTAGATATAAGTAGAGGAATCATGTCCCAATGTGATGCATATTTTTTTGTATTTTTTTTCCATGTAAATAATTAATTACGAATTTTTTATTACAACTTTTAAAACATATAAAAACTCATATGTTTGACCGCCTTAACTTGGTCGAAAATTCATGAAATTCAATTCTATTTTTTTAATCGTATAGTATATGAAGCATAGAATGTGACACATGTTTTGGACTCATAAAATGTGATACCATTTGAAAATCAATGATTTTTTTCAATCAGCCTATCAATCAGGACTTTAGTCATAATTCAAATAGAAAATGAATAATAATTATTTATGAAATTCAAAGTAAATCATAATTTATATTGGTGGAAAGCTAAGAATATACTTTAAAAACCCTTTTCATTTCATCAATTTTGGGTAGAAAAAACATCGTCAGCCACATGGGCCATCATATTACTTACATATTGCCACTTTTTGGCTTATCATGATCGTGCACATATCCATGCAAGTTTATAAAAAAATCTTGATAGTGTTAACCTCTATCTTGGCTATCTAAATATATAATTCTTTTTTCATTTTGATATAGTTAAGGTTTTGATCCATGGATTCTATTGTAAATGCCTCCATTTTTGGTCAAAAACCAACATGTGCTAGTTTTAGGATAGATTTTTACCCATTCATCAAAACGTGAAACAAATTATATTTTTTGAAAGTAGACTCCATTCTACACATGATGAAAAAAAAAGAATCAATTTTCAATTAGTTTTCAAAACATTTAGGGGGGAGCAAGCTCAAATTTTAGTTTTTCAGGATGTGTCCACTTTGAAAATTCATAAAATATTATATATTCATTAAAAAATTATCCGAAAGAATGAGGATAAACTACATGGTGTTAGCTAATTTCTCACCATTGGGATTTTTGAAATTCTAAAAAAAAGTCAATCAAAAAGGGGGGAGCCCTCAGGCACTATGTTATTTCTTTTAATAAAAAACAGGACCTGTTTTGCCTCCCCCCCTTTTTGAGACCCTTAATCTTCATTAATTTGAAAAAAAATAGTAGCTTAGAAACTAGAATCATAGCACTTAAACTTTTGTTCTTTCTGAATTTTGAAATTTTGAGCATAACTATCTTCATTTTCTCGTGCAAATCAGATTTTTCTTATTTCAGAAAAAAAAAGTGGCATCTTAAGAGCCAAAAATGTGTCATGGATTGGTGCACTTACCTTGAACCTCTATGGTGAATGTAATATGCTCTTCTCCCCCTTTTGACAACAATACCAAATGTCAAATGGGTAGTAAATCAATAAATGGCCACTACAGAAGATAAAAAACTATGAAAAAAAGATATAATAAACACAACCTATATAGAATAATTAAGCATCAAGAAACCAAATATCCAAACCTCTTAAACTATTGTCACGGCTAAAACCAAACACCATCATATTAGAATAAAGAAACCATAAAACATAGCATAGTCATAATGAAGAATGGTGACTGCCAGAGTATTAGAAGACTAATCATAAATGCCAACCACGAAGATTGTTGGCATAGAAAAATATCCATGAAGCAAAAATATGAGAAGAACTATACCAAAGCATCACATATACAGTGTAAAGTAAAACTATTTGAAGATAGAAGTGGAATAGCAACATAATGAACCACCAGGGGTGAATGATCTAATCTATGAAAATCCCCCCCGAAACTATGAAACCATGCAATTGAGAAGATCATATTCTCTCCCTTAGAGTAACAGTGAAAGAAAACTAATAAAAAGAGAGTGCATCTTTTCCAATTCTCAAGAAAATAAAACATTATACAACAAGGCACTATACCATGCTGTCTTAAATAAATTTTTTGCATTGTGCTTTATACTTCAAGATGTTATCTAATAATATGAAATTTGAGTCAGCATTGTAAGGGAACCAAACAAGATTAACTCAAACAATGTATTCATAAAAAATTATCCATTGCATACATGTAGACCATGCATATATATTGTACATAAATAATGTATGCACCAACACTGGTATAATCCTAGTAAGTGCATTTATATCACTATCTTGAATAGATTAAAAAAAAAATCATTAAAACATCATTACCAAGAAGAATGCATGGTTTTAAGGCTAGCATTGCAAAAAATGTAATGAAGCATATCACACCGCATATTACTCATAGTTCACTATCCAGAAGTAACTCAACTATCAAACCAACACTTCACATATTACTGCTATCAAGGTACCAATGCCACCATTACTTCCCATATAAGAAATCAATAGCATACAATATATAAAATAACTCTCAAGAGTAGTATGAGTACCAAACAACTAAATTCTAAGTCACTATCCAAACTTGGAAACAAACCAGTCCTTCACACTGACTAGACAAAGAATTCATTCTCAGTATAATCATTACTGCTATGAAATCATGATCCAACTAAAAGCACATGTACACAATCATTTCACATTCATATTGTATTCAAACTCTTCTAATAACACTTGTTAAATGACAAAAAGAAACCAGCTTGAGAGTCTACTTGACAATACTTATTACTTGTTAAAAAAATGTATTCACAACACTATCTTAAATCTAGTTAAGGAATTTACAACATTGTCTTGTATAGTAGAGGAAGAAAATTAAAATACCAAGTTGCAAGTTCAAATGTTGAAAGATCATACTCCACTATTCCCAAAATAAATAAAAAACTATCCAAACTCAAAAACACTGTGCACAATCAAAATGAAACCTCACTATCACTATAGAAGCAAGGATGACTTGATAGACTATCATGTAGCATTATCATTGTACTTGATCACAACACTTGCATAAGAAATCAAGTGAACATCATGCTAAACACCAATGTGAGTGAATAAAATAATGTCAAAATCATAAATGCCTAAGTGCATCAAGAAGTGAGCCAACCATACAACATTGTTTGAACTTGAAAGGATTATTAAGTTCTCATTTATCGTTGTTCATTATCACTATCCCTACACTATGTGTCAACATGTTACTATTTAGGCTTGAAAACAAATGTGCTAGTCTAAATAGTCACGTTATCATTGTCCAAGGTATTCAAGGAACTCGCCATCCACACTAAGTACCAAGCATGAACCAACCAAAATCTGCAATCTCGACACTTGTATTTGACTTTGTAAACATTGCCACTACATACCAAATGCAAACCATTTCCAAGAAGTTGTCATTAAAGAGAAATAACTCTTTGAATCTGACATAGGAAGACATGTTTCTATCATGAGATTCCAAACATTATTTGAATTCCAATCTACTGACCTTGCATAAGAAGCCAAACTATCACCATGCAAAACACAATTGTGAATGCATAACAATACTACTGTGACATGAATAAACATCCCAAAAGTGACTAAGTTCATTGATAAGAGATAATTTCAAACTACCATCTTTACAAGTGAGAATGATATCAATTTCAAGACTCTTATTGCAAAGGTCAAACATAGACAATCACTAACTTCTCTACAATTGAAAGCATGGTATTACCAATGTTGTAAAGTCAGTCATGAAACTAGTACTGCACTATCACAAAGGTCATCTCAAAGGAACTTATGAGCATTAAGAATCAACTCGAGAAAGGCCTTTCTCTTTCTCATGAATAATATCACTATCACACCATCAAGAAATATTATTCTAGCACAAATTATAAAGTATCAAAAAGATGAGTGTTGTTCGCCTAACAAAACTTGTTGCATATAAAGTATGCCACCAAATCAAGAGAGTAATGCAACTAAACCATCAAACCATTTCCTATCAAGATCACTATAGTAGCACTAAGAAACAATCATAGCACTATTGGTAGATACCTGAAACAAGAGTCTCACAAAGCAACTAAAATACATATCACTATCAATATGATCATGATTGACATTACACAGTGACAAGATTCACTCAAGGAAATACAATGTATACTACTAGCATGACACTGACAGAGATAATATTCTTTTAATTGGTGAATGATGTAACATCACTATTAATGATTATCCTCTCCTTTGAAGCCCTTATCTCATATGATACTATCATGGGAAATAATTTTTTCAAGGTCAATGAAGCAAACTACCACTCCATATTACATTATCAAGCAAGAGAACTTATGTCTAGGAGTATTATACATCAAAAAGATGATTACTGGCATGTAATGATGACTACTGTCCACTTGACCACATCACCACTGAAATACTACTCTCAAAAATTGTAAAATGATCATAACCATCATAGATACATAAGAGATTGAGTAGCATTGTCCCTATCTTCAAGCCAATAACAAACAAATAACATTCACAAGAAATTGAATTGAAATCAAGCACCATCAAAAGAGGAATGAAGATAATCATAAAGTCCAAAAACTAGTATTGTCCATTGTACCAATACCTTGTTTCACACATGAAATACCTTGAACCAAACAAGAATATCATTATGCATCTGATATGGTGTAAACACATACCACTACTACCCCTATAATTTTCAATGTCGTTATCAATAATCTTAAGAAGCAATTCATTTATATAATAAACATAGTCACCTTGTAACAAACAAACAGGTACCTTTGCACAACCACTGATGTCATCATGAAGAAGTATGAGCTTTATATTGACTTCAAAGATCAAACAAGGACTATCACCAACTTCTAAACCAAAAACCACCAATTTACTGCAGAGACACAACCTCTTTATTTTTATCTAAGGGGTTTGAATAATACCTCTAAAAGAATCTCCCCCTCAAATCAAGCTCCTATTAGCATGCACAAACTTAGACTCATCCTTGTCCTAGTTTTATTTTCTTCTCCAAACCTTCTAAATGATCATCTTCTTGGGATGTTTCCTTCTCCAAAATTTCTTCTTTGGTTTCTCAAACCTAGTTCTACAATGCTTTGCAACATGACCATGGTTATGAAATTTATAACATGTTACATTCATATTACCAAAGAATTCATATTGACTCCTTTTAGACCTTCTTCTATGATAGCTTTGGGTATGTGCAGGATCATCATAGAAAAAACAAGCCCTTAAGTGGCAAAAAATTCAAAAACATCAGTGTTAGGAAACTTGACGTAAAAATTTGAATAAGTTATCTATATTATTTCAAAAATATATAAGAATAGAATCTATAGAAAATTGAATGTAATTTCTAAACTACTAGGTTTATTTTTATTTATTTTAAATCTATTTGGTGAAAATTTGAAATTTCAATGTAGTAGCACTTAAATTTCAGGGAAAAACTAAGAAGTAGGCGTCTGTCTGACCACCCTAACCACAATAAACTAATAATATTTCTTTATAATATTTTTTATATAAGTAGAGGACTAATTTTAGGATGTGATGCATATTTTTTATAATTTTTTTCCAAGTAAATAATTAATTATGAATTTTTTATTACAACTTTTTAAAAATATAAAAACTTGTATGTCTGACCACCTTAACTTGGTCAAAACTTCATGAAAATTCAAATTTATTTTTTAATCCTATATTATGCGAAGCATAGAATGTGATGCATGTTTTGGATTCAAAAAATGTGATACTGTTTGAAAGTTATAGACGTTTTTCAATCAGCCTATCAATCAAGACTTTAGTCGTAAATCAAATAGAAAATGAATAATAATTATTTATTAAATTGAAAGTAAAGCATAATTTATATTGGTGGAAAGATGAGAATATCCTTAAAAACCGCTTTTCATTTCATCAATTTTGGGTAAAAAAAAGTCGTCATCCACATACCCTACACATACCCATCATATCATCACTTTTTAGCCAATCATGATCTTGCACATACCCATTTCTTTATGCCCATAACCATTACATAAATAACAATAACCAGAAAATAAATAATTGTACCTCACTGATTGATCTTGCTAAGTAGGTGGAGATCTTGTGAACCAGTTGGCTCTACTTCTTCCTTTGTTGATGTCCTTGAAGTCTCTACCATAAGTATTCTTAGGGCCAACAAAATGATAATTTAAATCTATCTTCGTTCTTGGTGTTTTTATAACTTCAGAACTCTCTTCTTCTACAAAGTCCAAAACAATAACGTCCATTTGATGTTTCTTCTTACTTAACATCTCATTCAACTTGTTGGTTCTCTCAACAAATTTATGATTCTTTTCTAATTATTTTCTAACATTCTCAAGATCTTTCCTTAAAGAGACTATTTGTCTTTCAAGCTTTTGACATTCAACTATTTTTACTTCTAGATACGACCTTGTCATATCTGCTATCCTCTTGTTTTCTTTAGTCCCTAATTTTAGATTGATAATCAACTCATCTTTTACACTGTGTTCCTTTAACAGAGAATTTTCCTCTATTTGTGTTCTTAGAGACAACACTTCAACCTTTATCTTTTGACAATCTTCTACTTTGGTTTGTAGCTTCATGCAAGTTACTTCTTCATCTTTTCTATACTCTACTAGTTGCAACTTCAGATCCTGATTCTCCTTTCTAAGTTTCTCAATCTCATTAAGAGAATAAATAAGCTCACCTTTAAAATCAGTTTCACAATCATCTTCGAAATACTCTTGTTCAAAATCACTCACTAAGTGATCTCCTTCTTTGTCTACACTCTTCACTACAAGATCATCTTTTGTACTAGGTTTAAATAGTGTCTGTTGTTCAACATTCTACTCATTATTTTTTTTTTCTTTTGTTTCTTTTACTTTTTTCCATAACAAGTACTCCACTACCAAGAACCCCTAAGATGGTTAGACTTTGTGCAAGGGTATGGCTCTGATACCACTTGTTGGAGTATGGGGTGATCCCACAATACTTGTTTACAACTTTTGGGAAAACTGGACTTTGAACTAATTTTTTTTAACTAAATCTTCACTTCCAGGCTCCTATAGCAGCTAAACTGTGAAGAATTTGAAGATGATGCAAACTAGTGATTTGTGATGTTTTGTCTATAGATTCTAAATTTATTTTTTTCAAAATTTTTAGAATCAGATTACACTTCTTTTTCCTTCTCCTTTGAAAACTATATTTATTAAAAACAACATTTTTAAGGAGTGACACTCACCATATACAACATAGTTTTTTTTGTATGAAGGATAAAATTCTTTTTTTTTTTTAATTTAGATTTGTAACTACGATATTTAGACTTTAACTACGATATCTAATTTAAAAATGTAACTACGATAAAATTCTAATTGTTTTGGCTCTTCTTCTTTCGCTAATTTAAGTCTACATCCTAAACCTGCTTTCCTTGTTATTACTAAATTTGGCCTAGCGACCATTTTGCCTAGTTTTTTGTGCAAAGACAATGTAGCCAATGAACCTTTCTCTTCCATCATATCTTTCTTACCTAGCCGCAATCACTTTAAGATCCACATTTATGATATTGCTAAACTTATGATAGGTTATTTTCCTTTTCACACATGTTATCTACACACTGCCTTGATTAACCAACAAAGCTTTATTCACCCAAATATCCATTATGTGAAGAAATCCTATTGCTTAGTCGATATCTCTAACATTTTTCTTTTACAAGTTCTCTAGTTTTTTCTTTTTTAGGTTAATATCATGGGTGGCGATCATCTACGGACTAAGCCTGATAACTGTGGTGCATTCCACAAAAAATATGTTGGTTTGGCACATCTATGTCGAGGGTGGCTTATCTCCTCTAATGGAGAATATCGTGGGTCATGACCCTAACTTGTCCGGTCAATTTTCCAATTCTTGGAAGGACGGAGAGTGATGTTGGGTGGTATATATTTTGAAGTTAGCGAAGAGTTGATTGTGCAGGCTACTGGGATGAAGTGTATGGGAAAAAGCATCTGAAACACACTCGGACTTAGGATAATGACAACATGAATGCATTCTTTGTGGGGAGTGAGGATTCATTCCATAACCAGCCGAGCTTTGAACGGGAGGCCCTTTTGCAGCCCTAGGATGAAGTCTATTTGGACCTCATGAAATATGTGATTCTCGAAGGTAGATTTAAAACCTAATTTTTCTACCACTTCCCTCTATTGAATCATCTTAAGTAAAAAAAATTGTTAAGTTTTCCATTTTTCTGCTTATGGATTTGGAAAATTTGGTCGCAAAATGTAAGGAAACTGCTAGCCTTAACCTGAATGACATCCTTCCTCTACCTCTCCACCAAGGGCTTACTATGATGCTTTATCATTTCCACCTTTCTTTATGTCCACCTAAGCCTATTTATGCTATTTGTGTGGAGGAATTTGAACCCCTCGTTGTTGCTAAGATCTCCCCTACTGAATCTGAAAGCCCCACTCAAAAACCCCATTTGGGTACTGCTAATAATCCCAAACCCAAACATGCTGAAAAAAATCTCAAAGGTAGAATGGGAAATACACAGACAAGCGCCATGACCAGTCTATGTGAGCTCAAGGCCACTTTGACCAAAACTACATACAAATCCACTCCAAATAAAAAGGGAAAAGATGACAAGAAAGGCTTAATGGAGCCTATGGAGAAAGAGGGAATAGGGAAAAATATGGTGGGGAAGGATTCCAAAGGTGACATGGTCATGGAGGCAACAGTTATGAGTAGTGGAGAGACCACTATTCGGAGGTCCGGGAGATTGGCAAAAAATAACAAAAAGAGATAAGTTGTTGTGGACTTGGAGGAGGAGTAGACAAACAGTAAAGAGTATAAGGAGGAGGAGATGTCCGAGGAGGAAGAGGAGGAAAATATGAAAGGTCCCCAGACCATCCCTGACAGCAAAAACGAGCTGAAAGAGAACTCGGCCTCTCAGTATTCGCACTCACTGGATACTGAGCATGTTGACAACTCGAAGGTCACTGATGAGGGAGAGGAGCTATGTGTGCTAAAATAAACAATGGACAAGCTGGATAAGAGATTCATAGGCCTAACCTACTTCACTGTGAAGTTAGTCCATTTCATCACCAACACTTTGTCCGCGGTGATTAAATATGAGCTAGATGGTAAGAATGCTGAGGATAACCAAGAGTGGGTCGGGGACAATGTCGTGGACCTCTTGTCTAAAAACTGGGATAATGCCAATTAGCTAATGTTAGGTCTATGTTTTTGTGTTTCTGTTGTTTGTCCGTGGTCGATGTCCTATTTTTTAGCTATTTTTGTTTTTTGGCTAGATTTTTTATAAAATCTTGGACTTGATCTTTTTCTAGCACTTTCATTTGGTTTCATAGTGTTTTATTAAATATTTTTTCCTTAATCAAGTTTTGAAGTCAAACCAATTACAATTGAAACATAGGCGGACTGTATACAATATAAATTTTTTTTGTATGTATCGAAATTCAATTTATTTTTTACTGGATCAAGGACATCAATACCCAACCTGAACATATTTTTTAAAAAATTATCTTGATAATATGCTATTTTTCCACATGTACAGAACAAATAGATTTATTTTTCAGTGAAAAACCTATGTTTAATAAAAGTAAAAAAAACATACATAATAAAATTATAATTGTTGGATAGCTCATTTTGAGGACTACCATGATCATTTTAAATAAATTTCAAATGAATTCATTTGATCCCCTGAAAGCTAAATCAAAAGTGACTTTTTATCAGCATTTTGATAGGTGTAAAAGAGACTCCGTTGTCAGTATGGTTTAAAACTAGTGGGGTTCTATCCAAATGAGTTTGATCTAAGGTGGTTTGATCAAACCCTATTCAATTGAAATCCTTTAAATGGAACATTTTAAGGCTTAAATCATTATATTTTATAAAAATATATGATTTCAGCAAAAAATCAAAACCCAGAAATTGTGAAACAACTTTGTGGGATCACCCTATGGGAAACGCTGAGAGGGGGAGGGGGTGAATTAGTGTTTCAATTTAACTAAATTCAAATTCAATTATTTTTCAAAATACATAACTAATCATGAAAATTTTAGTTTCAAGAGTTTACTCAAATGTGATAGCCAATATTAGATCTTTAAACCACGTGAAGACCTCAAAAAGGAATAACACAAAAGAAACATAACATTATTTTTAAGAGTGGAAAACCCTCATAGGGATAAAAAACCACTTGAGAAAATTCCTCTCTGGCTTAATAAATTCCCACTGATTACAAAGCCTCATTGGCAAAACCTCACTGGTTACAAAATTACCTCAATGTCTTTTGAATGTTGTTACAACCTCACTAGCTTTTTAAGTTAACAAATGCCTCACTAGAAAATACAATTGCCTCATTGGAAAAATATTTTCACATCAAAATGATTTTGAAAATAAAAAGACAGTATAATCTCTAGTTCATTACAAAGCATTCATTGATTGTCTCACTTTCATTTGAGACTCAAAAATTCATAAGACAATGTTTTCAAATACAATCTGCAATTTTAAAGTGCTTCTCATTTCAAAATATGTTTTTCATTAAAGCATAATATTAAAACACTAATGATATTACTGAGTAATTCACATATGCATCAAAGCAACATAGTGACTATGTCATCTCCTTATATACATCATGATAACATATGCTCATGAATGAAAAACAACCATACAACAATATGGTTTCATAATTGTCAACCAACCTAAATATTTTCATTGTAACCTTATCAACAATGTAAAACCTTTTCTATACAATGCCTTTAGAAACCCATATGCAAAATGAGAAAAACTCAACTAAGACCTTGCATTACACTTAAATAACAAACTAGGGTTTTAATCTAAAAGAACCTGATTTAAACTTTGCAAAGGATAGATATCACCCGGTGAAATCGAATGTTGAAGACCACATTTTGTAACCACTCTATCATCACAAAAATAAACTATTATGTATACCCTAAGTCAACCACTACTAGGTCGAAGCAAAGATTCAACTAAACCACAGTAACTTGAGCATAGTCACATCAAACCCCTTAATAATCATGTTAACATCAAATCACCTTGCAATAATATTAATGTATAAACAACTAAAATCTTCAAATATACTTGTGCAAACAATGACCAGAGTGAAACCATGTCTTGCAACTGTCATTCCACCTATCTCTCAAAGCTTCATTGAGCCCTAACTTAGCCTTCTAACAATATCTTGTATTTGCAAGATGATAATCATTTAGGTCAAATGATAAAAAAACAATGTGTCAAAAATTTCATCATACATTTTCACTTTGCAAAACAAGGTCCACATATTATTGTGTTAGTCTTTAATATCATAACCTTTATTTTCATGAATTTAGTAAACATCATGATGTCAAATGCAAATAACCAATGCTTTGTGTCAGCTAAAACATCAAGTGCACTGAGTGTTAAATCAAGGTCTATCTCCATATATGAACTAATTTTGCATTAATAGTTTATCAATGTTAATTCGTAGTCACCCAAAACATCAAACCAATGATATCTCATGTTTTTCACAAGTGTGTCAGGGTGACAACCTATCTTCACATCAATGCCAAAACAACAATGTCAAAGGGGTCAACAACATTATCCACCATAATACAATGCTCTAAGGAGTTACCAATGCCCATATAATATGAATTACACCAAAAATGGAGTGGGAGATTCAAGAGGCAAATATGTGCTAGTTACAACATAAGGATCACTATTGAGGTTCTTATATACTCAAGGGATAAATATATGCCTTTACAAGAAATACAAAAGTACTTATGAGTTGGTTTTATGTTATAATCATTTTTTGAATCCTACTTAAGGAAGTTTGAAACACTATATCAATTAGACCAATATATGAAAATATAGTCCCATTAATAATACTCTTGATCTTCTAAGTTATTTTACCTTATGGTGTCACCCCACATTCTTATGATAATCCATTTAATATACTGGATAGTTTAATCATACTCATCATTTAGTCTAATGCCAACATTGATGATCATTAGTAAGGTATCAAGAGTTGCTACAAGGATTTATCTCATAACCTGATCTCAACCACATTGTCAAATTAACAATAATCATCTTTCATTTGGTATTAAATTAAAGTGAGGTTCATTATAGCTATAATAATAAATTCATTATCAAAGTTCTTGTATCTAAAAGATTTATAGACATCATAAATTCATATAATATGTTTATCATGGTATCAATGGATTATCAAAAATACCAAGATTCAACATTAAAAAGATTTTTAATAATGTACGGTCTCAGGGCTACTAAACGAAGTCACCCTTGTAATTATTATGCAATGAATTGTCAAGGGTCATATTTATTATATATGATTCTTGGTTCATATTGTAAGGTTATCTTCCTGCTAAATATTTGATCTAGGACTCCTTGTCATCTTATTTGTTTAAAAGTTCAAGCATAAAGTATCTAAATACTTAACCCTTGATTATATTGATTTCTTAGTTAATAAATATTCCAAAGCACCCTATAAGCTCATTTCCATGACACAAAGGTTAGGATGATTAGTTAACAAGAAATTATGTTTGTTTACATACATCATACTTATCACTAAACCAAGATGCTATGTCATAGTGAAAATGTAAGCATGAGTGATAACCTTGAACTAAACCATAGTGTGCTAGATAAATATTTAAATCAATATTTAAATTTATTGTGAGTTTAATGAATCTTGTAATTCAAGACCTTTTTAAGCATAGTTGTGGTCGATAAAAAATTTATTTGAGCACCTTCAATTTACCTAGTCTTTCCTTGAAGGGGTAATACCTCTGTTGTTGAAAATGTTATAACTTTAAGCTCACTGATAATCTATCCCAAAATTAGAGAGTATAGTCATAAGGAACTAGTAAGTATACAATAGTGATTGTTTATTATCTGCATAGCATTTAACTTTGTAGTTAAAGATAACCAATAGTGAACCAACGTTTGAAACATGTTATATCACTAACAATTTTGACAAATACCCTCATTGCAATAATATTATCCTTGTAGATGGCCTAACGAGTAGACTTAGATTAAGAATTTAAAACCAAAAAATATTCTTCATAACCTACTCTAACCTCTTGTTCGTAAGGTTTTTACCATACTGTTAAGGGATTGGTTTGAAAAATATGAGTACAAGTGAAGGCCAACTTGTTTGGTTAATTTAAGGGCTAAATTTTTTTCTTTTCAACTAAGTGCTAATGTCATAATTACCTTTCATAGTTCCTTTTATTAATTAATACCTTTATTAATGAAGCAATATGCTCCTTTCCTTCTATCAGTGGTAGACTTCATATATTTATTGGGGTTATAAAATCTCATTTCATGATGGTAAAATTAGTAGTAACATTTCTTGGTTATTGGATTCAATATTTTTGGAAAACTTACACCTACTGTAAATCTACTCTCCATGCAATTATGAATGAGTGTAACGCTAAAACAAAAATTCATGTTATGATGATATTTTTAAGAAAAAGCCTTTGTGGGTTTCAACTGGTTTTGGTTTCAAGGCTTATTGGATAAAATCAAACAAATTGTAAGATGTTCTTAGACCTACATATGAAATTATTTACAACTACCTTTCATAATATAATTAGAAGACAATAAAATCCATAGGCACTGAAGGTAGGGCAATTGCAGCTAATTATTATATATGCAAATTTAAATAGCTATTGCTAAGAAAAAAACCCAATGAGCAACACCTAACTTGACAGGGAGATGTTATACCTATAAAAATGTCATCAATATGTCATTTTCATCACTTCATTGCTTTGCAATCTTGCCTAAACTCTGGTTAACTTCATTTCAATGTGTTTCTTTGCCTTCCCCCGTGTAGTTTCTCCCTCCTTATCCAAAGTGACTCCCTCCTGTCATTCCTCCATTTCTCCTTCATCTAAAGTCCCCTCTTTCTCCATCTGGATTTTCTATGTGCCTCCTTTTCCTTCTACCCTTTTCACTCCCATTTTCCTTCAAAATTAGAGGTTGAATGAGTTGATAGGGGGTCATGGGGGTTTAAATATTTCCCCAAATTCCTTTTTTTTCTCACATCCTGCCATTTGGATGACTTAGGCAATGGGGCACCATGCCTTACAAATTGTTGGCCATACTCAAGTCCACGCCCATTTATTTCAACTTGTCTCTTGTCATCGAATGGAGGAAATCATCTCCATAAATGCTTCTTTGATGTCTTCTCCCAATCCTTTTTCTTACCTTGAAAGGAATTTATAAATTACTTCTTTTATTTATTTATTCTTTTAATAGCCTTGATTTACATGTATGTGACAAAAGATTTGGACAAAATGTATATTTTTATAAGTTTCAACCAGGGGTTCTATTATGCCACTAAGTACTTAATCTATAGGAGAATAGTGTTGTGTTTGAAAGGTTTGTTATAATTTGATATAAATGTTAATTTAAACTTAATTTATTTTTATTTTTTAATAACATAATTAAGTATGTTCACATTTTTTATTTTTATTTTTTGTTAATTAACATATGAGTATTTGACAATTTTATTTATTGAATGAATAGGAGTACAAGTACAATATGACGATACTTTTGATTTTTTAATATTAATTTCTATTTTAAATTTTTCTCTAATCTCATTTACATATAGCTAAGAAAACATATACAATTAAATTTTGCTACACTTTCCACACATTGATATGTGTAATTTTTCATGTTATATAGATTTAATGTAATTTATACACTATACAAATGAAAATATATAAAAGTTAAATAGTGACAACTTCCTTTTTATTTGTAATCCTATGTTAAAAATTGTAAGATTGTCAACATTATCAAGGACAAATACAAAATACAACAATGTGCTCCATGTTGAAATATTTTAAAGGTAACGACTAATGGTTTTTAGAGGGATTAATAAAGAACAAATAGAATGAGTGGATGTGGTTTATAGTTGTAGAAGAAATTTCTTTTTATCTATAGTTATTTAAAAAAATGAAAAAATATTAAATTTTTATATAGACCACTTTTAGAATCTAAAGTAGTACATGTTGAGAAATTTTTTTAATATACCATGATAAATTTTATTATATCAAGATCATAATTTTTTATTTGTGTGTCAATTATACAAATTCATTTCATATCAATAAAACAATTACTATGTTAATAACAACATAGAAAAAAGTAACAACAAACAAAAACATAGAAAAATAGAAAAAAGTAACAACAAACAAAAATTAAAAAAGCTAAAGAATGATATTGTAATAAAAACACTATGTATTGAAACCAATTTTCAAAAAATGTGTTAATAAATATTTAAAGCTTTGAATATTCTTTTAATGCTATTTTAAAACAAAAAAAAGGAAATAAGAATGTGGGCAAACCGCTTTTCCTAATCGCTTACTGTTAAAAGAATATATTGAAATTTTAGTTTTTTTTATGTCGATGCACATGAATATAATCAAGATAGCCGTTGACAGTAAAAAAGAGAATTCAAATTTCTGTTGAGAATAAAAAGCTAATTGGATAGAAAATTCAAATTTAGGCTCTATATTCAGATTGATGGGTTCTGCAAGCAGGGAAAAATGGAGGAGGCTTTTAAACTTTTAGAGGAGATGCGTGGAATCAGTGGGCTTCAAAAGATGGTAGGAGAGAGCATTAAGCCTGGTGTTGTTACATATAATACTATAATTTTAGTTCTGTGCATTATGGGGAGGTCCCAAGAGACAAGAAAGCTTCTGGATAAAATTGTTGTGAAAGGCTCTGCTCCAGATATATTTACATATAATATTGTGCTCTGTGCAATGCACACGGAGGGAAGAGCAGAAGCAGCTATTGAGGTTTTAAATGAGGTCACTAGCAAGGGTACATACCTGATGATTATACTTACAGTATCATATTTTTCCTCTGCAAGGATGGCAACCTCAATGCTGCTTTCAAGTTCATATATCGTATGCTTACCAGGGATTGTATTCCAGACGGTAAGACTTCCTATGTGCTAGTGATTCTTAGGCCATTTTTTGACTGCTCAAATCTGGAAATCGCTTTTAAAGAATATACTACTCCACTATTTGGTTACCATTTCAACATTTGTTCATAGTAATTGTTTTTTGCCACACATAAATGGGTTCTGATTATTGAGCAGATTGAAGCTTTGTTGTGTACGCTTCAGATTACTACTCATATCAGTGACGCCTTGGCTACTGCTAGAAAATCACGCCATTATAGACACAAGATCGAATTGGATGAAATACGCATTGGAAAAACATCATGTAATGCTGGAATTGTCTATCATTGAAGGTGATCAGAATTAGAGTTAAGCATTCATTAGTAGAGGCCTTGTAATAGTTGAGTTCAAATTGTAGCTCAATACTCATAAGGATTGTAGACAGTTCAGAGACTTTATTTGCAATATCATTCATCTTGGAGTTTGCACTTGATATGTATTCGGGATGAGAGCTTGCCATCAGGACCTTGATCATAAAAAGGATGATCCATGCTACAACAAGGGAAACAAAAAGCTATGGTAATTTATAGAGAAATGCATAACCCCTGTTTGGTATCATACTATCAAGCAACATTTAGTTTCAACAAGGTGACAAAACTTGAGGTGAGCTTTCTTTTCTCATATTGTCAGGGAATTGTGTAATTGTACATCATTAGAACCACATTAGTATAGGTTTGATCCTATTAATATTATGAATTTTTGTAGCAAAATTAGCAGCAGAGATGTTTATGTTTTGTGGTTTTATTCTTCTAAGTTGTTAAAGTTTATATTAGAAGATTGGTTATAAATATAATCATAATTAGTGAAACACAGATGTGTATTTCCTAAGTCACTGACGAAAGGAAAAGCACCACTACCGCCACTGCTTCTACTACATTGTTCTTATTGATGGACTGTGGAAAACTAATACCAATTACACATTATATGTTATTTTAATTTCTTAAGTTTTGAATCTGCCATCCTCAATTTATTCCCCATCTCTAAAAAGAGTTTGATCCACCACGGAAGACGTATCAACACACCCTATTTTGAATAAAAAGGTACTACAAATGGAATATTTTCTATCCCCTGCAATTATAAAGCTATTAATAGTGCCATATTCATATTTCCATTTTTCTTACACATGGTGAATCTCCTTGCTCCTTGAATGAGCTCTTCTGAATGTTGCAATCTCATGATTGCAGATATTCCTTGTCTTTATGTCATTCGGTCTTCAGACCTTCACTACATTGAGAAGACTGCTTGTGCCCAAGCCTTTCACAAACATCAACATTGTTAAGTTGACAGTGAAAATGGTGGAGACATGGAAAATTTCCCTTTTTAAGCCTCCAAGATTTCTAATCCGGAGTTCAACAAGGATACAGAATAAAGTTGTTTGTTTTTTTTAATCATAAATTGATTAACATATGATATAAATGTGAACTTGAATTATTCTGTTAGGTGGATATCTGGTGTGAGGCCCCATTTAAAACAATTTTCAACCAGAAATAAGCATGCCTCCTAAAATTTTAGCTTTTATTGACAACAAGAGGGAAGAGTCTGCTCAATGTTGTCAACTAAATTACAGGGTTCTTCTCTGAAGTTCCCTGTACCCGTATCATACGGTTCTGGTAATAGTGTAATGCTCTGCCAAGTAACCTTAAAGGAAGTTGCATTAACATCTTAAACGAACCAACTTTTTTTTTTATAAAGTGCATTTAACATACACATCCACTTACTAATTAACAACAACCTCTAAGGCTACAAGGTAAGGATTACTTAAACCCACACATACATATTACATACAACCATATAACCATCATACATAATAAGATAGTCAACCAAGATACAATCTCATACACATTATCTTATACCAATAGTTACATCACTCATTCCCAGAATGAGACATTAGTACAAATGTATTACAATTACATAACTCCACCTCTTACAAAAGAGGGATAAAGTATCATATACAAATTGAAATATTTCAATGCAAGAAATTACAACAAGAACCGCGAGCTATCCATCTGGATGTCTCGCAACCAAGTACTGAAGATCGATGGGGACCCAACGGTTTTGGTACATGTTCCACCCTACCAATGTGGTACCGGAAGGCCCACCCCCTATGCTAGGAGATAATAACAAAGTAACATGGATAAAGATTCTACTACCTCTAACCAAAGGCAGACTCAAACTGACTCATACTGTTATAACCAACCAAATGAATTAACAAGTACAACTCATTCACCATACAAGTACGAATCAAATACAACTCCAACATCACTGACATAGGTCACATTGCTTCCAGACATAAAGTAGATTAAGTATGTTCACAAAACCATACATATAAAACAATTAACAACAGTTGTCCTAGATAGAGTGTCATCGCAAGGTTTGTCATGAGATCTCCTCTGGGCATTCTTCATAGGCTCTGGCACAAGTAATCATGGTGGCCTCAACCGAATCCCGACACTCATACTCACTCAAGCGGAATCAACTACCTCTCGTAAGAACAAGATAGTTGATCTTGCTATTCCAGGCCTTCTCACTCATCCCAAGTCTAAACAAGCCCTTGTGTCTATGAATGAGGAATACATTATCTTGATTAGTGTGAACTACATCCTAATCATCTAAGTACATTAATTTAATTATCACTTGATTAACTCACTTCTTAAGGTTACCCGGTTTACCACTTTGGGCTCCGGCCCCTATCAAAAGCCACTCTTCTATTCAACAACACACACCCAAACAATCCACCAAAGGAAACACAAGTGCATATCAACTAGGCATCATAACCACTCCAACACCAAGAGGATACAAATAATAGAAACTCACTCCAAACATCTTGGAGGCAACAATCACATAGTCCACTCCTTTTACAGGAGGTACAAAATATCTCACTCCAAACATCTTGGAGGCAACAACACATAGTCCACTCCTTTCACAAGAGGAAACAAATAAAAGAACTCACTCCAAACATCTTGGAGGCAACAACACATAGTCTACTCCTTTCATAGGAGGCAACAAGATGAAACCACATAACAAGGTCACTCCATAGAAGGAGACACGGATCCCATAATCCGCTCCTAAACCAAGGAGGTGCAAACATCCCCATTCATGAAAACCGGGTAAAATTGAAAAGACGCCATGCACTACCCAAGGGAAAAAAACTGGATGGCATAAAGATTCAACAACCCTTATCCTCTAAGTTATTTTGGAAGACTTATAATTTAGGACTAACACTAAATCTCAAAACCAACAATGCAACTTGACGACATAGCAACAAAAGCATTCAAGTCATTAATCAAATCTAATATTTGGATTTCCTAAATCCATATTCATTCAATAGGTAGTGTTGGCAAATTCAAAGACATGATAACTAGATCATCTAAAATAATCATAACCCCTATTTCCCTTTTCATTACTGAAAATCTAAAACAATTAAACTTACTTCCCTTTACTGAATACAGAGAATTAAATCCTTTAAGATAATCATGAGGAAGATACTACTTTTGGATATACTAAATCCATATCTCATTCATAATCCAATCACAATGATTCAATTAATCTAAATAGAAATTAATTAAATAACATAATTGATTGCCTCATCAATAAAACAACTTCTTAATTTACTTTCAAATCGACACAAATCCATGCAAGTAAACTCTTTCCATTTCCTAACCAAATCTTACATCTCATTCAATTTCTATTTAAAACATTCAATCACTTTAATATAATAACATATTGTTTCTCTATCCATTTTCCATACATACTAGTCATTTCTTTTAGAACACTAATAATACCCAATTTGCAAACAACAGAATAAAATAAGATAAAATATTATTTATTCTTTCAAATGGATATATACCTTCAATATATATATACTAAATATAAATTAATATATTTGATCATTAACATATCTTCTATTCTTTACAGAATATCAAATTGATTAATTCAAAATAAAATATCCTTTATCATCAATATTCCAAAATATAAATATATTTTTCCAATTAAATAAAATTAATAATTGGACCTTTTACATATGAATTTAAATTCCACAATTAAATTTTAAATTATGCATTCTTTAAATCAAATATTTAACTCCTTCAATTAAACTTTAACATGCTATTTTAAAATAAACAATAATTTCCCCATATGTTTATAATTTTAATTCCACTAATCTAATATACAAATTTTATTTAAAATAATATAAATAAATATAATACTTTAGTATTATAAATTATAATATAAAATATTAATATTATAATAACAATATCTAAAATATTAATATTTATAAATATCAATTTATTATTATTTTATTTTCAGAACAGCCATGGGAAAATATCTTAATAGCAATCTCATGTTTGAAGAATAACTAAAAAACTACGATTTGGGTATTTGCGATTTTTGATAGGGATAAGAAAATTTCAAAATGCAAGAACCCTTTAAATTTTCTGACAACACAGTTTGTGAAAGTGAAGTTATAGGCGACGCAACCAGACCATTTTACCATGAAAAATATAACTATATTGTAGATTTTAAAATCTATTTTTTAATAATAAACAGAAAGTTTCATTTTCTAAAAACATTCTAAATGCATTGTCCAATCTCTATGTTTGATTTCCAATAGCAACATAATCGATTTCCCCAAATAATTTAAATTCAACTGAAGTTTTCACAATTTTCACTCAAGAATTTTCAAAAGCAAAGGCTGTAAATTTGTTTAATTCTTTTCTTCTAATATCAAATCTATTTTCTAAAACAGATTTAACAAACAAATCTTTAATCATTACTATTTTAAAGAAAAACAATCAAGAACAATAAAACACAAAGAGGAAAACCTGGTACAAGAAGCCACAGGAAGAGATGAATTTCTGATGCAAGCCTCCTCCAAAGATTTCATGAATTTTCTTCAATCCTCTAATGAATCCAATCCAAAATCCAACAAATGCAAACAATCTTTCCTTCAATCAATTTTACAATCGAACTTTCTTCAAACCCTTGTGCAAATTTTCCAAAATTTCTTCCCTGCTGTAAAAATGTATTTTTCTAAAAACTTTCTCCCTAAAATTAAAACATGTATTCTTTATAAATCACAAATACCTAATACAACCCTAATTCACATTATATGCAAATTAGATATTTCAATTTCAATTTCAATTTCAATTTTTACAACCTTAATTCACATTACATGCACATTAGATAGTAATTTCAATTTCAATTTAAAATGCAATTTCAAATAATAAATTAATTTACAAAGTTGCAACTAATTTCTCAAATAAACATTTAATTACAATTTCCAATTTAATTCTCACACGTTGGAATTAAATTCTAAAATTAATTCTAATTCTTTTATTTCCTTTCATTCTCTTGCATCACGTTTAATTAATTAATTTAATTATTTAATAACTAAATTCAACACCCTTGGATTAAATTTAATTAATTAAATAAATTAAATATAATTAATTAATTTAAATATAAACTTTTGTCCACATTGCATTATTTAAATTAAATAACCATCAACATGATTTAAATGCAATTATTCTAAATATCTATCTCCAAATCAAGAATGCTTCAGAATTAAATAACATCAAAGTAAGACACACAATGACTCGACACACACAACTGACGACACACTAAGACTAGGGTGTAAACTTGACACATGTTACCTAACTACTATCTCCCGTTCAACTTAACCGTTGGATCGACACGCTCAAACCTGTGAAACCAGGTGGAGTTGATGTCATGTACCTGCAATCCTACAACCAAGTAAACAACATCATACAATATATCTAGCATATAATACACACTGTGAAGAAGGAATTATGGATTCGCAGGGCGCTCACAAGCGAGTGATGCGAACTCGTCCTCTTCACCCATACACTCATCAAAACTGACACTTCCATCATAATTCCAATAATCTCATAATAATATCTCATGCTAACTCTACAACATCATTAATCCATAATGCATGTGAAACAATAATCAGATGACTACATCCCACAATAATAGTTGTCACTGAATAATAGCGATCAAAACATCATAACAAAATGTATTCAATATCAAAGTAATCACAACCAAACATAGCATAAAACAACTTGAACAAGAATCAAAATTGAGGGGTATTACAAATAGTACCGGCACTGGTCCATGTCCAAGTACCTCTTGTTCTTATATTATCTTGGGTATCCAGCTATCATAATAAATATTATAAACAAACACACAATTAACTAATCTGCTGCTAGTCTTATAGCAAAAGATTTTCTATTTTAGCAATAGTCATAATAAAAATAAAAATAAAAGATAAAAATAAATTAAAAAACACAATAAATATTATAAATAAACACACAATTAACTAATGTGCTGCTAGTCTTATAGCAAAAGATTTTCTATTTTAGGAGATGTAGCCCTGTTTTGACATTTTGCCATATGGAGGATTTCCCATATTTCTGTAGAGAAGTTCCATCTATGAGTTATGTACCTCGGGTAGATTACCTTTTTCCAATTTTCTAGCCTTGCTCTTGAAGCCTCCAAGCCAGTTTCATTACTAGTGTCTAATTAAACATGTTTGGATCCTTAACATTGAGACTTCCTGTTGGTTATTTTGTCACATCATTTTTGTGGATATTTAAATTTCATGGATAGCACTCTCCACATAAAATTCCTTTTGATATTGGTTAATGCCTAATTCTAGCTTTGCCTGTAGTTTCTCTTTCAATAGTTTTGTTTTTACCTACTAATGTCAACCACTTAGCTGCTTTGGAACTTAATTCAAGTTGTCAAGGCAAACTATTCTACTCCACTGTGTCTTCCTCAATGAGAAGCCTAAGTATTTGGCAGCCATTTATGCTTCTTTAAATTCCAGAATCCACATTATTGCTCTCTTCCTTGAGAGAAGCGTTGAAGAAGTTAAGAGCGCTGAAGAAGTTGATGAACAGGTAAGGGGTAGTGATAGGAGAGTTATGCAGCTTCTATCCATTATATGAAGTGCGACCAATTGCTACTGGCTAATTAACATTGCTTAAGACAGAATTTTTGTATGATCAATTGCCAATTAGCCTGACTAGAGGCTTTGGACATATCTAGTTTAAAATGCAAACCTTCTATCTTCTAGGTTGTTAATTAGCATTTAATCTCTTGAGCAGAAATTTTGTCCCAAAGCTGCTTATACTCTAACTGAGCCTGTGAGATTATTTCATGCAGTAAGAGTTGGAAAATTCCAAAATGATTTGAAAATGATGCAAGCACAGAAGATCAACTCAACTCAAACTCACTTTAATGAAGCATAACCTCTACAAAGGCACAAACTGAGTTTTTACTTTCCTGACCCAAGCAAGGTTTCCCAAGACCTTCAATCTTCTTAGAAATCTTAAACTTAAGCTACACAAACCTTTACATAAACTGCCCTTTCAAGTTTCCCCCTTTTCATCATAAATCAAGACATTGACCTTGACAATGGCACAATTTTTTTGGATTTTAGCTTCTCAGGCACAAACCTGACTTTTCAAGACCTCCTCATACTTTAAGAGCCCTAACTCAACACAACTAAATACTCCTCAAGGTCTGCCCTCACATCCTTTTCCCCTGTACTTCATTGACTCATTCATTTCCTAGTAATCATAATTTTGAGTACGCATTTCAATGTTTTAAAAACATATCCAAAATTAAAAATTTGTTGCTTTAATGAAAAGTGCTCAAAACTAGACTGGTAATGTGCAAATTAGGCTCATTAGGCCAAGGTCAGCATAGGGCTTATTGATTCTTCCAGTTCCAAAGTCAATATCTCACGACCAATTCTTCAAAAATTCATTATTAGACCTGTACAAGCTTATTTCACCTTCAAAAGTTCATTTACCAAGATATTTCTACAAACCCTAAGTGATAACTACCTTGATTGATCTATTCTCAGACTGTAACACAGATTTGAAGACTTAAACCTCAACTTTCCGCACACCAATCTTATTCAAATGGTCTAAAACTTCAATAATATTAAATCAGATGTTACCAAGATTGCCTCCACCAAATATTAGCCAATTTCAATGAATAAAATGGGAGAAACAAAATTTTTAATAACTTTTTAACAACTAATTATGCATCCATTTATGCCCGTACAATTTCGAACATAGGCCTGAAACCACTGAAATTCTCAAGAAAATGCAAAAAATCAGAGTTTCTCATTGATCTAAAACATGAATTCAATCACCCACATGTACAAAAGTGTCTACAAAGCCTTTTTAAAGGAATTCAAGCATGAATTTACAACTTCTAACTGATTTGTAACTTCCTATGAACGTTCAAAACCTAATGACCTTTCAACTTCCTAATGTTGCTTTGTGCAACTTTTACTTTTTTTGCAATTTTACTAATGTTTGTTGACAACCTTTTACATTTTTGCAAAATACACATCAAATGACTTTTAAATGACTCCTACATGTGATAAATGGTCTGAATGACCTTGGAACATTGAAAAATCAACATGATTGAATCAACCTTCAAGATTTGCTTTATGGAACCATAAGTTGTCCTGATGCTCCTGCATCATAAAATAATTTTGAATATTGTCTTACATAGAGAAATGAGTTGGAAAGCTTTGAACGAGTTAGTACCCACCTGCCTAGGACTTGGAACCAAATTAGGGGTATTGAAAACCTTCACATCTTTTTTATTTTCCTAGACTCTTCCACTACCCTAAGCACTTCATCTAGAATAAATGGTTAGAGTTTGAGTTAGTACTCTACTTAATTCTTCTAATTTAAGAGTTTGAGTTTGTACACAAATGTGTACATTTCACATACCCGAATAGAGTTGATTTCTTCCCACCATTCATAGTTTCGGTAATGAATTTCAGGATGTGATATTCATATATTTAAAAGTTGAAGAAAGAAAACTAAATTGCTTTTATTGATGGTAAGTTTATTTGTCTATAGAAAGTTGGTGAACAGATCTTCGGTCTTGTGGTTTAATTTGTAGTAGTTGCCTTCATCACTGGTGCGTAGTAGATTGGTTTGTTATTGGATGTGTATAAGAAGCTATCTTATTATTAGTAATTTAGGAGAAAATAGCTTTCAAGCACCTAGGTTGAGTGTGTTGGATATCGGTGTTAATCATCCAGTCAAGCTCATGGTGATATCGATGTTTCAGGGGATGTAGACACTATACCCTTTGGACCTAGGTCATAAAAACTTGACCCTCAAACCGTAGAGTATGTGCCCTTATATTGTGTCCCTTGATGCTTAACCTTGGAATCCAAGACTTCATGAATATTACACATTAATTATTTGATCTTGGGCCCTAGAATTTTGACTATAGAATGAAAGCATGGACCCTATAGATTTAATCTTTGAACCAAACCTTGTTTCTAGACACATTATCCTGAAACCTTTTACCTTTGAAGTTAGATTCTAAACCTAGAACCTTAACTTTGGACCCATGAACACTATATGTTATAGCTTGGATTCATCAACCATCCACTTTAGATCAAGAAACTATTACCAAATATTGTGATCCCTTAGACTCTAGATTTTAGATAATTGGACCTCACACCTTTGACCAGGAAACCTTTGCCCTATGCCTTTGACCATAGACCCTATGATCTCTTCAAAGTTAAAACCAACATGACACCTCTTCATGATCTCTTCAAAGGTAAAACCAATATGACACCTCTTCTTGATCCCAACATGATAGAATGTAAGACCAAGGTAGGGTGGGTTGGGTTGCGGGATACCTCTGAGTCAATAGAAAAATAAGAAGAAAGAAAAGTACATACCTTTTTATTGTCAAAATGTAAGACCCCTTACAAGTTGTTGTAAACATCCCCAAAGGACTTGTAACACCCCTTCTTAGCCCCAACTTGGCATAATGTAAGATAAAGGTAACACAAGTTGGGCATTGGGTTAGGTTGCGGGGATACCCTTCAGTCAACAAAAAAAATAAGAAGAGAAGTCAATACCTTTTATCATCAAAATGTATGCCCCCTTGCGAGTTATTATATATATCCCGAAGGCACTAGTGTCACCCTAGCATGACACCCCTTCCTCACCCCAACTTGGGAAAATGTAAGACCAACATAAGGTCGGTTAGGTGTTGGGATAGGTTGCGAGGATACCCCTAATTCAACAAAAAGAAGAAAAAATAGAATTTGATACCTTTTCATCATCATAATGTAAGATTCTTTGTAGGTTGTTAATTACATATTAGGGGACCTTAGGGGACTAGTCTCGCCCCAACGTGACACCTTCTCCTGACCCCAACCTGGAAGAATGTAAGACCAAGGTAAGGTGGGTTGGGTGTTTGGTTAGGTTGGGAGGATACCCCTAAGTCAAAAGTAAAAATAAGAAAGAGAAGTCCATACCTTTTTATCGTGACCAAAATGTAAGATGCCTTGTGAATTGTATACATCTCCAAGGGACTAGTCTCACCCCAGCATGAAACCTCTTCTTGACCCCAACTTGGCAGAATGTAAAACTAAGGTAAGGTGGGTTAGGCATTGGGTTGGGTTGGGAGGATACCCTCGAGTCAATAGAAAAAATAAGAAAGAGAAGTCCATACCTTTTTATTGTGACCAAAATGTAAGACCCCTTCTAAGTTGTATACATCCCTAAAGGACTAGTTTCAGCCCACCATGAAACCCCTTCCTAACCCCAACTTGGTAGAATGTAAAACATCCCCAAGGGACCCTAGAAATTAAATGCTATATTATAGAGATTAATACTACCTTAAATTTGAGAAATCAAACATTGTATGCTAGATGCTTACCTTAAAATTTTGAGCCTAGACCTTGGTCCCTATCCCTAGATTATAGATCATGAACCCTTAACCAAGAAACCTATACCATTTATTGTGAACTCTTACAACTTAGATTTTGGATTAGTAGGACCTTAGCATTATGTGCCCTCAACAAGAAACATATACCCAATACCATAAATCATTGGACCATTGACATTTGACCCCATCCTTAAAGCCTTAACTTTAGACACTAGGATGTGGACACTATACCCTTTGGACCTAGGTCATAAGAACTTGACCCTCAAACTGTAGAGTATGTGCCCTTATATTGTGTCCCTTGATTCTTAATCTTGGAATCCAAGACTTCTTGAATATTACACATTAATTATTTGATCTTTGGCCCTAGAATTTGGACTATAGAATGATAGTATGGACCCTATAGATTGAATCTTTGAACAAAACCTTGTTTCTATACACATTATCCTGAAGCCTTTTACCTTTGAAGTTAGATCCTAAACCTATAACCTTAACTTTGGATCCATAAACACTATATGTTATAGCTTGGATTCATCGACCATGGACTTTAGATCAAGAAACTATTACTGAATAATGTGATCCCTTAGACTCTAGATTTTAGATAATTGGACCTCACACCTTAGACCAAGAAACCTTTTCCCTATGCCTTTGACCATGGACCCTATGATTTCTTCAAAGGTAAGACCAACATGACACCAATTCCCGATCCCAACATGATAGAATGTAAGACCAAGGTAAGGTGGGTTGGATTGCGGGATACCTCCGAGTTAATAGAAAAAAAAAAGAAGAAAGAAAATTACATACATTTTTATTGTCAAAATGTAAGACCCCTTACAAGATGTTGTACACATCTCCAAAGGACTTGTCTCGCCCTAGCATGACACCCTTCTCAACCCCAACTTGGTAGAATGTAAGATCAAGGTAAGGCGGGTTGGGTGTTAGGCCAGGTTGCAAGGATACCCCTGAGTCAACAAAAAGAAGAAGAAAGAGAAATCTATAATTTTTCATTATCATAATGTAAGATCCCTTGTATACTATTATATACATCCCAAGATACAAGTCTCACCCCAATGTAACACCTCTTTTTGATCCCAACTTAGCAGAATGTAAGACCAAGGTAAGGCAAGTTTGACATTGGGTTGGGTTGTGGGGATACCTTTGAGTCAAAAAAAAAAGAAAAAAAGAAGAGAAGTCAATACCTTTTTATCATTAGAATGTATTACACTTTGCGATTTGTTATATATATCCCTAAGGGACTAGTCTTGCCCTAGCATAATATCCCTTCCTCACCCCAACTTGGAAAAATGTAAGACCAAGGTAAGGCTGGTTGGGTGTTGGGATAGGTTGCGAGGATACCCTTAAGTCAACAAAAAGAAAATAAAAATAGAATTCCATAACTTTTCATCATCATAATGTAAGATTCCTTCTAGGTTGTTAATTACATCTCAGGGGACTAGTCTCGCCCCAACATGACACCTCTTCCTAACCCCAACTTGGCAGAATGTAAGACCAAGGTAAGGTGGGTTGGGTGTTTGGTTGATTTGGGAGGATACCTCTGAGTCAATAGAAAAAATAGGAAAGAGAAGTCCATACCTTTTTATCATGACCAAAATGTAAGACCCCTTGTGAATTGTATACATCCCTAAGGGACTAGTCTCACCCTAGCATGAAACCCCTTCCTGACCCCAACTTGGTAGAATGTAAGACCAAGATAAGGTGGGTTGGGCATTGGGTTGGGTTGGGAGGATACCTCTGAGTCAAAAAAAAAAGAAAAGAAAGAGAAGTCCATACATTTTTATCTTGACTAAAATGTAAGACCTCTTGTGAGTTGTATATATCCCCAAAGGACTAGTCTCACCCTAGAATAAAACCCCTTCCTAACCCTAGCTTGGTAGAATCTAAGACTAAGATAAGGTGAGTTGTGTCATGGTTTAGGTTGTGAGGATACCCCCGAGTCAAAAAAATGAAGAAAAAAGAGAAGTTCATTCCTTTCTATCATCATAATATAATATCCCTTGTAGGTTGTTATGTACATCCCTAGGGGACTAATCTCGCCCCAGTGTGACACCCATTCCTCACTCCAACTTGGAAAAATGTAAGACCAAGGTAAGCTAGGTTGGGCATTGGACTGGATTGCAGGAATATCCCTGAGCCAATAAAAAAAAATAAGAAAAAAAAGAAGTCCATACCTTTTTATCATCAAAATATAAGACCCTTTTATGTGTTGTTGTGTACATTCCCTTGTATACATCCCCAAGGGATTAGCCTCTCCCTAGCATGACACCCTTTCCTGACCTCAACTTGGTAGAATGTAAGACCAAGGTAAGGTTGGTTGGGCATTGGGCTAGGTTACGAGGATACCTTGAGTCAACAAAATTAAAAAAGTCCATACCTTTTTATCATCATAATGTAAGATCCCCTTGTAGATTGTTATATACATCTTCAAGGGACTAGTCTCACCCTAGTGTGACACATCTTTCCGAATCTAACTTAGCATAATGTAAGACCATGTTAAGGTAGGTTAGGCATTGGGTTGGGTCACAGGGATACCTCTAAGTCAACATATAGAAAACAGATAATTGTATACCTTTTTATCATCTTTGAAAGGGGTTTTAATTGAAAGATTTTGATTAATTGGAGACCAATTTACAAAAAAATCATAATGTGGTTTTAGTGGTCCAATGTTAAGGTTCTAGGTTTAGGGTCTTTTTTCTTGCTTCTTTTTTTCTTTACTTATTTTTCTTTGCTCTCATTCTTTCTATCTCTTTTTTGTATTTTTTGTGTTCTTTTTTCCTTTTTTTTCATCCTCTATTTTTCCTTATATGATTTAGTTGTTGTCACGCTTGAAACATTTTGTTAGAAAAAATCCAACAACTTTGTTTTTATATATATTTTTACCTTGCTTTTAATACCTTAATCATGATATACATACCACTAAGTATTCCAAGTAGTAGGGTATATATGTGGTACACACTACACACATTTAAATACTAAGTGGCTGCAATGATAGCACCGCTTAACCGTAACACCTTGTCATTAATTCTAATAATTTTATTCAATTAATTCTATGACTATTAGTAAGAAAATTCTCTCATAAAATTCATCACAACAAAACTCCAAAAAACATACATGGCTAAATAATATTATTAGTGTTATATTATTATATTCATGCTTGATCATCATACTTTTGATTATTACCCATATTGTTCTTCTTCTTTTATTCAACTATGTTTGTCATGTTCACAACATATCAATACAAGTAATACCACTATTATTTTTTTTACAACATGCTAAAGAAGGTTTCCTACTTAATAAGGAATATAGTTTTCCATTTTCATTTAAACATCACAATATGAGAAAAGAGAACACATTCAATGCATACAAGTAATTCTCACAACTTATTAATATCTAAATCTTGCATTTCTCTATTTAAGGTTGAACCATATAATCACATGTTATAATCATAGTTCCATCTATCCTCGTAAAGATGCACAATGAGTAGAAATTCCTAGAATTTTTGACCACCTTTATGTTTTCTCTATTGTATTCATGGGTATATGTTTTTCCCTAAATAATTACTAGCCAACGAACAACACTAGTTGCTTTCATTTATTTATTTTTGTTTATTTTAATTCCCCAACCACTTATTTTTCTTAAGATTACACATTGTTCATTACCAAAATTTAAAAAAATTGATTAATCATCCCCGTCCTTTAAGGACAAACCCACTTGTGTAGGTTATTAATTGCCAACATGAGATATAATATTTCTTATTGGGATCTAACTGTCATGCCCAAAATTTTCACTCGAAAATGCAACGATTTTTAAAAAATAAAAATTCTAAGGAACCTTTTATTACCAATGAGCCATATGATGATCAATCAAGACAAAACAAATACAAAATAATTTGAAGACTTTCCTAAGGAGTACCAAATAGTTGACACTCTTATACACAATCAACAACAATCTATCTAATTACTTTAGCTTATACTACATTATCCATGATAATTGCAATACATCTAGTTTCCTAGAAGTTTCATCAATGTCCTTTTTAAGACTAAGTCGCAATGGCGGTGAGAATTTAGGGCTATGCAATCATAAATATTAAGATACTTTACATTATTCTTCTAGCTCATTAGGCTCCTATTAAATATATTTAACATCATCACTTTCTTTTTTCCCAAATATCAAGATGGGGAGTGTAGAATGGTTACGGATGTTCCCAAATTATTCTCATTAATTTAGCTATCATGTTTTACCGGTATTCCATAACCTTTTTGAATATCAAGCTCTTTTTAGTTTGGTTTTCACAAGATTTTATTTATTTTACTTGATCATTACAAGTTAATCACCCCATAAGATTAAATCTTTCCTAACAATTTCTTTGAAGTTTCCAATATAAGATGGTTAATTGTAATTCCATTTTAATGTTTCAATATAAGTTAAACTCACAAAAGTTACTAATTTATCTCTCAAATTTGAAGGCTTACTGCTATGAGTAGTTCCACATGTTACTAATAAAAAAATAGCTAAAACCCATATTATTCCCAGAGTACCCAATGTTGTAACCTAGGCTTGATACCAAGTGTGTCATGCCGAAAATTTCACTTGAAAATGCAACAATTTTATTTTTTTTAAATATTCTAAGGAACCTTTTATTACCAACAAACCATATGATGATCAATCAAGACAAAAAAAATCCAAATTAATTTGAAGACTCTCCCAAGGAGTACTGAATTAGTTGACACTCTTATACACAATATCATTTTCCTACTTATTCATTAACTTAATTTTCCCAACACAAATTTACTAAAGAAATAAGTTTCCCAAACTCTTCTCATATTAAACTGGAATAGATTTTACAAAGATTGAGGAACCACTTATTAATATTAAATACCTCTAGAACATAAAGTAATTACCTGAGGCAATTTTTTTCTTTTGCAGAAATTTATTAATCATTTATCCATATAACCTATCCCAAAAAAAAGAAATACACCTTCCTAAATACTCAAGTAAAAGCAAAAAAAAATAAAAATAATTATCATTTTGCTTATTATTAAAAAATAAGAATAAATTAACATTTCTTATTTTTTTTAAATAGTAATTACTTACATAACTATAATATATATAAAACAATTACTTAAACTTAAAATTTAAAACATAAAAATAATTTAAAATGCTAATATTTTTAAAATCCATTTTAAATCAATATATTTTAATTTTTATTTTTATAAACCTAAAGGCCACATAAGCCTCCTCTTTAACTTTTAGAATCCTCCTCTATTCTTTTAGATATACTTGTATCCTTTTTTCTTTTCTTTTCTTTTATAAACGATGTGTTTCTTATTATGTTAGAGGATCTTCTTTTCTTTATATTAGAGGATCGAATTATATTAGAGGATCTTCTTTTTTTTTCTTCTTTTCTTTTATAAATGATATGAAGAGAATTTTATTTCAAAGGTAGTCTCGTCCTATTTATGGGGAAGAAAATGTAGAACCCACAATGATAGGGCTTTAAATAAAAACACAACTGGGAGAAGTATGTTGAATACGATTTTATCATTGAGATACATCAACCTCGCTCTAAAGTAGGGTGCAGTGTAAGAACTTCAGTGACATTACCACGGTCATCCAGAACCACCCACTCAATGTTGCTTAAACTCTGAGGAAATCAGGGGTTTAACCATGACGTCAAATAATCATCCTATTGTTGAGTCCTATAAGGTTACCCCTGACTAACAGTGTGGCTATCAATAGACTTCTAGTTAAATACTTCACATGAAAGAACTAGCTTTCATACCAAATTATTAAATTGTTGATATTACAAGGGGTAATAACTATGGTTCTGATTAGGATACTGAACACACAACCCAAGTACTATTAATATAATGAATCCTCGCTCGATCTTTGTTTTGCAGGCCCCTCATTCATCAAGAAAATAAAGAGGTTCTCACCAAGTAGAATGTTACTTTCACCAGCTTAAATATTTAAAATATTTCTTGTGCGTTGAAGTTTGGTACAAGCTATTTTATTGTCAGTTCCTCCATGCTTTCCTAGCTACTCCTCCACCACCCACAATGTCCTTACTATTAATATTAATGGGTGGTCTTTTCATGAAAATTTAGTTCCCGATTAATTTCCATTGACAAGCAGGACATTGCATGATATGTCGATTTGGTATTAAATGTTTTTGATCAGTGAAACCACCTTAATGGAAACACTACCTGGTTACGTTGACTGGCTGCAATAAAATTTTTCATAAAGTGCACACAATTTGATGGGAGCTATTAATGTAAGTTATACATTCAACTACAACTTAGCTAGTTGCTCAACATGGCTCACAAGCTGACTTGACAGGAGGAGAGGAAATTCTAGTCTTCTGCGAAGCAATTTACTATATTAATAATGATGTTTCAGCCTATCTTCCTATTGTTTTACCAACCAACATGAAATCATATGCATTACTTTATAATGTAAGCAAAAACTACCCTCGTGTGACAGAGTTGACAAGAGTGAAGAATTGCTAGATTACAATGGTAGTGGTGCCTTACTGACTGGCCCCTTGAATTGAAAGCTAATCTAAAAGTTAGCGCCTCTACTTCTTCTTTCCTTTATTCTTATTTTGCTGCATATTTTTTTCTTATTTTTGCTCAGTATCCCAGGTACTAATTTTATTCATAATATATTATTTGTGTAAATATCTATCTACCATGCATTCTATCAGAGGCAGAACTGAGGTGCTCATTTTGATCTTGTATTTGGGTCTATCGATTATTATGGGTCCCCTTACGTTTTTGACCCTTGAAGTTTAGAATGTTAGCTATAATTTACTTCTGCACTAGCTACTTAGTAATGATGTTTCTTATTCTCTAGCAAGGCAAGCTTTTGAAGTGGTCTAGGGTCGCGCCTAGCAGCAGGACCCTAAATAGTTGTCCTCAAGAAATACTAGAAACCATAGATTGCAAATATTCAATGGCTTTCTATAGTTTAATCTCGCATTCCTTGTGACAATGAAATAGATAGATGTCTCCACTTTCAATGTGATGTTTCCCCTCTCTCTCTTTTTTTTTCATTCTCATGTTCAAATCTCCAAAATGTCTTTTTCATTCTCTACATTGTGAAGGGTTGTTATTTTGTTTGTAGGGATTCTCCAATGAATGTTTGACCATATAGTTTCTTGTTGAGTATTAGTTACACTTGCTCACTATTTTATGCACAATAATTAGTTTACAGTTTACATGGTATTGAAAATGTTATACAATGAACCACATACATCTGTTTTTCAGATTTACCTCTTTTGTTTTTAATAACTTAACTAAGAAAAAATGGGCATTAACAAAGAACGAATTCTTTGTGGAGTTGGGCATTGATGTTGTCGAGCTAGGAAGGATTATACGAACGTCCAGATTCTCACATTTTTGAATGATGGGAGCTACGACGTTATTGGATACATCAAATACAATAGGTTGACTACAAATAGGGACACGAGTGGATAGCCCCACTACAACTAGGGACTTTTTCAACAAATTTGAGCCTTATGTCTAAAGAAAGCCAACCTTGCTGCACACCCTTTAAATTATTATTATGTTATTAAGAATATTTTTTTTTTGTTATAGATATTTTCTTAAAACTAAATTCTAAAACTCTCTTTACATTCAACATTATTTCAATAAAAAATAAGAGTTACAATAAGTAAGAACTAGTAGAGAGGTCTATCCCAGGTTTACTTTTATGTTTTTTAATTTTTGCATAAACATTTAAATCTTCATTAAAATAAAATATAATATTCATCTTTTAATATGCATGGTCACAAAAAAATATTGAGGGTAAGTTATTTTATTTATATACCAATGAACTTAGCTTTGCGTTTTTTCCATTCTTTTCATATTACATCAAAACAACTTTCCATATTACAAAAAATTGAAGGGAATACAATGAAAGACATACAACTATTAAAGGCTTGCTCTCCACCCTAACATAGTGGCATCATGGAGCCTCGTGGGCTCTAGCCATACCCCTGAGAAAGGAATTATTTATCTCCACAATGATAAATGGGGTCTTTTCTTATTTGTACAAAAGCGATAGGCTTAACATAACACAAATTTCTTATTTATTTAGTGTTATAGTGTATTAATTAAAAGTGAAAGTAGAAAAGATATTAGGTTATCTCAACCATTAGTTATTTATCAGAAATATTAAGAGGATATAAGTATGGATATGGTAGTGGTTTTTTCTAAAATACAAGACACATAATTTAATATTGATGGTAAAGATATATTTTCTAAGATGAAATATTCCATTCTATGTAAAATGAATAATCATGAGATATATGTAGTTGATCTATTTTTTGAGAGAAGTTTAAAGATCAAATGGTTTGAAAGTATTATAATTTTAGATATGGATACTAATATTTTTATAAGATAAAAGAGGTTAAATATGTGTCGCTACCCATACAAGTTCCAATGGTGAGAGTTCAAAGAAAAAGAGAAAAATCAAAATCAAAATCAAAATCTCTAACAACTCAAAACAAGAATAACAACACAACCTTTATTGAGTGGGGGATCTAGACAAATCTCTAAGTCCATAATAGAATTTATTTCTTTTGAAAGCCTATGATGCTCAAATTTAAGAGATTTCAAACATTCCCCATTATCCTCTTTGATATCTTTCCCTTTTTTATTCCTTCTCCTATTCTTTTAGGAGAATTTTAAAGCTACTTGTTGTGGAGTTGAGAATTTTCTTATTTAGATTAATGATCTTATTTCTAGAAATTTTTAGTTCCTAGAATTTTCTTTATATGCCCATCTATAGTAAATCCATTTGGATCCTATTTATGACTTATGGGACAAGGAGACCCATAGTTGTTATTTATGACCATGCTATCTTTACCACCCATTGGTTTTTTCATATTCTTCAATTTTCCATTATTCCTTAGTTATTTCTTCCTGGGATTCTTTTCCTTTCTTCTTACTTTCAAGGTTTTTACTATCATTTCCTCCCTCTCTAGATGTAGATTGGAATTTATATTAGTTGAGGTTTCAATGGGCTTATTAAGGTTGACAATTTGATAGTAGGGATGGTTTTCTGTTCTTTACTTTTTTATTAATAGAATTTATCATGGAATTAGAGATAGAGTCCAATCTAGGATTAATCTCATAATGGGTTTCATGGAAATCACTACCATTAGACTTCATATCATCATCCATAATTTTAAGTTCTTCATTTCCACTAGAACTAACCTCATTTATGATCTCATGTATGGGAGTCTTCTTCAACTTAGGCTTTGGGAGGAGAGCCTAGCAAAGCATCTCTTATTCTTAAGTATTTGGTAGGTGTTTTCCATACCCTTAGAGTTGGAAGAAACAACATTTTTTACTTTCACATATAAGGGTTTCTTAGCTATCATAATCTCCTTTAGAAATTTTACTATAGCAACCAATATTTTTCTTTCCAAGTCTCATGTGGATGATTGAGACAACAAAAAAGGGGATATTAGGGTTAAGAATAATATTTTTAAACTATAGGGGATTAATCATAAGTGTGGTAGATAGAAGTGGTGATAGAAATAGAAGATTAACCCTTGGTTTAGGATAATGTGTAATGCCCTAAACTTGATTGAAGGGAAGAATATAACTAACAATTTTTTTATACATATATGTAAATATGATCTAAAATGTTCTACCGTACTTGACATGGTAACACTACTACACACATTAGATGACATTTCTTTTTCAACTTCAACATCAACACTTCACCCAAGAGTGGGGGATGGGGAGGTAAGAGTAGACAGGTGCACAAAGTCCCTCATGTGCACCCTAAATTGATGAAGGGAAACCCTAGCGACCTAAGTTAGACTTGAGCATGTTTATTTACCATCCAATGGGAGAGTTAGAAAGGAGTTTTGTTTGAAAATGATATTTCCCTAAGGAGTAATTATTAAATTGTTATGTTATTACATTTGCCCGCCTATACCTAAAACACCATCAATTAAGCATACCTTGTTTCATCAATGATTTAATAGAATTAAAATATTGGTAAGATGATGTACTCTTAATATTAGCAATAACATTCATACCCATATTAGTAATAAAATCTCTAATGATAACCCCCTTGATAGTAATATTTAATCTTTGTGTTAATATTAATAATCTTATTAAGTCTTCATGAAATTAATTCTCGCACTCATTTATTAATATTAATATCATTATTAACCCTAATGATATTAATATTGATTCACTTTAACATTAAAATGATTATTTTGAATCCTACCAAGTTAATAATATTAATTTCCACTTCCAATTTAATATTAATATCATGCGGTGAAAAAAGTATGTGAATATCAATATGATAATTGATATTGACCTAGAGATAATAATAATTTGATTATTTATATTTAAATCACTTAGTATTAATGTTAATATTACTCATAATATTAATATTAATAATCATTAATACCACTCTTTAATAATAATAATAATATTATTATTGATATTAAAAATTATCTTAATATTAATATTATTCTTGATAAAATTATTTACATTTAATATTAGTAACAAATTTATTAATAATACTAACATTAATATCATTCCTCTTTTCTTCTTGTTAGTGGAACTAATATTATTTTTGACCTTCCCCATGATACTACACTAAATGACATCAATTTCATATATTAAAACTATATATATATATAATTTTACTTCAAAAACTTGGTAAGTATTGTGTCGAAAAAAATATATCTTTGGACATTTTTTTCTCATTTGAGTCTTTATTATGGATTCCAGCCTAGTTTTGCCTAGATTTAATGTTGAAATATGGTCAACACATTCACATTAGGTCTTGGACCCTTGTAAATCAATAAGAATTCTATGATGTCTTATAAAGGTGTTGTGAAGTGTTGTAACCCACTTTCACACTTCTCTAGGACACTTTTATTATAATTCACTTAAATAACCTCTTTTTATCATTTACCAAGCCTTATTTCAAAGTGTTGTAAGGATTTGTAACAAACTAACACTTTTCTAGGCTTGGCATCAATAATTATACCTTTCTTATGCCTTTAATTGGCCCCATTTTATAGTTACATAGCTTATTTAATTATCTTTTTGAGAATAAACCTGATAAACATCATTTAATATATCTTAATCCTCGACACCCACTTAAAATGCCTAAGTGGGACCAAGTCGCCACTTGGGGCGACTTAGTCCCATTTGGCTCAAAAATCAAAACAAGTTCAAAATTTTTGTGGGTTTTTATTTTCTAAGACGTAAAGTTGGCCTGTGATGTGGTATTTTCGTGAATTAGGGCATAATTGTGTATAAATATGAGGTTTTCCACTCATTTTGGGGGCTTCTATCTTCTTCTTATTCTCTTCTCTCTTGATTCATTCATCATTCTTCTCAAGCGAGCTAGGGTTTTGGCATTCTAAGTCATCAAGAAGCATTCAAGGGAAGATTCTTCATCCATTGTAGAAATTCAAGATCAATCATCATAGAAATTTTCTAATCCCTTCATTTCATGTTCATGCTTCATCTTATTTCTTCATTTGCTTTAATTACCTAAAAGGGGTTTGACCAAGGCAAACCCCTATTCCCTAACATTCAACATTTATCTTTCTCTCTTTGTGTGTTTGCAAATTTAGGTACTTTGAAGGCTTAGAGATCATTGAAGAATTAGTTGAAAACTTGTTGAAGAAATCTCATTGTTGGCTAGGGAAAAACATACACAAAAAGTCACTTAGAGTGCTGAAGATTGGGGTTTCGGATTCAAATACCTAGACAAACAGAAAGTGTAGACCAAGAGCTTTTGTTTCCACTTTCAAATTTTCAAAAAAGCCAGAGTGGATTAGGTCACCATTAGTGGTGAAATAGTCCCACTGCACATATTTTTAATAGATTTCCCAGTATCTCAAAATTCCAAGATCAACAACATTTCCAGTCCTCATTCTAGTTCCCAACACATTTCCAAGTGCACATCTTCAGTTCTATAGTTTTTTGTTATGTTTCATAGTCATTTCTAGGTCATTCAGCATATGTTTGCATACTACATTATGTTTTCAAATATTCTATGTTTTCCAAGTTTACAGTTGTTGGTGAACCCTTTCTATCTATTTTCATCCCCAAAAACTCTCCATTTGACAGATTTCAATCTCTTCTTGCATTGAAATCTCAAGGATTTGTTCTTGAATGAATTGTAGATCTTTGTCCTTCCCCCTTTAGGTGCAAAACCCTAGACGTGCAAGAGGGTTCAAAAATTTGTGATTCATTTTGCTGAACCTAACTTTTGAATATCTTCTTTTCCAATTTGGGAGTCCTTCTTCAACCTATATTTAACTTGCATTAACTTTGTATTAGGAGTTTATATTAGTTAATTTGCATTCTAGGGTTTTAAAATTTTGCATTCATGAAAGTGCATATCATTTACATTTTTGTATCTCAAATCATTAAAAATCATATAAAATCTGCATTTACCTTTCCTCTTTTGGTCATACAACATCAAAATCATCAAAACCAGTTGAAAATTTTAGGAAACTTTTAATAAAACCCTAACTGGGACTCATTCCCCTACTTTAATGAAGTCATTTTAGAAGAACCAACCATTGATTGTCAAGAGTATTTGGTTTGTAGTTCTCCTAAAACCCTTCCTCCTAGGGAGGATATAATGATACACGAGAAGGTTGACATTGACAATAATCATATTGTATCCTTAGAAGAAGATGAAGAGACAACATTAGCCTCTCATTCGCTACGAGATGTTAATATTTTTCAATCTCAAACCATCCTTTACCCACCATCACATAAACCTTCAATTAACGCCAACACTGTCACAAACAATTCTTCCAAGAAAACTGTAACCTTGGTACATCCTAAACTGATAGATACCTCATTAAATATGTATCAAGCAAAAAATTTGATTCATTATCCACATAAATAACATTAGTTGTTGCTCCTTTCCATGTAATAGTTGTAGGATCGTATCATACTCACTATTGTAAGGAGCAACATATCATCATCCATTATAGGCTCACCTTTTCTCTACACTCAATGGGGGAGAGGGGTTAGGTAGCCTTGTCCTCATATGTCACTCGTCATTGTCCCTTTTGGCTAGTTTTTAACCTTTCATGAACATATAAGAGCAAGCTTGGGATGTGGATGACATGTCTTAAGTTGAATTGCAAGTGACATACTATCTTTTCCATTGTGTGTCTTCATTTGGAAACATATCACTTAGCATAAGGCTTTTCGAATAAGCTCCCATGTCTTCTTCTACTTTAAAGAATTTTTTCATATTAATGGTGTTAGCAACCACTTTAAAGTGGGGGCATACAACAACACTCATCTTTCATTGTGTGATTTTATTTTTCTTGTGATTCCATCTCTTGGAAACATTAGGTACAATGTTGCCCAGGATGAGACCTTGCACTTTTCCTCTCTTGGAAACATTAGGAACAATGTTGCTCAAGATGAAAACTTTCACTTTTCCTCTCTTGGAAACAAGATGAGACATTTTGCACTTAACCTCTCTTCAAGACATTATGCATGATGTTCTCTAAGGTGAGACCTTGCATGAACTAAGAAAAATATATTTGAACAAACCTTACTCTATTACAATGTCTCATTTTTGTGTGGTGCCTTATTAAAGTTATCAGGAGGTATAACTCTGGTATGGTTGAGCGGAAGGCACATTCTGAGGCATTACTTTCCCCATATTCACCTATGTGTGTGAGTGTATACTAGCCACTAGTGTATGTTCCTTTTTGGACTTCTCACCCGATGGACAACCAATAGTTATGTTGCCTTAGAGTGATTATGCATTTTTGGACAAACAACCTAGATCTGATCCACAATGTTTTGGAAAAATGGTCGAAGCTTGATCCACCTTTTTTAGTTTTGTTCTTCTCTTCCTTCTAGTTCTTGCCACTACATGATCATGTATCTTGTTTGACTGTAAATCATTCACCTTGTGTGTGTCATTTTGTGCTTATGATGGTTTGACTTAGGATCTTAGATCCTAGTGGCTTGACCAGGCCTCCTTCATCTTTGTCATCCTATACCATCCACATTGGTACAATTGGACCCCTCTTAAATGTCTAATTTAGTGTGAGTTTGAAGAAAGTTCACCCTCTCACTAAAGTGGGGGCTAAATGTGTCACAAAAACATGTACCTTTGGACATTTTTATGCTCATTTCAGTCTTTCTTGTGGATTTTAGACTAGTTTTTCCTAGATTTAATATTGTAATGTGGTCAACAAATTTATGTTAGGTCTTGGACCCTTGTAAATCAATAAGAATTTGATGATGTCTTATAAAGGTGTTGTGAAGTATTGTAACCCACTTTAACACTTCTCTAGGACCCTTTTATTATAATTCACTTAAATAACCTCTTTTTATTATTTACTAAACCTTATTTCAAAGTTTTGTAAGTATTTGTAACAAAATCTCACACTTTTCCAGGCGTGTCATCAATAATTACACCTTTCATATGCCATTAATTGGCCCCATTTTACACTTGCAGGCCTTATTTAAGTGTATTTTGAGAATAAACCTGATAAACATCATTTAATATATCTTAATCCCCAACACCCACTTAAAATACCTAAGTGGGACCAAGTCACCACTTGGGGCGACTTAGTCCCATTTGGCTCAAAAATCAAAACAAGTTAAAAATCCTGTTAGGTTTTTATTTTCTAAGACCTAAAGTCGGTTTGTGATGTATTTTTTGGGAATGAGGGAATAATTGTGTATAAATATGAGGTTTTGCACTCATTTTGGGAGATTCTACCTTCTTCTTCTCTTCTCTCTTGATTCATTCATCATTCTTCTCAAGCAAGCTAGGGTTTTGGCATTCTAAGTCATCAAGAAGCATTAAAGGGAATATTCTTCATCCATTGTTGCAGAAATTCAAGATCAATCACCATGGAAATTTTCTAATCCCTTCATTTCATGTTCATGCTTCATCTTATTTCTTCATTTGGCTTAATTACCTAAAAGGGGTTTGACCAAGGCAAACCCCTATTCCCTAACATTCAACATTTCTCTTTCTCTCTTTGTGTGTTTGCAGATTTAGGTACTTTGAAGGCTAGGATATCATTGAAGAATAGGTTGCAAACTTGTTGAAGACATCTCCTTGTTGGCTAGGGAAAAAAATTCACAAAAATTCACTTACAGTGTTGAAGATTGGGGTTTCGGATCCAGATACCTATAGGAACAAAAAGTGCAGATCAAGAGCTTCTATTTCCACTTTCAGATTTTCAGAAAAGTCAGAGTGGACTAAGTCACCATTAGTGGAGAATTAGTCCCACTTCACATTTTTTATAGAGATTTTTGTAGATTTAGATACCCATTTGGCTGAAACAGGCTTCAAAATAGTTTTCTTGATCTTGGAGTAAGTTGACCAAAATGGCATAAATGTCCCAATAGGTCGAAATTCCAAAATCAACAACATTTCTACTCTCCATTCTAGTTCCCAAAACATTTGTAGGCACACATCTTCAGCTCTACATTTTTATGTTTTGTTTCATAGTCATTTCTAAGTCATTTAGCATATGTTTGCATACTACATTGCATTTTCAAACATTCTATGTTTTCCAAGTTTACACTTGATGGTGAACCCCTTCTATCTGTTTTCATTCCCAAGAACTCTCCCTTTGACAGATTTCAATCTCCTCTTGCATTGAAATCTAAAGGGTTTGTTCTTGAATGAATTTTAGATCTTTTTCCCTATTCCTTTAAGTGCAAAACCTTTGAGGTGCAAGAGGGCTCAAAAATTTGTGGTTCAAGTATATATAACACACATCACATAAGAGGTTTTCTTAACAGTTATTTTGTATCCTTTATTGCTTATAACTAATTATGTATATATCTTATTTATTTATATACATTATTTCTTATACTACTAATTTATATAAATGTATATGATCAATCATAAGTAATTTATAGTAGTACCCAAAAAATAATAAGTAATTTTTGGATTGGTGATTCTACTAATGTATCACTATGATAGTTATGCTCATGTTGTTACACTATATACATAATTTTACTTCAAGAACAATAAGTATATATAACACACATCATGTAAGAGGATTTCTTAACACTTATTTTGCATCCTTTATTGTTTATAACTAACAATATATACATCTTATTTATTTATATACATTATTTCATGTTTTCATACCACTAATTTATATAAATGTATATTATCTATCATCAAAAATTTATAGTAGCATTCCCAAAAAATAATAATTAATTATTGGGTTGGTGCTTCGACTGATGTCTCGCTATGATATTTATGCTCCTATTGTTACACATCTTTCTAAGGAATATTAGTTTCATTCCATACCTATACACCCTTCCACAGGTTCTAATGAGGATAAACAAATTAAAATAAAAACATTATAAACCCTAAAATTTGAGTGGCACCTATGTATAGGCTCTTTTTATTATTTCCTTATTTTGACTTGTTTTCTTTTTACAAGAGATTTTTCCCTAACTTGGCGTAGTGAGGAGAAGAGAGATAAATAAGTCTATAGTGCATATGAGAGGTGAGAATCCTAAAAATCTAGGTAAAATAGCAAGAGGTTTTGGCATCATCATATCTCTGCAAGGGGCTTGCATGTTTGTTGATATGCCCATAAAATTCTTTTATTTATTAATTTTTGTGTTACCTATTTTGTTTCCTTAATATTCTCATAATCCAAGAAACATTAATTAACATTCCCAATATTCGTCATCCATCATCAACTTTATATCCATGGAATGTACATCATCACAATATGATTTCTCTAAAGTTATCTTTCTATTCCACTTAGTACATCTTTTCATCATCCTTTACCTTTTCAAGAGACCTCTTGAGATCCATTTCACCCAATGTTTATCTTGAGGGGGCATCACTTCCATCATCATCCCTAAGTGATTTGGGAAACCTATCACTAAATCAAGATTGGGGGGTCTCATGGTTTCCTTGAACACCTACAAAATCCCTTTTCTCTTCTATTTCTCTTCTCTTCACAAGCTGATTTTTTTTACACTCCTTCTTGTGCTACTCTCACGAGCAACCTCCAAGTTCTTTCTCCAACATTTCTATTATTTATTTACACCTCTTAAAGCCATTAAAGGATTTATTTAAAGATAATTTTGAACTATATGAATACCCATAAAAGTGGTTTCCAAATTTTCTCTTTGATTGACCCTTACAATTCCTGAAAATAAAAAAAAATAAAAAACATAGTTTGTTGCTCCCAAAAGTCCCATTAAGATTTTTTGAACTACATAAAATAAAAATCTTCATAGACTAACTCTTTTTCCTTTGCTGCAACATTCATCTTCTTTCCTCCATTAGCATGTTTACCAAACCACTTTTCTTCTACTGCTAAAATTTGTAGGATTAAGTCATCCTTGTCTTCACCATTTGTAATCTCTTCATATTCCATCCCTACAATCACATCCGTTATATATGCATATTCATTCTCTTCTACCATCATTGTTTCTACACTTGCATCCTCTTTTTCATTTTTTTCTTCTTTCTCCATGCCTTCCTCATGGCATGTCTTCGCTGCAAGCTTATTCTTTCCTTCCTCTTTCAAGATGTTTTCTTCTTCATTACTATTTATTGGACTCTTTGCTTCATATTTTCTTCTACCTACACATTAAAAGGCATTAGAAAAATTATAGGATTCAACTTATCCCATCTTCTTTTCCATTTATTTCCTCTTTTCTTTCAAAATAATTTCCTTCAAGATATCCAACCTCCTTGATATTTCTACACACTTATTGCAAATAGCCCAACTCTCTTCCTCTAATTTTTTTTCTCTCCTCTCAATAAAAGAATTTTTTACATCCTTACCCAAGGCCAACCTCATTCTCTTCTTCCTTGACATTTCTACAAACACTTGCAACCCACTCACAATTTGCAACAAAACATACACAAAACCATAACTATCATCTACCCAACAAAGATTATAGAATATGTACCTCTCCAAACCCCCTTCTACCCACTTTCACATACTGGAGGATTTTTGTACACCTTCTACCCAAACTTATCTCTATTGGAGGATAAACCAAATCAATTACACACAACAAATCATCATATCTCATCAAACCCTATCTCTCTCAAATCTGAAATTCTTCTCTCCACATACATTCTAGCATCATACATGCTCAGATACCAGTTGATGAAGACAAGATTGTGGGGTCTTATCAAACTACCCAATCTTGCAACCTTATCATGTCATCCAACCCACATTAATATTTAATAATGGAGAATTCATTTTTTAAAATATCTTTATTTCAATGTTCATACACATCCATACATAAAAATTCCTCAAGAACAATTACATATATTGAGGATTTCAACAAGAAATTAAATTATGAAATTTTACAAGGGTTTCCAAGCACTTCATGCCTTGAAATATTCAAGTCTCTTGCCTTCAACTTCGTTGGATTTAATCTTTGTAAATATGATTTATTCCCTTCATGGACTACAACTCTCATGGTTGCTTTGAAAACCTACAAAATCCCTTTTCTCTTCTTATATTTCTCTTCTCTTCACAAGCTGATATTTTTTCACTCATTGTGCTACTCTCACAAGCAACCTACAATATCTTTTTAAAATCTTGTTGTTGTTGATTTTTGGCTCTTAACACCATCAAAGGATTTATTTAAAGAGGGTTTGAACTATGTGGAAACCCAAAAAAGTGGTTTCCAAATCTTCTCTTTGACTAACCCTTAAAATTCTTGCAAAAAATGAAATAAAACATATATTTTGTTGCTCCTAGAAGTGTCATTGAGAGTTGTTGAACTACATCCAAGGTATTTATATTTTATATTCCTTTGTAAAATGAATAAAATAAATAACCAATTCGTGTGCATTCACCCCAAATTAGAAATTGAAGTCATTTGTTTGTGTTCCAAAAATTACTAGTTTTTTCTCCATTTTAGGAACCAAAAACAAAAGAATAAGACCAAAAAAGAATGCAAAGAGTCACTTATCTTATGCAAACTTTCTTAGGTGTCAAAATTGAGATAATTAATTTTAATTAATATTCCTTCAAAATCTCCTTCAACCATGGTAAATTGACCATTTCAACCTCTAGAGCCTTGAAATTGCATAATTTTATAAATCACATTAAACACCTTGCTTGACCTTGATGTATGAAATGAAAATAAATTCCTCATAAATAACGTGAATGCGTTATACCACATGTGCATTATTGGTTCGTTGTGCGGAGCGTAAGGCTCGACAACAAAAACCAATAACACGAGTGTGTTATAACGTGCTCGCGTTATTACTTCTTAAAAGCAAAAAAAAAAAGTGAAAACCAATCATTATTATTTTGACTTCTTTTTCTTGCAGTTGCGGCTAAAACCCCCATACTTACATGCTCGTATTCTAGGAGGAGCAATTCAACATTGTTTCACCAACAATTTCTATTTCTTCACAATGATGGCGCGACGACGATGAGGAGATGTGAGAGGTAAGGATTTTGTGGTTTTTGTTTTGAGTTAGTTAGTTTTAGGTTGAATTTGATATATATTTATTTTAATTTTTAGGAGATGAAAATCAACCTACAAACGCTCAAGATCCTCAACAAGAAGACCAACCATATCCTCAAGATCAAAATCAACCACAACAACAACCTCCTCCACCAATCACTCAACCCCCTCTTGACACTCAACACAATTTAATGAGTGAAATTGAGAACAAAAAAAAACAAATTGATGATTTAATCAGTAGGTTGAGTGATCCAAATGGTTCAACTGCATAAAGAATGACCCTAGCAAATTCATTGAAAGATATGGTCAAAAATGTAGATTCAATTAGAAAATAAATAACTGGATGGCAAGATAGGAGGCAGATGGCTAGGGATTATTATGCAAATAAACTATCATACAAAGATGTAAAGGATTCAAAAATTACAAAAGGTGATTTGTGCTCATTATTCACCGACCCACGCACAAATCAAAATCTTACCCTCAATGCAAAGAGGTTTCCTATCCATTGGTGCCACCACCAACAGATTAGGGACTAGTTTTACGATAGGTGGTACATGGTCTTCCAATACCCACCATGCAAAAATTGTGAGGTGTCGCAATATTTTCTTGGGAAACTATATAGTGAGTTTATATTAAACAAAATACCAAATTATTTTGATATGAGGGATTTCCATGGGAGAGGTGGGGGGTCAGCTCAGGATAGACACGGTGCATAGCCAAATCCTACATGGCAAGGTACACGCGCTCTCGCTAGGCCACCTCATGAGCACGCTGTTATGCCTTCTGTCATGAAGGAAAGTGTTGGCATAGAGACATTGTAGGTGATCAAAACTTTGACCCATAGTTTCATCCATCATACTAGCCCTTTTCTACAACGTCATCCAAGGGAGTCTTCGAGTGGTGGTCGTCGAACACATGTGTGCCAATCTTGTGGGGCTACTTGTTTATATGAACCCACCGACACTCAGGAGACTGGTACGTAGGATCCATTTGCAACTATGGAGATGGAGAGGGCAGCTGACATTTTACATGAGGCATATGAAATTGATAGTCAGGTAAAAATTAGTGCATGCTCATTGAATTTAATTTATTAAATTTAAATTTTGAAATGCAAGATTAACTAAAAAATTTATGATTTTAATAAAATTGTAGGGTCACAATGTTGAGACTAGATACACCATCCCCCCACCAACTTATTTCTATAGTACACCTATCACTGGGGTATGTAACTAATAAACAATTAAAAATTTATTGCATGTTAATAGAATTGTTTTACAAATGGTAATTTAATATGCGATTTTGGATGTTGAACAAACTAATATTGGAGGTTTTGATGGAACACTTCCTAGTGGCGGTGGATTTACTCAAACCTACATGGAGGTAATAGAATAAAGAGTTTAACTAATGAATCAAGTACTTAATAGATTTGTGTAGTTTATATGCACATCGTTGATTACGTTGAATAATTTTTTGTTTTATTTTCAAATGATGCAAGCCGAAATACCTACGAATGTGATGAGGGAAATGGATATTGGTGTGTCATCTCCTATACAATCCTCAATGGCTCTGACAGGAGAGGTATGAGGCAAATTAGTAAATTTACATTTACATTTGTTGTTATAGATGTTAGTTAAAGTGAAAAATCAAACCATTATTTATTCACGTAGTTTAATTTCTATTTGTATGGTTTATACAAGGCTCGAGCACACCTAAACATGGGCGTGAGAATATTTCGCCCATGGAGAGAGATCATGAGATGGCGGTAAGTGATTATTTTGTCAAATATATCATTTTTTATAATGTAATTTCTATATATTCATGTATTTAATTCTTATTGTAACAATTAAAACTTCACCATGAACTAAACACTAGGAGGAGGAGCAGGAGCACTCCTCGAGTGCAGAAAAAATAAGTGATAGACCTATTGCCATCCGATCAAAAAAGAAAGGGAAAGAATTTATTTCCAGGGCATGGAGAGCAATGACTTTTGAATCCAAAGCCCTTTACTATATGCCTAAATGGCAGTTTTGTACATATTTTTATTGGACATATTTGACATTGTATGCCTATATGGGATTCTTGTAAGCCTATGTGGCTATTATTTACATATATTTCATACTTATACTGACATATATTGATGTATGCCTACGTACCTATTTGGTTAATACAAATATCTTTTATCGATGCCTATCCATATTTGCATTCTAAATTGATGGTTCAATAGATATGAGTTACATGTTTTCAAGTGTATAATTTACAACTTACATGTATACTTTGTGATTTACGTACTTTCGAATGTATACTTTGTGGCTTACGTTATTTCATGCGTATACCTTGTATTCGTGCATATACTTTGTATTAATTTATGTATACTATGTATTCATGTGTATACTTTTTTGAGGCTTACATGTTTTTGAGTACTTGTGCTTCCCTTATTGACATGTATATGCTTGAATTATTCATGTGTATAATTATTAATTCGTTAGCCCTAGTATTAATCATTGTTGTCCTTCATGATTTGTCTTGAATATTAATTGATTGATGCTAAACAAATTTATCTAAAAGTAAAAAACACGTTTACAATCAACATTCCATGAAATGATTCATAAAAAGATTCCAATATGTTCTTTATCTAAAAGCTGGAGGTCCTACCAAGTATGGGATCAGCAAGTTTGTATCAAAAATCTAAAAAATAGAGAACAGTGTGAATAATTATTATTAGATCTTCTCCAAAAGTTCATCAACAACCTCCATTTGAGCCTCTCAAAGCTTTACATAGTGTTTTACACCCTTATCTAACTGATCCATGCCCTCAACTAACTAAATACCAACTTTCAAAACAAGTAACTATTGCATTTCAAATTTGTTATTTTAAGCAACTTAAAAATTTGCAACTTTAGACTCTTCCAACCTAATAAGTACATCTAAGGATGTCTGAACTACACAAATGGTGTACAAATAGCCTTATTACATAAAAAAAAAACCATTCTTTCACAATCATATACAAATTCACAAATTTTCCTTCAAAGACTACAAAGACAACTTCTAGTGCAAGATTGATATTTTCACATTTTTTATCACTAGAACCAAAAGTCACCCTAAAACATACTTAATGGTCTTAATTGACGTTATTCAAGACAAAGCATGCTCATAATACCCACAACAACCTATTGACCAACCTATTCACCATCAGATAATCACTAAAACCACTAAACTAGACCTTCTTCAATAAATGGAGGAACAAGGTGCTTTGCACCATAGATCATATGTTTTTTGTGTGGAATACTCAAACTTCTCAACCATCATTTGTACGTTTCTCTTTTCCAGTATTTTGCATGCCATCATAAGGGATCAAGCCGTTTGAATGCGAGTCAGATCAATTCCACGTGTTTGGGTGAGAAAGAGGACCATGCCCAGCATAAACCTACCTATTGGGATGCGTTGGAGCATTTAGTTTGGTCACACACATTGCAAAACAAAAGTTGCACCACTTTGCAATTTTGCACAGCTTGAATTTGACACTTTTTCCATCAAGTGAAAATCCATTTTCACGGGAAAACCACTCTGAGATAGCCAAAACTAAGAGAGGTTTTCTAGAGGGGTCCAACATGATCTTGTAGGATAAGAATAGAATTTTCTAAGCATCATGGTATCCGAATAATAGCATGTAGAAGTTTGCATCTATTTTCCACTTTGGACCCTTAAGGGATCAATCCAGTGGAATGTAGCTCGGAGTGATTCCGCATGTTTCAGTGCAAAATACGACCATGCCTAGCATAAACATACCTATTCAGACACGTTGGAACAATCCTCTTGGTCACATGAGTTGCATAGTGAAAGTTGCACCACTTTGCACAGTTTGAAATTGACACTTTTTCCATCAAGTGAAAATCCACTGGCATGACAAAACCACTCCGAGATAGCCAACCAAGAGAATTTTTTATAGATGGGCCCAATGCAATCCTATTAGATTAGATGATAATTTTCTAAGTGTCATGGTATCCGAGTAATAGCATGTTGAAGTTTGTGGCCATTTTGCACTTTGGACCCTTAAGGGATAGATCCGGTGGAACATAGCTCGGAGCGATTCTACGTGTTTCAGTGTGAAAGAGGACCATGCCTAGCATAAAGATACCTATTTGGACACATTGGAACATTTCGCATGGTCAAACGAGTTGCAAAGCGAAATTTGCACCACTTTGCAACTTTGCACTGCTTGCATTTGACGCTTTTTCCATCAAGTGAAAATCCGCCGCTACAAGAAAACCATTCCAAGATAGCCAAAATTGAGAGATTTTTTTGTAGAGGTGCCCAATGCAATCCTATAGGTTTAGATGATAAGTTTCTAAGAATCATAGTATCCGAGTAATAGCATGTTGAAGTTTGCAACCATTTTGCACTTTGGACCCTTAAGGGATCGATCCAGTGGAACGTCGCTGAGAGCGATTCCGCATATTTCAGTGTGAAACAAGACCTTTCCTAGCATAAATATACCTATTCAGATGTGTTGGATTAGTTATTTTGGTCACACGAGTTGTAGAGCGAAAGTTGCACCACTTTGCAACTTTGCACTACTTGAATTTGACACTTTTTCTATCAAGTGAAAATTCGCCGCAACGGGAAAACCACTCTAAGATAGAAAAAACTGAGAGAGGTTTTTGTAGAGGGGTCCTACATAATTTTTTACGATTAGATGATAGTTTTCAAAGCATCACGGTATCCAAGTAATAGCATGTTGAAGTTTGTAGCCATTTTGCACTTTGGACCCTTAAGGGATCGATCAGGTGGAACATAGCTCGAAGCGATTCCGTGTTTTTCGGTATGAAAGCGGACCATGCCTAGTGTAAACATACCTATTTAGATGTGTTGGATCAGATAGCTTGGTCACAGGAGTTGCAAAGTGAAAGTTGCACCACTTTGCAAGTTTGCATAGCTTGAATTTGATACTTTTTCCATCAAGTGAAAATCATTCGCCATGGGAAAACCACTCCGAGATAGCCAAAACCGAGAGAGGTTTCTGTAGAAGGGCCCAACACAATCCTATATGATTAGATGAGAATTTTCTAAGTGTCACAGTATCCGAGTAATAAGATGTTGAAGTTTGCAGCCATTTTGCACTTTGTACCCTTAAGGGATCGATCCGGTGGAACATAGACCGGAGTGATTCCACATGTTTTGATATGAAAAAGGACCATTCCTAGCATAAAAATACCTATTCGGACACATTGGAACAGTCCTCTTGGTCACACGAGTTGCAGAGCGAAATTTGCACCACTTTACAACTTTGCAGTGCTTGCATTTGACATTTTTTCCATCAAGTGAAAGTTCACTGCCACAGGAAAACCACTCCAAGATAGCCGAAACCGAGAGATATTTTTGTAGAGGGGCCCAACACAATCCTATGGGATCAGATGAGAATTTTCTAAACATCATGATATCTGAGTAATAGCATGCTGAAGTTTGCAACCATTTTTCACTTTGCACCCTTAAGGGATCGATCCGTTGGAATGTAGCTCAAAGCGATTCTGCATGTTTTAGTGTGAAACAAGACCATGTCAAGCATAAAAATATGTATTCAAACGTGTTGGAGGAGTTATTTTTGTCACACGAGTTGTAGAGAGAAATTTGCACCACTTTGCAACTTTGCATAGCTTGAATTTGACACTTTTTTCATCAAGTGAAAATTTTCCGCCACGGGAAAACCACTCTGAGATAGCCAAAACCGAGAGAGGTTTTTGTAGAGGGGCCCAACATGATATTTTAGGATTACATGATAATTTTCTAAGCATCATGGTATCGGAGTAATAGCATGCTGAAGTTTGCAGCCATTTTGCACTTTGGACCCTTAAGGGATTGATCTAGTGGAACATAGCTCAGAACGATTCTGTGTATTTCTGTGTGAAAGAGGACCATGCCTAGCATAAACAAACCTATTCAGATGCATTGGAGTAGTTAGTTTGGTCACACGAGTTGTAGAGAAAGTTGCACTACTTTGCAACTTTGCACAACTTGAATTTGACACTTTTTCCATCAAGTGAAAATCCGCCGCCACGGGAAAACCACTCTAAGATAGCCAATACCAACATGATCCTATTGGATTAGATGTGAAATTTCAAAGTGAAATGGAATAATTTTTATGGGGTTTGTGTTGCTGCCCCTATAGATTTTGATGGAAAGGGGCATGAAAAATGAGGTTTCACCCTAGGGTATGATAAAATATTGCATGTAGAGGTTGGGTGATTGTCTATTGAGTTCTTTTAGGTGATTTTAAGAAGGTATGAGGTAGTGGCATGTTCTAGTAAGGTGTGGAACCATTCCTTTCAATAAACCCTCCTTATACTAGCATAAAATAAGGGTTTTGGTTTGGCATGGTGGAGTGAGTTTATCCCGAGACAAATTGCGGATCTAAGGGTTTGGATAGATGATAATTGTTTCCTCAACAAGTTAAGGGGGTTCTTGAATGTTTAAAGGTATGTTACTTTATTTCTTGAATTCCCCTGCACAAATAAACACACACCCCTAAAACATCCTAATTCGACGTTACATGCTTTATATCACTTCTCTAATCACCTAATGATCTCTTTGAGACTTTGAATACATTACATAAGACCTTTACATGACCTTTTTCACATTGTTTACATTTCAAAATTCAAATTTTACAAATTTGTCTATTGAAGGCATTTACAGAACAAGGTGCTACAACACCAAACATGAACTCCAAAATTACAATATTTTAGTAAATCTCATTACAATGCCTTAGGTACATCGTTCTCACATATCTTTTACAATGTCACTCATACATTCAAGATTCTCTTAAAATGTCTACATCATGGTGCTCATTATGAGCTTAACTTCAATTGAGTAACTTCAGATTCCCTCGCTAAGCTTCACACGCTCTTTTATAATGGCTTGAAATCAAAATTGAGATTTGTCAAGATCATCAAAATAAGGATGTTGCATTGATTTTGTGGTTGAGATTCTCTTTGATGGCTCATAAATCAGCATTTTCTACAACGAAAGATCAATCAATTTTTAGTAGTTTACTTACAAATAAGCAAAATGGAAATGAAATAAAAATAGATGGAAGGAACTTACAGATAGGCATGCAAGTCTCACAACTTAGTCACTCTTGGTCATACATCTTCACTGGGAATTCCAACATACCTATTGCACACAACACCTCTCATGAATAGAGTAAGTTGAAATTTCAGATGCTCTTATAATGTCTACATCATAGCTGCTCATGATAAGGTTAACTTCAAATGGATAACTTGAAAGTCCCTCACCAAGCTTTGCACACACTTTTCTAATGGCTTAAAATCATGATTGATATTTGTCAAGATCATCAAAATAAGGATGTCTCATTACTTTTATGGCTAACATTCTCTTGGATGGCTCATATATCTGCATTTTTTGCAAGGGAACACCAATCACAGTTTAGTATGTTACTTACAAATACACAAATTAAAAGAAGATGATAGCATTGACATCAAACAAATTAATGTGCATTCAAGTATAAATTAATAAGAACCAATGTGCATATACTTACAAATTAATCCAACAAACCATCCAGGTCTGCTCTACTCTTTATTGTGTCAAGTATTACCTCATGGTCAGACTCATAGACCTTCCACAAGGTCTTCTTCAAAGGTCTACCCCCATATTTGGTCAAACAAACATTGGATGCCACAACAAGGTTCGAGTAATGGAGAATCTTATGATGCATGTCAAGGTCTTGAAATAGCCAATGTTTAACACTCAAATGTGGGTACCTTCTAAGGTATGTTTTAGTAACCACAACGGAGCCTGTAGCGTATTCGATGTTTTCCCCATCTATAACTGGGGCTTCCAATTTATTTTTGGCCTCAACACAATGACACAAGTAAGAGTTTGTTCCCTCTTCATTTTCTTCATCTGCAATAACTATATAAACATGTCCTACATTGATATGTGTAGAAAATATCTTGAAATTTCTCAACATTATGAATACAGTACAAAGTAAGATAACGATATGGAATTTCAACAACTTCAAATGTAGATATATCACCTAGTTGAACTAGATCTGATATGTGGTCAAAGTTGACTGATGATTCCGTCTGTGTTAGTTCCAATGTTGTCGAAGGGCGATAGTGTGAAGTGGGCTAAGATAACTCGTCAACCATATGTCAACCCACTCCCCTGACTCACAATCATTCCAGGCTTTCATTGTACATGAAGAACAAAAGCATGTCATCTTTCATGTATCGATACTCCATGAACCTGAATTTGAGCTAAGGAAAGAGTGTACCTCACTCAATCATGTTAGTGTACAACAGTTCTCATATGGTACAATGTTAGTATCATCCATCAACCAAAAAAATCTATGAACTAAAGACGTGCCTTCATTACCTAGTCCCATCGAAGTATTACACCACTCGACGATTGATTTTGCATCTATCAACTTTGCATTGTCTTTATACTTTCACTCTTCTTGTGCTAATGCTCTTTTCATGCATGCTCTTGCACCATCATGCTCCCTCTTTCCATGTCCTGCCTCACAAGAGTTCCACATATGTTGAACACCTGTAATTACATGCATCTTGCACAACCAATATAACATGCACAAGTTCTTGAATTGTGTTTCACAATTATCAAACCACATTATATGTCGGTTTTATTTTATGCCCCTCTAAGCCAAACCACTATAGAAAATTTGGAAGCAACCTTGCACGAATTCTGGAGAATGTGTGCGATCATTACTAATGTAAAATTGGTACTACCTCAATACCTTCCTTTGGTCATTTGTACTATCAGATGTATGAATGAATTCTATGTGCACAAATATTAAAACCTGTGTTGATTTGTAATACTATGACTACACCTCATGCTGTGGTTGTAGAGTGTAGTTCTCCGCAAATTGAACCACTGATACTATGCTTCCAACTTGAAAGGTGTCCTTGCATAGCTTGAATTGTGTGTCCAACCATCGGGCTCTATGGGTATGCATTACATACTCAGACAATATATTGTCATGAAACATGGAAATAAACTGGTACACTGGAATCTTCTCAATAACCAAATCACACCTTTTTGCTTAAGACCCATATTTTGTAGCATATGCCACTGTTTTATACTTCCCGAACTCTACTAGTTTTTGTCCCACCTAATCTATGCTTTCCATATGTTGACCTACTGGCATACATTGGAAGCCACCGCAACACTCGCACGAACCATCCAAGCATGTTGTCCTGTAGAATATTTGTCCATCCTCTATTTCACATATTTTTTTTGATAAGAAATCTCTTGAAGCTTTTTGTGGGGCTTCTATGCCACAATCCTACAAAACATCGTTAGTATGCAAATCTACACATATATAACAATAAACATCATAATGGTTAGAAAATTCAATATGTAGTCTACAACAACAAGTAGTGCATGTGTGATTTATCTTGGCATAAAAAGGTTTAAGCATTTCAAAAAAAATTTGAGAAATACTAATTTGAGGGTAATCATTTACAATTTTTTTTTAAAATTGGGTTTGAGTCATATCCAAAAAATCTTTCGATGTGGCTCATGATTCCGACTACCGATTCTCCTTCTTACCACATCCCTTTGATTCAGAGATGGCCTTTTTTTATTCTTACAATACTCTTCAATTAGTGTTCTCAAGGCTTCGAAAACTTCTTTATCTTTTCGTGATAGTCTCCCCAAGAATTCCCATAATTCATTTGAATCATTGCCCTCAATTCTTTGTCACCTTTGAATGGCTCCTGACAAAAATTTTCTACTAATTCCCATGTGTTCACTCGTCTTTTTAATGAGATGAGCTCTCTTTGTTTGATAGCTTACCAGAGTCAATGTAATGACATATCGGGTGACATTACTATCCTTTGAGTGTGAGGTCTTACCCACACTCTCATAAGAATCCATTAGATTCTTCACAATAGTAGTCTTCACTTGATACATTTGATGTTCTCAACCCAAGAGTCTTCATGATGTTCCTATACTTTACATCCCGCATCATTTCAACAAATAGTTGACATCTTGGAGTCTCATTTAGTCTTTCAAAGAATGGTTCCCAAATCTTCTCAGCATATATTCTACAAGTGTGTGTTGAAATCTTACTTTCCATGTGTTGCAAAATCTCATCATCAATATTAATCAAATACTTTGGCTTTCTACACAAAATTCTAGGTGGTTTTCTCCTTGGTACATACATCTCAACATTAGGAATTTCATCAATATTTAATTGAGGTGGGATAGATTTCATACCTTCGATCGAGGGTGGAGAAGAAGGCATTCCTTGAGGTTCACATGGGGATGATGGCATACCTTCTTTGTCAAATTTGAGTGATGATGTACTCTCAACTTGAGATGTGTTGGATCGTGTCTAACAATATTCACTTGAGGTAGATGGTGTCCCTTCATATTCACTTGTACTAGATGGTGTTCATCCATATTCACTTCTGCTAGATGGTGTCCCTCCATATTCGCTTGTGCTTAATGGTGTCCCTTCATATTCACTTGTCATAGAGTGTGTGTCTCCAACGATGGTATCTAAATATATCTTATGAAGATGCTTTCACATTTGTTCCTTTTGTGCTGCCAATTCCAATTCTTTTTTTGATGGTTGAGGCTTCTCTTCGATTGGCTTGTTTTCGTCAATCATTTCCAATTTCTTCTTTTCATGATATGCCGCCACCTGAACTCTCTCATTTTCTTTGAAGGTTTCATTCTCTTCATTTGTTAGTTTCCTCTTTGTCATTTTCTTCGGCATGGAAGATAATTTTATCTATACCATGTTAATGAGATGAATATTAGTTCCTAAGAAATGTTTCCATTCAAGTTAATTGAAAAATATATGTCATTCAAGGCTTCATTTAAATAATACTTACAATCATCTTTTACAAAATTTAACCTAGCATAGATAAATGTGATATGATTTTTTTAAATCCAGAATACCTTAAAGAAAAGTGGTAACGTGGCATGCCATTATTGCAAGATAGGCTCAAAATGGAAGCATGGACATTTGCAAAAAATTACATTTTTTGGCAAAGTTGTGAAGAGATAAGTTAGTTAAGAAGTTAAAAAAATAGTTATATACATTGGGGGAGTTGAGTTTGAAGGGAAATAAGATACATATCATGTAAGTTACAATCATAATGAGTGTAATGGTATTGTGAGTGTTTGATAACTTTGTGGTGTAGGAGCACCTTGACAATCTATGCTTCCATTTTGAAATTTGATTCAATTTTGGGTATCTCCATATCGTAAGAGGGTCATTAAGATATTTTCCATGTATGGGAATCATTAGGAGGTTTAAAATGTGCATTGACAATGTAAGGTTATAATGACAAACAAAATTGAAAGCAAGCCATAATAGAATGAAAGAAAATGTGTAAAGACTTCACATACCTAAAAAACCGAACTTTCAAATGGAGGAGTTCAACCCAATTATGTAGGCTTAGCTTCTTCTTTTTTCAAACTGTACAACAATTTTACTTGTTCAAAATTTTGTTCCCGTCCAAACTTCAATTGTATATCAATTTTCAATGGAATTCAAACTTCAATTGATATTATGTCTTTCAATGTGGAAACTCTTCTATTTCATGCAAAGGTGGTAGAAAGATCATGGAAAAGGTGATGGAATGTGGAAAACATGCTTGCACACTTCACAACATCATCAAAAGGCTACTTTTTTGTCGGAGCACGTGCAGAACCAGGATAATATGCAGACTGTGGGCCTTGAAATCACAGGTATATTCAGGTTTTTTACTATTTTTAGTGGAATACAAAACACACTCATGTTATAACGTGAGCGTGTTATTTCTTCCTAAAATGGTAGCATCTCTACTTCTTCAAAACACGCACATGTTATATGAAATATGCTTTTCTTAATATATTTATTTTCTCCCTCTTTGTCTAAGGGGGAGAGAGAGGGAGGGAGGAACAGAGGGAGGGAGAGGGAGGAGGAAGGGAGAGAGGGAGGGAGAGGGATAGGGAGAGGGTTAGAAAGAGATAGTGGGAGAGATGGAGATAGATGGGGAGGGAGAGAGGATAGTGGGAGATAAAGAGGGAGAGGGAGAGTGGGAGAGAAAGAGAGAGTGAGAGAGAAAGAGGGAGGGAGGGAGGGAGGGAGGGAGAGTGGGAGAGAAAGAGAGAGTGGGAGAAAGAGAGAGGAGGGAAAGGGAGGGAGAGAGGGAGGGAGAGGGAGAGGGTTAGAAAGAGATAGTGGGAGAGATGAAGATAGATAAGGATGGAGAGAGGGTGAGAGTGGGAGAGAAAGAGGGAGAGGGAGAGTAGGAGAGAAAGAGAGAGTGGGAGAGAAAGAGGGAGAGAGAGGGAGGGAGGGAGGGAGAGTGAGGGAGGCAGGGAGAGGGAGAGAGGAAGAGGGAGAGAAAGAGAGAGTGGGAGAGAAAGAGTGAGAGGTAGAGTGGGAGAGAAAGAGATAGTGGGAGAGAAAGAGAGAGATGGTTGGAGGGAGGGAGGGAGAGGGAGGGAGAGGGGGAGGGAGAGGAGTTGAGAGAAAGAGGAGAGGAGGAGAGGGAGTGGGAGAGGATGAGATAAAGAGGAGGAGAGAGAGGGGAGAGTGGAGAGAGTGGGAGAGTGGGAGAAGGGGGGAGTGGGAGAAAGAAACAGTAGGAGAGAGTGGGAGAAGGGGAGAGTGGGAGAAAGAAATAGGGGGAGAGATGGAGATATAAAGGGAGGGAGAGCCGAATTGAGAGAGACATAGAGGGTAGAGGGTTAACCTCAACCCTTAAAACCTTAAACCTTAAACTCTAAAACCATCTACCCTCTACCCTCTACCCTCTACCCTCTACCCAATAATCTCTACCCTAAACCCTAATCCATCAACCCCTATACCCTTGTAATCCCTCAACCCTCAACCTTCAACATTTAAACCCTAATCCCTCAACCCCTATACCCTCTACTCTATAACCTCTTCATCCCTCAACCCTAAACCCTTAAACCCTAACCCGTAAACCCTCTACCCTCTACTGTCAATCCTCTACCCTCTACCCTTAACCCTAATCCCCCAACCCTTAAACCCACTTAGTAAAATCTCTACCATAATCCCTCAACCCTTTTGACCCTTAATCCTTCAACCCTTAACCTTCAACCTTTAAACCCTAATCTTGCAACCCCTATACCCTCTTAATTCCTCAACCCTCAACCCTTAAACCCTAATCCCTCAACCCATATACACTCTTAATCCCTCAACCCCTCAACCCTCAACCCTTAAACCCTAATACCTCAACCCCTCTATAATATTAGTCCCTCAACCCTTAACCCCCAACCCTTAAAAGCTAATCCCTCAACCCCTATACCCTCTCAACACTTAAACCCTAATCCCTCAACCCCCATACCATCTTGATCCCTCAACCCTCAACCCTCAACCCTTAAACCCTAATCCCTCAACTCCTATACCCTCTTAATCCCTCAACCCCTATACCCTCTTAATCCCTCTACACTCTACCCTTAACCCCATGAGCCCTGTCCCTCAGCCCCATTGCCCTCTTCATCCTCCGGCCTCAGCCTTTAAAATCCTCAGCCTCATGCCATCTTGATCTCGACCCTCAGGCCTGGAAGCCTTTGAAGCCCTAGTCCTCGACCGTCGGCCATGAGGCCAGTCCTCGGCCCCTATGCTCTTGATCCCTCGGCCTCAGCCCTCAACTCTTAAAGCCCTGATCCCTCGGCCCATGCCACTCTTAATGCCTCGGCCTCAACCCTCAGAATGAGCCCTGTTCCTGCATCAACCCTTGCTTACCCTCTTGATCCCGTCAGCCCTCAGCCTTAAGAGGCCTAATCCCTCAACCCCTCTACAATCTTAATCCATGAAGCCTTAAACCCTAATGCATCAGCCCTTATTCACTCTTAATCCCTCAACCCTTAACCATTATACCCTAATCCCTCAACCCCCATACCCTCTTAATCCCTCAACCCTCAACCCTTAACCCTTAATCCCTAAACCCTCTACTTGAGAGAGGGAGGGGGAGAGAGAGAGGTGGTGGGAGGGACATACTTGAGAGAGAGGGAGAGGGAGTGAGAGAGGGAGTGAGAGAGTGAGGGATTGAAAGAGAGATAGAGTGAGTCACTATGAGAGGGAGAGGGGGTAGGAGGGGAGAATTGACAAAGAGAGATAGGAAGATGGGGTAGGATGAAGATAATTGAGAGAGAGAAAGAGGGAGAGAGGGTTGGAGGGAGAGAGACAAAGTGGGAGAGAGAAAGAGGGATTGAGAGAGAGAGGGAGAGAGACAAAGTGGGAGAGAGAAAAATTGGGAGAGGGAGAGAGACAAAGTGGGAGACAGATAGAGGGAGTGAGAGAGAGGTAGTGGGGGAGAGAGAAGGAGAGACATAGAGATGGAGAGAGAGTGAGAGAGAGAGAGGGAGATGGAGTGGGAGGGAAAAACCTAAGAGTGAGGGGAGAGGGAGAGAGGGTGGAGGGAGACACCCAAGAGAGAAGGAGAGGGAGACAAAGTGGGATAGATGGGGTGGGAAGGAGAGACCTAAGAGATTAGGAGAGAGAGGGAGGGCGATAGAGGGATGGGAGGGATACAAGGAGCGAGAGAGAGACTTGAGAGATGGAGAGGGGGTGGGAGAGAGAGGGAGTACTCGGGGGAGAGGGAGTACTCAGGATAGAGGGATTCGAGACAGATGGAGGGAATTAGAGAGAGATGGAGAGAGGGGGTGTGGGGAGATACCTGAGATAGAGGGAGAGCGAGAGAGCAGGAGGGGGTAAGAGGGAGAGAGAGATGGAGAGAGATAGAGTGAGAGAGAGAGAGAGAGAGGATGTGGGAGAGAGATAGAGGTAGTGTGTGAGACAAAAAAAGAGAGGCCTGAAAGAGGGAGAGGGGGTAGAAGGGAGAGACTTGAGAGATAGAGAGGGAGGGAGAGGGGTTGGTAGGGAGAGACTTGAGAGAGAGGGAGAGGGAGAGAGAGTGGGAGAGAGATAGAGGGAATGAGAGAGAGAGAGAGGGAGAGGTGGTGGGAGGGAGATACTTGAGAGAGATGGAGATCTAGAGGGAGAGAAATAGAGGGGCTGAGATAGGGAGGGAGAAACCTAAGATAGATAGAGGGAGTGATTGTGAGAGGGAGAGAGGGTAATAGGGGAAGACTTGACAAAGAGAGAGAGGGAGAGGAGGTAGGATGAGGATACTTGAGAGAGAGAGAGAGAGGGAGAGGGGGTGGGAGGGAGAGACCTAAGAGAGAGCGAGAGAGATGAAGTGGGAGAGAGTGAGAGAGAGGGAGTGGGAGAGAGAGAGGGAGCTTGTGTGTGTGAGAAAGAGAGAGGGGGGATGAAGATACCCAAGAGAGAGTGAGAGAGAGGGAGAGAGATAAAGTGAGTGAGACAGAGGGAATGGGAGAGAGATAGAGGGAGTGAGTGACAAACCTAAGAGAGGGAGAGGGGGTAGGAGGGAGAGACTTGAAAGAGAGAGACAAAGAGAGAAATATAACAACCTAAGAGATGGATATGTAGTGATAGAGACAAAAAGACCAAAGAGGGAGAGAGAGAGACAGAGGGAGAGTGAGAAAGGAGGTTGGAGTGAGATAGATTTATTTAGGTACCTATGTGGGAGGGAAAGAGACCTGAGAGAGGGGATTGGACTGAGAGAGTAGTCTAGGTTGCATGGGAGGGAGTGAGACCTGAGAGATAGAGACTTCAGAGGGATAAAGAGTTTTCTAGTTATGGTAACGAGTTAGAGAAGGTATAAAAGGTAAAACCTCGATTATCCATCTATGATCATAAACTGTGCACTCTAAGAATTATCGAAGTTGTTGACCAAAGAGGGGAAATTATGGTTTTGTCCAAAGAAGGCCATTTGGTGAGCACCAAATTTGGTGCTCGCCAAATGAATTAATTGACAGGATTTGCCAAATTTCCTCATATTTTCATCTGTGCTCCCTATCTCATTTGCACATCTTTCAACATGCAAGTTTATAAAAAAATGGTTATAGCATTAACCTCTCTCTTATCTATCTAAATTTATAATTCTTTTTTCATTTTGATTTAGTTAAGGTTTTGATCCATGTCTTCTATTGTAAATGCCTCCGTTTTTGGTCAAAAACAAACATGTGCTAGTTCTCGGATAGATTTTTACCCCTTCATCAAAACGTGAAATGAATTATATTTTTTGAAACTAGACTCCATTCTACACATGATGAAAAACAAGAATCAATTTTTAATTAGTTTGCAAAACATTTAGGGGGGAGCGCTTTTCATGGATTGGTGCACTTACCCTAAAACCTCTATGGTGAATTTAATATGGTCTTCTCCCCCTTTTGAAAACAATACCAAATGTCAAATGGGTAGTAAATCAATAAATGGCCACTACAAAAGATAAAAAACTATGAAAGAAAGATATAATAAACACAACCTATATAGAATAATTAAGCATCAAGAAACCAACTATCCAAACCTCTTAAACTATTGTCACAATTAAAACCAAACACCATCAGATCATAATAAAGAAACCACAAAACATAACATAGTCATAATGAAGCATGGTGGCTACCAGAGTATTAGAAGACTGATCATATATGCCAACCATGAAGATTTCAGGCATAGAAAAATATCCATGATGCAAAAACATGAGAAGAACTATACCAAAGCATCACATATATAGTGTGAAGTAAAACTATTTGAAGATAGAAGTGGAATAGCAAGATTATGAACCACCAGGGGTGAATGATCTAATCTATGAAAATCCCCCCGAAAGTATGAAACCATGCAACTGATAAGATCATATTCTCTCCCTTAGAGTAACAATGAAAGAAAAAAGATAACAAGAGAGTGCATCTTTGCCAATTCTCAAGAAAAGAAAACATTATACAACAAGGCACTATACCATGCTATCTTATAGAATTTTTTTGCATTGTGCTTTATACTTCAAGATGTTATATGATAATATAAAAGTTGGGTCAACATTGTAAGGGAACCAAACAAGATTAACTCAAACAATGTATTAATAAAAACTTATCCATTGCATACATGTAGACCATGCATATATATTGTACATAAATAATGTATGCACCAACACTGGTATAATCCTAGGAAGTGCATTTATATCACTATCTTGAATAGATTAAAAAAAAAATCATTAAAACATCATTACCAAGAAGAATGCATGGTTATAAGGCTAGCATTTCAACAAATGTAATGAAGCATATCACACTGCCTATTAGTCATAGTTCACTGTCCAAAAGTAACTCAACCGTCAAACCATCACTTCACATATTACTGCTATCAAGATACCAATGCCACCATTACTTCCCATATAAGAAATCAATAGCATACAGTATATAAAATCACTCTCAAGAATAGTATGAGTACAAAACAACTAAATTCTAAGTCACTATCCAAACTTGGAAACAAACCAGTCCTTCACACTGACTAAACAAAGAATTCATTCTCAGTATAATCATTACTACTATGAAATCATGATCCAAGTAAAAGCACATGTACACAATCATTTCACATTCATATTGTATTCAAACTCTCCTAAGAACACGTGTTAAAGGACTAAAAGAAACCACCTTGAGAGTCTACTTGACAATACTTATTACTTGTAAAAAAAATGTATTCACAACACTATCTTAAATCTAGTTAAGGAATTTACAACATTTTCTTGTATAGTAGAGGAAGAAAATAAAAATACCAAGTTGCAAGTTCAAATGGTGAAATATCATAGTCGACTATTCCCAAAATAAAAAAAGCTATTCAAACTCAAAAACACTGTGCACAATCTAAATGAAACCTCACTATCACTATAGAAGCAAGGATGACTTGATAGAATATCATTCAACATTATCATTGTACTTGATCACAATAGTTGCATAAGAAATCAAGTGATCATCATGCTAAACACCAAAGTGAGTGAATAAAAGAAAGTCAAAATTATAAATTCCTAAGTACATCAAGAAGTGAGCCAACCATACAACATTGTCTGAACTTGAAAGGATTATTAACTTCTCATTTATCATTGTTCATTATCACTATCCCTACACTATGTGTCAGCATGTTTTTGATAAAAGGGTAAAACGGGTTTTACAGGGACCCAAAACCACAAAGTTTACAAAATAGAGAAAAGACCACCAAGGGTCCACCAAAAAACAACAGTTGCCCAAAAAAAACCAGCAGCAAGCAGACAAAAAAGACCAGGAGGGTCAAAAAGGAAAGGATAGCAGAAAAAGAAACACAGAATTACTTTAGAGACCTAAGGATAGTCTCTATCTCTGCCTCCAAAACCTGCATATCAATAACCCCCTTCTTGAAGGTTTGAACAATTTTCGGGGTTAAAGGGGCCTTTTGCTTCAAATTGGTGCGAGTTCTTCTAGAAATTCCTCCATCAGTTTCCTGACTTTTATCTTCAGTGTCTTCTAGATCAACCACCAAGGATCCCTACTGGGCTTTGTCAAGCTTTTCAGTCATTGCATTGATTATTATAGCATTGTGTCTAGCTATTCGGTTGTTCTATTCAAAAATGGTTTTGATGTTAATCCTTAGGCCCTCAACATCATTATCAGTGATCCTGTTACTGTGCACCACATCTTTATTGCCCAACTCTGCCATCTTGACACCCATTTCCTCAATCTTGCTTTGCAGGGCCAAATTTTTAATTTTAAGCTCATTGATTTTGGAGAAGGTCCATTCCAGAAGTTTAGAATGGGACTCGGAGTTAGTTTTAGCTAGGTACAGAAAGTCAATGGAAGGCTCTTTACCAGTGTTAACATGGGAATTGTTGGCATTCTGAATGTCCGGGATAGGGCCCACACAACGCTCAGAAGAGTTGGTATCAGCTTCCTCCGGCTCAGAAGACTCTTCGATATAAGAGACAAGGATTTTAGCCTGGGAGGTTTTGCCAGTAGGGTTGGACTTAGGAGTAGGACAGTTGGGCTCAAGCACAACCCAGATTTTACTCGGAACCCTGGAAGGGCCAGCATGCAAACTATGGGCTTTTGGGCCAGGGCTAGGGTTAGGCAAATAATCTGAGCCACTAGGCTCAGTATCATCACTATCAACATCAGGGTTGGTTTCTGAGGTAGTAGGGGCATGCTCATGTAGATATTCAACAATAAGCCTAATTAACCCAGTATGAAGGATAGGAAATCTTTTGGAATTCTTTTTATTGTCCTCCAAACTTTTCTTCAGAGAGCATAAGAGATAATAAGGGATAGAAACCCTTACCTTGTGGCAGAAATGGTTGAGGAGGGTGAAGTGGTACCCCTAGAATTTAGTGAAATTCCCATCCACTGTGATATACTCCATGATGGCCCGAAGGACGTTTCGCCAGATAGATTTTCTGGAGTCTACATCAAAATAACTGTTCGCAATCTTGACCAAGTTTTGCTTTTCCTTGTCATTTTTGGGGAATTTGATAACATCTTCATCAGAGTAAGCCCTGTCCCTGAAAAACTTCTTCCCATTAGTGGGTAATCCCGTAACTTTGGCAATTAAATCTTTGTTGAGCTCCACATTCCTGCCGAACAGAGTCAGGTTGCCATCATGCTAATTTTTGGCAAAAAGATTCGTAGCCTCCAGATCAGAACCATGAAGCTTCTATAGAAAAGGGTAAAGACCTCCACTTTTTATCTTGTTCCAAGCCTTAGCATTTTTCATATGGATTTCATAGCTGTCCGGCTCAGTGTGCTTTCTGTCCTATGTGTCAGCATGTTACTATTTAGGCTTGAAACAAAATGTGCTAGTCTAAATAGTTGCATTATCATTGTCCAAGATATTCAAGGAACTCGCCATCCACACTAAGTACCAAGCATGAACCAACCAAACTCTGCAATCTTGACACTTGTATTTGACTTTGTAAACATTGCCACTATATACCGAATGCAAACCATTTTCAAGAAGTTGTCATTAAAGAGAAATAACCCTTTGAATCTGACATAGGAAGACATGTTTTTGTCATGAGATTCCAAACATTATTTGAATTCCAATTTACTAACCTTGCATAAGAAGATAAACTATCACCATGCAAAACACAAGTGTGAATGCATAACAATACTACTGTGACATGAATAAACATCCCAAAAGTGACTATGTTCATTGACAAGAAATAATTTCAAACTGCCATCTTTACAAGTGAGAATCATATCAATTTCAAGACTCTTATTGCAAAGATCGAACATAGACAATCATTAACTTCTCTACAATTGAAAGCATGGTATTACCAACGTTGTCAAGTCAGTCATGAAAATAGTACTGCACTATCACAAATGTCATCTCAAAGGAACTTATGAGCATTAAGAATCAACTCAAGAATTGGCCTTTATCTTTCTCATGAATAATATCACTATCACACCATTAAGAAATATTATTCTAGCACAAATTATAAAGTATCAAAAAGATGAGTGTTGTCCGCCTAACAAAAATTGTTGCATATAAAGTATACTACCAAATCAAGAGAGTAATGAAACTAAACCATCAAACCATTTCCTATCAAGATCACTATAGTAGCACTAAGAAACAATCATAGCACTGTTGGTAGATAACTGAAACAAGAGTCTGAAAAAGCAACTAAAATACATATCATTGTCAATATGATCATAATTGACATTACACAGTGACAAGATTCACTCAAGGAAATATAATGTATACTACTCGCATGACACTAACAGAGATAATATTATTTTAATTGATGAATGATGTAACATCACTATTAATGATTATCCTCTCCTTTGAAGCCCTTATCTCATATGATACTATCATGGGAAATAATTTTTTCACTGTCAGTGAAGCAAACTACCACCCCATATTATATTATCAAGCAAGAGAACTTATGTCCAGGAGTATTATGCAACAAAAAGATGATTACTACCATGTAATGATGACTACTGTCCACTTGACCACATCACCACTCAAATGCTACTCTCAAAAATTGTAAAATGATCATAACCATCATAGATACATAAGAGATTGAGTAGCATTGTCCCTATCTTCAAACCAATAACAAACAAATAACATTCACAAGAAATTGAATTGACATCAAGCACCATAAAAAGAGGAATGAAGATAATCATAAAATCCCAAAACTAGTATTGTCCATTGTAGCAATAAATTTTTCACACATGAAATACCTTGAACCAAACAAGAATATCATTATGCATCTGATATGGTGTAAACACATACCACTACTGCCCCTATAATTTTCAATTTTGTCATCAATAATATTTAGAAGCAATTGCTTTATATAATAAACATAATCACCTTGTAACAAAGAAAAAGGTACCTTTGCACAACCATTCATGCCATCATGAAGAAGTATGAGCTTTATATTGACTTCAAAGATCAAACAAGGACTATCACCAACTTCTAAACCAAAAACCACCAATTTATTGTAGAGACACAACCTCTTTATTGTTATCTAAGGGGTTTGAATAATACCTCTAAAAGAATCTTCCCATCAAATCAAGCTCCTATTAGCATGCACAAGCTTAGACTCATCCTTCTCCTAGTTTTACATTCTTCTCCAAACCTTCTGAATGATCATCTTCTTGGGATGTTTCCTTCTCCAAAATTTCTTCTCTGGTTTCTCAAACCTAGTTCTATAGTGCTTCGCAACATGATCATGGTTATGAAATTTATAACATGTTACATTCATATTCCCAAATAATTCATATTGACGCCTTTTAGACCTTCTTCTATGATAGCTTTGGGTATGTGCAGGATCATCATGGAAAAAACAAGCCCTTAAATTTCAATGTAGTAGCACTTAAATTTCAGGGAAAAAATAAGAAGTAGGCGTATGTCTAACCACCCTAACCATAATGAAATGATAATATTTTTTTATAATATTTTAGATATAAGAAGAGGACTCATGTCCCGATGTGATGCATATTTTTTGCAATTTTTTTCCAAGTAAATAATTAATTATGAATTTTTTATTACATTTTATTAAAAATATAAAAACTTGTATGTCTGACCGCCTTAACTTGGTCAAAACTTCATGAAATTCAATTTTTTTTTAATCCTATATTAAGTGAAGCATAGAATGTGACACATGCTTTGGATTCAAAAAATGTGATACTGTTTGAAAGTTATAAACGTTTTTCAATCAGCCTATCAATCAAGACTTTAGTCATAAATCAAATAGAAAATGAATAATAATTGTTTATCAAATTCAAAGTAAAGCATAATTTATATTGGTCGAAAGATGAGAATATCCTTAAAAAACCTTTTTCATTTCATCAATTTTGGGTAAAAAAAATCGTCAGCCACATACCCTACACATACCCATCATATCATCACTTTTTAGCCCATCATGATCCTACACATACCCATTTCTTTATGCCCATAACCATTACATAAATAACAATAAATAGGAAATGAATAATTGTACCTCACTGATTGATCTTGCTAAGTAGGTGGAGATCTTGTGAACCAGTTGGCTCTACTTCTTCTTCCTTTGTTGATGTCCTTGAATTGTCTACCATCAGTATTCTTAGGGCCAACAAAATGATAATTTAAATCTATCTTCGTTCTTTGTGTTTTTATAACTTCAGAACTTTGTCCTTCTACAAAGTCCAAAACAATAATGTCCTTTTGATGTTTCTTCTTACTTAACATCTCATTCAACTTGTTGGTTCTCTCAACAAATTTATGATTCTTTTCTAATTATTTTCTAACATTCTCAAGATCTTTCCTTAAAGAGACTATTTGTCTTTCAAGCTTTTGACATTCAACTATTTTTACTTCCAGATACGACCTTGTCATATCTGCTATCCTCTTGTTTTCTTTAGTCCCTAATTTTAGATTGACAATCAACTCATCTTTTACACTGTGTTCCTTTAACAGAGAATTTTCCTCTATTTGTGTTCTTAGAGACAACACTTCAACCTTTATCTTTTAAAAATCTTCTACTTTGGTTTGTAGCTTCATGCAAGTTACTTCTTCATCTTTTCTATACTCTACTAGTTGCAACTTCATATCCTGATTCTCCTTTCTAAGTTTCTCAATCTCATTAAGAGAATAAATAAGTTCACATTTAAAATCAATTTCACAATCATTTTCGAAATACTCTTGTTCAAAATCACTCACTAAGTGATCTCCTTCTTTGTCTACACTCTTCACTACAAGATCATCTTTTGTACTAGGTTTAAATAGTGTTTGTTGTTCAACATTCTACTCTTTTTTTTTTTTCTTTTGTTTCTTTTACTTTTTTCCATAACAAGTACTCCACTACCAAGAACCCCTAAGTTGGTTAGACTTTGCGCAAGGCTATGGCTCTGATACCACTTGTTGGAGTATGGGGTGATCCCATAATATTGGTTTACAATTTTTTGGTAAACTAGACTCTAAACTAATTTTTTTAACTAAATCTTCACTTTTAGGCTCCTATAGCGGCTAAACCGTGAGGAATTTGAAGATGATGCAAACTAGTGATTTGTGATGTTTTGTCTATAGATTCTAAATTTATTTTTTTCAAAAATTTTAGAATCATATTACACTTCTTTTTCCATCTCCTTTGAAAACTATTTTTTTTTTTAAAACAACATTTTTAAGGAGTGACACTCACCATATACAACATAGTTTTTTTGTATGAAGGATAACATTCTTTTTTTTTTTGAATTTAGATTTGTAACTACGATATTTAGCGCTTTAACTATGATATCTAATTTAAAAATGTAACTACAATAAAATTATAATTGTTTTGGCTCTTCTGCTTCTGCTAATTTAAGTCTACGTCCTAAACCCGCTTTCCTTGTTATTACTAAATTTGGCCTAGCGATAATTCTGCCTAGTTTTTTGTGCAAAGACAATTTGGCCAATGAACCTTGCTCTTCCATCATATCTTGCTTACCTAGCCAAAATTGCTTTAAGATCCACATTTATGATATTGCTAAACTTATGATAGGCGATTTTCCTTTTCACGCATGTGATCTACACACTACCTTGATTAACCAACAAAGCTTTATTTGCCCAAATATCCATTCTGTGAAGAAATCCTATTGCTTAGTCAGTATCTCTAACATTTTTCTTTTAGAAGTTCTATGGTTTTTTCTTTTGCAGGTTAATATCACGAGTGGCGATCGCCTATGGACTGAGCCTGATAACTACAGTGAATTCCACAAAAATTTGTTGGTTTGGCACATCTATGTCGAGGGTGGTTTAGCTCCTCTAATGGAGAACCTTGTGGGTCATGACCCTAACCTGTCCGGTCAATTTGCCAATTCTTGGAAGGATAGAGAGTGAAGCTAGGTGGTATATCTTTTGAAGTCTGTTTTGCCCTCATGAAATATGTGATGCTCAAAGGTAGATTTAAAACCTACTTTTTCTACCACTTCCCTTTGTTGAATCATCTTAGGCAAAAAGTTTTGTTAAGTTTTCCATTTTTCTGCTTACGGATTTGGAAAATTCGGGTGAAAAATGTAAGGAAACTGCTAGCCTTGACCTGGATGACATCCTTCCTCTACCTCTCCACCAAGGGCTTACTATGATGCTTTATCATTTCCACCTTGCTCTATGTCCACCTAAGCCTATTTATGTTGTCTATGTGGAGGAATTTGAACCCCTCATTGTTGCTAACATCTCCCCTGCTAAATTTGAAAGCCCCACTCGAAAACCCCATTTGGGTACTGTTGATAATTCCGAAACCCAAACATGCTGCAAAAAAGCTCAAAGGTAGCACGGGAAATACATAGACAAGCATCGTGACCAGTCTATGTGAACTCAAAGCCACTCTAAGCAAAACTGTGTACAAAGCCACTCCAAATAAAAAGGGTAAAGATGATAAGAAAGGCTTAATGGAGCCTATGGCGAAAGAGGGATAAAGGAAAAAATATTGTGGGGAAGGATTCCAAAGGTGACACGGTCATGGAGGTAACAATTATGACTAGTGGAGAGACCACTATTCGGAGGTCCGAGAGTTTGGAAAAAAATAACAATAAAAGATAGGTTGTTTTGGACTTGGAGGAGGAGCAGACAAATAGTAAAGAGTATAAGGAGGAGGATATATCCGAGGAGGAAGAGGAGGAAAATGTGAAAGGTCCCCAAACCATCCCTGACAGCAAAAATGAGCCAAAAGAGAACTCGGCCTCTCAGTCTTCGTACCCACTGAATGTTGAGCATGTTGAGGACCTGAAGGTCACTGATGAGGGAGAGGAGCTATGTGTGCTAAAATAAACAATGGACCAGTTGGATAAGATATTTAGAGGCCTAACTTCTTTCACCGTGAAGTTGGTCCATTTCATCACCAACATTCTGTCCATGGTGATTAAACATGAGCTAGAGGGTAAGAATGTTGAGGATAACCAAGAGTGGGTTGGGGATGATGTCGTGGACCTCTTGTCTAAAAACTGGGATAATGCCAGTTAGCTAATGTTAGGTCTATGTTTTTGTGTGTCTATTGTTTGTCTGTGGTCAGTGTACTATTTTTTAGCTGTTTCTATTTTTTGGCTAGATTTTTTTATAAAAACTTGGACTTGATCTTTTTCTAGCACTTTCATCTGGTTTCATAGTGTTTTATTAAATATTTTTTCCTTAATCAAGTTTTGAAGTCAAACCAATTACAATTGAAACATAGGCGGACTGTATACAACATAAAAAAATTTGTATGTATCGAAATTCAATTTATTTTTTACTAGATCAAGGACATCAATACCCAACCTGAACATATTTTTTTTTAAATTATTTTCATAATATGCTATTTTTCCACATGTGTAGAACAAAGAGATTTATTTTTCAGTGAAAAATCAATGTTTAATAGAACAAAAAAAAAAAATACATAATTAAATCAGAAAATATTAAAATTATATTTGTTGGATAGCTCATTCTGAGGACTACCATGATCATTTCAAATAAATTTTAAATAAATTCATTTGATCCCCCAAAAGCTAAATCAAAACTGACTTTTTATCAGCATTTTGATAGGTGTAAAGGAGACTTTGTTGTAGGTATGGTTTAAAACTAGTGGGGTTTTATCCAAAGGAGTTTGATCTAAGGTGGTTTGATCAAACCCTATTCAATTGAAATCCTTAAAATGGAACATTTTAAGGCTTAAATCATTATATTTTCTAAAAATGTATGATTTCAACAAAAATCAGAATCTCCCAAAAATTGTAAACCAACTTTGTGGGATCACCCTACGGGAAACACTGAGTGGGGGAGGGGGGAGGGTGAATTAGTGTTTCAATTTAACCAAATTCAAATTCAATTACTTTTCAAAACACATAACTAATCATGAAAATTTTAGTTTCAAGAGTTTACTCAAATGTGATAGCCAATATTAGATCTTTAAACCACGTGAAGACCTCAAAAAGGAATAACACAAAAGAAACATGACATTATTTTTAAGAGTGGAAAACCCTCATAGGGATAAAAAACCACTTGAGAAAATTCCTCTCTGGCTTAATAAATTCTCACTAATTACAAAGCCTCATTGGCTACATTTTTATGCCTCATTGGCAAAACCTCACTGGTTACAAAAATGCCTCAATGTCTTTTCAATGTTGCTACAACCTCACTAGCTTTTTAAGTTAACAACTGACTCACTAGAAAATACAACTGCCTCATTGGAAAAATATTTTCACATCAAAATGATTTTGAAAATAAAAAGACAAAGTATAATCTCTAGTTCATTACAAAGCATTCCTTGATTGTCTCACTTTCATTTGAGACTCAAGAATTCATAAGTCTATGTTTTCAAATACAATCTGCACTTTTAAATTTCTTCTCATTTCAAAATAGGTTTTGCATTAAAGCATAATATTGAAACACTAATTATATTATTGAGTAATTCACATATGCATCAAAGCAACATAGTGACTATGTCACCTCCTTATATACATCATGATAACCTATCCTCATGAATGAAAAACAACCATACAACAATATGGTTTCATAATTGTCAACCAACCTAAATATTTTCATTGTAACCTTATAAAAAATGTAAAACCTTGTCTATGCAATGCCTTTAGAAACCCATATGCAAAATGAGAAAAACTCAACCGAGACCTTGCATTACACTTAAATCACAAACTAGGGTTTTAATCTAAAAGAGCCTAATTTAAACTTTGCAAAGGATAGATATCACCTGGTGAAGTCGAATGTTGAAGACCACATTCTGTAACCACTCTATCATCACAAAAATAAACTATTACATACCCTAAGTCAACCAATACTAGGTCAAAGCAAAGACTCAACTAAACCACAGTAACCCGAGCATAGTCACATCAAACCCCTTAATAATCATGTTAACATCAAATCACCTTGCAATAATATTAATGTATAAACATCTAAAATCTTCAAATTTAATTGTGCAAACAATGACCAAATTGAAACCATGCCTTGCACCTATCATTCCACCTATTCTCCAAGCTTCATCGAGCCCTAACCTAGCCTTCTAACAATATCTTGTATTTACAAGATGATAATCATTTAGGTCAAATGATAACAAAACAATGTGCCAAAATTTTCATCATACCTTTTCACTTTGCAAAACAAGACACATATCATTGTGTCAGTCTTTAATATCATAACCTTTATTTTCATGAATTTAATAAACATCATGATGTCAAATGCAAATAACCAATGCTTTGTGTCAGCTAAAACATCAAGTGCATCGAGTGTTAAATCGAGGTCTATGTCCATATATGAACTATTGTTGTATTAATAGTTTATCAATGTTAATTCATAGTCACCCAAAATATCAAACCAATGATGTCTCATGCTTTTCATAAATGTGTCAGCGTGACAACCTATCTTCACATCAATGCCAAAACAACAATGTCAAATGGGTCAACAACATTATCCACCATAATGCAATGCTCTAAGGAGTTACCAATGCCCATATAATATGAATTACACCAAAAATGGAGTGGGAGATTCAAGAGGCAAATATGTGCTAGTTACAACATAAGGATCACTATTGAGGTTCTTATATACTCAAGGGATAAATATATGCCTTTACAAGAAATACAAAAGTACTTATGAGTTGGTTTTATGTTATAATCATTTTCTGAATCCTACTTAAGGAAGTTGGAAACACTATATCAATTAGACCAATATATGAAAATATAGTCCCATTAATAATATTGCTTTAATAATACTCTTGATCTTCTAAGTTATTTTACCTTATGGTGTCACCCACCATTCTTATGATAATCCATTTAATATACTGGATAGTTTAATCATACTCATCATTTAGTCTAATCCTGACATTAATGATCATTAGTAAGGTATCAAGAGTTGCTACAAGGATTTATCTCATAACCTGATCTCAACCATATTGCAAAATTAACAATAATCATCTTTCATTTGGTATTAAATTAAAGTGAGGTTCATTATAGCTATAATAATAAATTCATTATCAAAGTTCTCATATCTAAAAGATTTATAGACATCATACAATCATATAAAAGATTTACCATGGCATCAATGGATTATCAAAAATACCAAGTGTAATGCCCCACCACGCAACCCTAGAGGAAGTTTCAATTCACTACAAAAGTGTACTAAATTTTTTTTTTTTAAAGTGCATTATACATACATGTTCACCTAAAATTAACAACCTCCCCTAAGGCTACGTAACCGAGATTACTTAATTCCCATTAACATACATGATCCAAATTACATTGCAATAAATAACTCAAGTAATGACATACATTCAACACAAGTAAATACAAGAAAGAATAGATTAACCATCACATAATTCCATTACAAGATTACAATCCTCATTCCTAGAATGAGTAAAAATACATAAGTATAATAATTACAAGATCTACCTCATAACAACAAGAGGGGTAAATACAACTGATACAAGAAGAATTACAATAGTACAAGAAGAGAATAACAATATCCGCAAGCTGTCCAACTGGATATCTCACTTCCACGAACTACAGAACAATGGGGAACCCAACAGTTTTGGTGCATGTTTCACCCTACCTAGTGCTACCCGAAGGCCCACCCCCCGTGCTAGGAGATAGTAAAAATACAACATGGACAAGATATCTACTACCTCTAACCAAAGGCTGACTAACAGAACTAACTGACTCAACCATACCTATGCACAATATAAATCTAACACTAACATGGTTACATTGCTTCCAGACATAATAAAATCAAGTGTGCTAAAGAAAACATATGCACAACATATACTCAAGGTTATCCTAGATAAAGTGTCATCGCAAGGTGCATCATGAGATCTCCTCTAGGCATCCTTCATAGGCTCCGATAATCCTGGTGACCTCAATCGAATCCCGACCCTCATACTCACTCAAGCGGAATCAACTACCTCTCGTATGGACAAGCTAGTTGATCTTGCCATTCCAGGCCTTCTCACTCACCCCAAGTCTAGACAAGCCCTTGTGTCTACGAGTGAGGTTAATTTTATCTTGGTTAATGTGAATGCATCCTAGTAGTCTAAATACTTTGCTTTAATTATCACTTCTTTAAAATACTTTCAAAGGTTACCCGGTTTACCTCTTTGGGCTCCAACCCCTAACAAAAGCCACTCCTCTAATGGATAACTCACTACTCAAATCTAGACTCCAAGGGTGACTCAAGTGTTATAGAACTGAATAACTCTGTCTCTCCTAATCTAGGAAATGACAATAAGAATCCCACTCCAACACTAGGAGGAAAACAAATTCATACAACACTACCCAAGGAAAAGACGAATATTAATTAACATGGGAATGACCCACATACACTAGAAGACTTTACAATAATTACACAATTCACCCTTTCCCAAACAATTAACAAAAAGAGAATTTAATATCAGAGGTGAACTAGCAATCAATTCCACTATATTTGGATATATTAAATCTATATTCTTATCTAACGTATCTCACAGATATTGAAATTAAAACGAGATATCAACATGACATTAAAACAATTAAATTTCTTCTTTAAATAAATAAACTTATAACCCTTATCTAAACATCCTCATAAGCACTTTAGTTTAATTTATTGCCCAATTACATGTATGCACTAATAATTCAAATTTGAACATTAAATATAAATACAAATGTCCTAATGAATCTATTATGAAGCATCCTTAAACTATTTAAATAACTTCCTTCTAATAATATAATCCCACTAAATTTACAACATGCTAAGATTATCTAAAACCCATAACCCTCTGTTTTACAATAAATTTATCAATCTGGAAAAAAATTTAATTAATTCTAGAAAATAAAATTTCTAAACTTAAGAATTTATTTTCCCCTATTAAATTATAATTATATATTAAATATTATATATTACTATATAATATTAACATATATAATAATTAATAAAATTAAACATAAAAATAAAAAATTTCATCCATATAACTACAAATTTTAACCACTGGAATCACATACACGAAAACTAAAAAAAAAAAAAATAACAATAAAGGGGCCGGACGGTTGTCCTGCCAGTACCCCTGTCATATAATGCCCCGCCACGCAACCCTAGAGGAAGTTTCAATTCACAAAACAAGCGTACTAATTTTTTTTTAAAAGAAGTGAATTAAACCCACATGTTCAACTAAATTGACAACATCCCCTAGGGTTACATAACTGAGATTACTTAAAACCCCATTAACATACATCAACTAGAATACATTGAAAGTAAATAACACAAGTAATAACATTCAACATCATAGAAAGAAACGAGATATGATAAAGCATTCATTTACATAAATCAATTACAAAGGATCTATTACAATCCTCATTCCCAGAATGAGTACAAATACATAAGTCTGATTATTACAAGGTCCACCTCATACACAAGAGGGGTAAAACAATATCATTACATTATGAGATACAAAAAACAAGAATCCAAAAGTAAGACAAGTGAGATGTCCATCAAGAAGTCTCGCCACCAAGTACTGAAGATCAAGGGGACCCAATGGTTATGGTGCATGTTCCACCCAACCATGTGGTACCCGAAGGACCACCCCCCATGCTAGGAAATAGTAACCAAGTAACATGGACGAGAAACCTACCACCTCAAACCAAAGGTAGACTCATACTGATACAAACTAACTCAACCACACATATGCACAATAAAGTCAAACTCTAATCATGGTTACATTGCTTCCAGACATTATATAATCAAGTGCGCTAAAGAAAGCATACGCACAACAAAACACGGTGTTATCCTAGACAAAGTGTCATCGCAAGGTTTGTCATGAGATATCCTCTGGGCATTCTTCATAGGCTCCGGAAATCCTGGTGACCTCAACCGAATCCCGACACTCATACTAACTCAAGCGGAATCAACTACCTCTCATAGGGACGAGATAGTGATTTTGCCATTCCAGGCCTTCTCACCCACCCCAAGTCTAAACAAACCCTTGTGCCTGTGAGTGAGGTTAACTTATCTTGGTTAATGTGAACTACATCATAATATGCTAAGTATATTTACTTTAGTTCTCAGTTGTTAAAATCACTTCTGAAGGTTTCCCGGTTTACCTCTTTGGGCTCCGGCCCCTAACAAAATCCACTCTTCTAATTGGATAACACACTACAAAAACTAACTCCACGGGTTACTCAAGTGCTACAGAATTGAACCAATATACTCTCTCCAATCCTAGGAGGCAACACAAAGAAAACCACTCCAATACTAGGAGGACACTAGATGCTTATAACACTACCCAAGGGAAATCAAAACAATATTTTAACAAGGGAATGACCCACGTTTAACTGGAAGACTTTACAACCCAACTACTCAACAATCATTCACAAAATATTCTTTAAAAGATACATCAATGAACTCATGCATTGGCAATGAAAAATACTACATTTGGTTATTCTAAAACCATGTTCCTAATCTAATGTTTCTCACAAAAGAGGAACTATTCCATTCTATACTTTATATTGATCAATAATTCTTCATCAAAACTTAAACTTCTCAACTGAATCAAATCATGAGAGTGATAAATTTAACTATAACTAGTTGTTTAGTTGGAGGATGCTTCTATGTTTAACAAGATATTTAACTATAATCTCCACAACGAAACCTCATGCATAAAACTAATATTCGTTATAAAAAGAAATATCTCCCTTCTCATTTGATTCAAGAAATCAACTATATAAAAAAAATCATTCTAATAAGGTTAACTAATTTAATATATAATATTAATTATATTCATAAAATATACATATATATTAAATATCATATATATTTAAATATATAATATAAAAGAATATATATATATATATATATATAAATAAATTAAATATCATATAAATAAAAAAATTAAACCAATAAATTAAAATTAAAATTGAAATTAAAAAAAAAATAAATAAAATAAAAATAAAAAAAATAAACAAACAAAAAACATTGGCGGATGTGACAGGGTACCCCGTACCCTGTCACAGTCCGCAGTTCCCTCCACAGTCGGTACCCTGCGCCGACTGTACATACGTACAGCGGCCGGGTCAATGGGGGCCGTAGTCCCATTGGACAGTGCGTCCCCCATGCGGGTGGCGCACTGCCCAGTGGGTACTGCGTACCCACTGGTGCAAACAGGAAAGTGGGGGCCGAACTCCCCCCAAAGAAAAAATCAATTTTTTTTTTTAAAATGCAATTCGTACGCAGGGTACGTTAACATCCGTACAGCGGCCCAAATAACATTACACAAAACTATAAAAAATTTATATATATGTTTATATAAATTATATATATCATATTCAGAATATGGTATATGTAATGTATATGAACATATATATATAATTTTTTTTCAGAATTTCCTCTTCTAGAGAAATTGAAGAAAATAAGTTAACAACCAGAAAATAAATTTTGCAAACATTGAAACCTTTCAAAACAAAGGTTAAATTCTGAATAGCAAATGAAACCATTCCCTTTTGTTTGTGTTTTCAAATAATTCTAAACACAAGAAGATTGATACACTGATCTAGGGTTTTTTCCACAATTTTTCTAAAAGGGTTTGCATTTTAAAAATAATAATTCTGAATATCAACTATTGAAGTTTAACCTAGGGTTTCAAGAAAAAATCCCCATTTACAAATCTCTTATCATTTAAACAAAATAGGTTAAACTAGGAACAATAAAACAAGGAAATAAAAGAAAACCTGGTTATTTGCAGCCACCAAGTTTCTTGATGCAGAATTTCCTTTGAACTCTTCACAATTTCTTTTCCCACAATGCAAAGAATTTCCAGCCAGCTTCTATCCAATAGCTCCACCTTCTTCATAGAATTTTTCTCCCCTTTCAATTTAATTCCTCAACCAGAAAATAATTCCCTAAACTTTCATCAAAATTTCTCCAACAAATTTCATGCCTGTCAAAAAAAAATGAAGAATCCCCAAATTTTTCTGCCCTAAACTTATAAAACAACAATTCCTCCAAATTTCCAAAATAACCTAATGTAACCCTAATTCACTTTCAAATGCAAAAAATGAATTTACAAGTTAATTTCATTTCTCCTTTTTGAAAGGCCCTAACTTTGACTTTAAAGTAAAATTTCAATTTCTCATAATTCTCTTTTCTTTTATTTAATTTAATTTTACAATTCAAATACACTTACTTAATTATTATTAAATTATCTAATAACTAAATTCAATCACTTGGGATTTAAATTTAATTAAATAAACAATATAACTTTAATTAACTTACTCACAATTATTTATTAATTAAATTTAATCCCTTGGGATTTAAATTTAATTAAATAAATACTTTAACAAAACTAACACACTTTCAATTATTTAATAATTAAATTCAATCCCTTGAGATTTAAATTTAATAAATTAAATAATTCAAATTTAATAAACCAACTTACAATTATTTAATAATTAAATTTAAACCCTTGAGATTTAAATTTAATTAAATAAATAATTTAAGTTTAATTTCAATAATCATTTTAAATATAACCAATGAGTATAACATTAAAATAATATAAAATAAACATTTCATCCAGCCAATGCAATTTTCAAAAGAACTATTTAAAGGTTCAACACATTTCAAAACATAACATAACATCCAATAAGATACAACATGACGCAATCATCAGAACTGACGACACACTAAGGCTAGGGTGTAGACCTAACACATGTTACCAAGCTACTATCTCCCATTCAACTTAACCGTTGGATCGACACGCTCAAACCTGTGGAACTAGGTGGAGTCGATGTCATGTACCTGCAACCTGTAATCAAATAATCAACATGATATATGGAGTATATAATTCATATCGTGAAGGAGAAATCTCGGATTCGCAGGGCGCTCGCAAGCGAGTGATGCGAACCCATCTCCTTCACCAATACACTCATCAAAGACTGACACCAACGTCATAACCATATTCTCATAAATAATCACATGATAATTCTACTGTCATCATTAATTCATCAAAGCATGTAAAATAAAATCAGATAATCACATCACATAGTAATAGTTGTCGCTCAAGAGTAGCGATCAAAACATCATAATAAAAACTTGTCCAGTATCAAAGTAGCTGCAATCCAAGCAAAGCATAAAACAACATGAAACGAGAAGCAAAACGGAGGGGTATTACATCCTCCCCCCCAGGGACTAGGCTTACTCCTGGAAGCCTGCAAACAAGTAGGGGTATAACTCCCTAATTTTAACTACACCAAATCAAAACCTCGATCCCTGAGGGTGAGCATCCTGTACTGGACGACCAACCCCAAAAGTCTCAGCGGTAGCTCCTTGATACCCAGGCTGATGAATATCAACCACAACAAACACACGATGGGCTCTGCCAGCATCTCCCACTGTCGGCTTTGACACCGCTGGTCTCTGAGTGAAACCCGACGTGCTCTTATTGGGGCACATCCTAGCAATATGGCCTTGTTGACCACAAGAGAAACAACCTATTCCTCTACTTTGACCTCTGTCTCCTGCTGGTGCATTAGACTGCTATGCACTGCCCCCAAAAGTGGACTGGATGCTCTGAGCAGGTTGCTCAGAGTTGAAACGCTTTATGCACCTCCAGTTCCTGTCCCTCCTAGGTGGAGAACCACCATCATACTGACAAGTCTGAGAGTCCTTATACTTCCCAAGCGCACTCTTCTGCTGCTGACCACTCTGAGATGGTCCCTACTGCGATCTAGAATGTGCACCTCCTTGAGGCTGACCTCCTCGAACACTAGACCCAGCTCCTGTACCACTACCAATAACAACTCCTGCCTGATCTCCTAGTGCCATAGTCAGGTTCTCCTCCACAAGCCGTGCCTTCTCCACAGCTACCTCCATAGACTTGGGTTCAAAAGCCCGCACTCCTCCACTGATACAGGCGTTTAAGCCCCTGATGAAATGTTGCATGAGCATCCCCTCATCATCACCAATCCTAGCGAACTGCTTAAGTTCATAAAACCGCCTCTCGTACTGGTCTACAGTCAAGGCCAACTATCGTAAGGCATGGAGCTCATCGCCTCTACACTAGCACTAGTGATCTGAGAGAAAATGGGCTCTGAACCGCTCTAGAAAGATCTCCCAAGACATAGTACTCATATCAATGTGGAGCTTCTGCTCCTCTATCTTCCACCAAGTGGCTACAAAACCACAAAGGTGAATAATAGCACACCGTGCTTTAGAATTACTATCATAGGGCTGCATGGAGAAGCATCGATCAAGTCCTATCAACCAAATCTCAGCCTCTAGACCTGTACCTACTCCATCAAACAGTGGTGGTTGTGACCAAATCAGATCTCTCATATGAGAAGATGCTAACCTCTCTAACTGTGCTGGAGCTACTCTCACCCCAGGGTTAACCTTTGCATCTACCCGCTTTAGACCTAGAAGCGCCAAAGCATCTTCCAAAGCTTTTCGGGCAGCTTCGACGCCTGGAGGGTCATGATGTCCACCGCCTCCTAGACCATTCTATGAGGCCTGATGTTCCTCCTGATCTGGTATGAGTGTAACATGTCGCGGAGAGTCATGTTGACTCCCAGCGGGTACCTCTACTAGACCACGTCCACGTCCTCTCCCTCGTCCGCGTTTAGGAGGCATACTCCTACACAGACACAAAAGGGATATTAGACAACGTACACTTGAAAACCTACACAAATAAGCTTAATGGGCACAACATAATCCCAGAGTGCCCAGTGTTTAAACCTAGGCTCTGATACCATGTGTAATGCCCCACCACGCAACCCTAGAGGAAGTTTCAATTCACAAAACAAGCGTACTAATTTTTTTTTAAAAGAAGTGAATTAAACCCACATGTTCAACTAAATTGACAACATCCCCTAGGGTTAAATAACTAAGATTACTTAAAACCCCATTAACATACATCAACTAGAATACATTGAAAGTAAATAACACAAGTAATAACATTCAACATCATAGAAAGAAACGAGATATGATAAAGCATTCATTTACATAAATCAATTACAAAGGATCTACTACAATCCTCATTCCCAAAATGAGTACAAATACATAAGTCTGATTATTACAATGTCCACCTCATACACAAGAGGGGTAAAACAATATCATTACATTATGAGATACAAAAAACAAGAATCCAAAAGTAATACAAGTGAGATGTCCATCAAGAACTCTCGCCACCAAGTACTGAAGATCAAGGGGACCCAACGGTTATGGTGCATGTTCCACCCAACCATGTGGTACCCGAAGAACCACCCCCCATGCTAGGAAATAGTAACCAAGTAACATAGACGAGAAACCTACCACCTCAAACCAAAGGCAGACTCATACTGATACAAACTGACTCAACCACACATATGCACAATAAAGTCAAACTCTAATCATGGTTACATTGCTTCAAGACATAATATAATCAAGTGTGCTAAAGAAAGCATACGCACAACAAAACACGGTGTTATCCTAGACAGAGTGTCATCGCAAGGTTTGTCATGAGATATCCTCTGGGCATTCTTCATAGGCTCCGGAAATCCTGGTGACCTCAACCGAATCCCGACACTCATACTAACTCAAGCAGAATCAACAACCTCTCATAGGGATGAGATAGTGATCTTGCCATTCTAGGCCTTCTCACCCACCCCAAGTCTAAACAAACCCTTATGCCTATGAGTGAGGCTAACTTATCTTGGTTAATGTGAACTACATCATAATATGCTAAGTATATTTACTTTAGTTCTCAGTTGTTAAAATCACTTCTGAAGGTTTCCCAGTTTACCTCTTTGGGCTCCGGCCCCTAACAAAAGCCACTCTTCTAATTGGATAACACACTACAAAAACTAACTCCAAGGGTTACTCAAGTGCTACAGAATTGAACCAATATACTCTCTCCAATCCTAGGAGGCAACACAAAGAAAACCACTCCAATACTAGGAGGACACTAGATGCTTATAACACTACCCAAGGGAAATCAAAACAATATTTTAACAAGGGAATGACCCACGTTTAACTGGAAGACTTTACAACCCAACTACTCAACAATCATTCACAAAATATTCTTTAAAAGATACATCAATGAACTCATGCATTGGCAATGAAAAATACTACATTTGGTTATTCTAAAACCATGTTCCTAATCTAATGTTTCTCACAAAAGAGGAACTATTCCATTCTATACTTTATATTGAACAATAATTCTTCATCAAAAACTTAAACTTTTCAACTGAATCAAAACATGAGAGTAATAAATTTAACTATAACTAGTTGTTTAGTTGGAGGATGCTTCTATGTTTAACAAGATATTTAACTATAATCTCCACAACAAAAACTCATGCATAAACTAATATTCATTATAAAAAGAAAATATCACTCCTTCCCATTGATTCAATAATTCCACTATATAAAAAAAAAATCATTCTAATAAGGTTAACTAATTTAATATATAACTTTAATTATATTCATACAAATATACATATATATTATATATCATATATATTTAAATATATAATATAAAAGAATATATATATATATATATATATAATATATATAAATAAATTAAATATCATATAAAATAAAAAAATTAAACCAAATTACAATTAAAATTGAAAATAAATTAAATAAAATTAAAATTAAAATTAAAAAACGAAATTAAAAAAAAACATAAATAAAAAAATTTCGTAAACGAAATTTAAATAAAACAAAATTTAAACAAACAAAACAACAAAAAAAATAAACATTGGCGGATGTGACAGGGTACCCCGTACCCTGTCACAGTCCGTAGTACCCTCCACAGTCGGCATACCCTGCGCCGACTGTACATACGTACAGCGACTGGGTCAATGGGGGCCGCAGTCCCATTGGACAGTGCGTCCCCCATGCGGGTGGCGCACTGCCCAGTGGGTACTGCGTACCCACTGGCACAAAAAGGAAAGTGGGGGCCGAACCCCCCACAAAAAAAATCAATTTTTTTTTTTAAATAAAAATTTCCACAGCAATTTTCGTACAATACGTACGTGGGGTACGAACGTACACAGGCCCGTACAGCGGCCGAAATAACATTACACAGAAACTACATAAAAAGATTTATATATATGTTTATATAAATTATATATATCATATTCAGAATATGGTATATGTAATGTATATGAACATATATATAATTTTTTCCAGAATTTCCTCTTCTAGTGAAATTGAAGAAAATAAGTTAACAACCAGAAAATAAATTTTGCAAACATTGAAACCTTTCAAAACAAAGGTTAAATTCTGAATAGCAAATGAAACCATTCCCTTTTGTTTGTGTTTTCAAATAATTCTAAACACAAGAAGATTGATACATTGATCTAGGGTTTTTTCCACAATTTTTCTAAAAGGGTTTGCATTTTAAAATAATAATTCTGAATATCAACTATTGAAGTTTAACCTAGGGTTTGAAGAAAAAATCCCCATTTACAAATCTCTTATCATTTAAACAAAATAGGTTAAACTAGGAACAATAAACAAGGAAATAAAAGAAAACCTAGTTATTTGCAGCCACCAAGTTTCTTGATGCAGAATTTCCTTTGAACTCTTCACAATTTCTTTTCCCACAATGGAAAGAATTTCCAGCCAGGTTCTATCCAATAGCTCCACCTTCTTCAAAGAATTTTTCTCCCCTTTCAATTTAATTCCTCAACCAGAAAATAATTCCCTAAACTTTCATCAAAATTTCTCCAACAAATTTCATGCCTGTCAAAAAAAAATGAAGGAAGAAGAATCCCCAAATTTTTCTGCCCTAATCTTATAAAACAACAATTCCTCCAAATTTCCAAAATAACCTAATGTAACCCTAATTCACTTTCAAATGCAAAAATTGAATTTACAGGTTAATTTCATTTCTCCTTTTTGAAAGGCCCTAACTTTGACTTTAAAGTAAAATTTCAATTTCTCATAATTCTCTTTTTTTTTATTTAATTTAATTTTACAACTCAAATACACTTACTTAATTATTATTAAATTATCTAATAACTAAATTCAATCACTTGGGATTTAAATTTAATTAAATAAACAATATAACTTTAATTAACTTACTCACAATTATTTATTAATTAAATTTAATCCCTTGTGATTTAAATTTAATTAAATAAATACTTTAACAAAACTAACACACTTTCAATTATTTAATAATTAAATTCAATCCCTTGAGATTTAAATTTAATAAATTAAATAATTCAACTTTAATAAACCAACTTACAATTATTTAATAATTAAATTTAAACCCTTGAGATTTAAATTTAATTAAATAAATAATTTAAGTTTAATTTCAATAATCATTTTAAATATAACCAATGAGTATAACATTAAAATAATATAAAATAAACATTTCATCCAACCAATGCAATTTTCAAAAGAACTATTTAAAGGTTCAACACATTTCAAAACATAACATAACATCCAATAAGATACAACATGACTCAATCATCAGAACTGATGACACACTAAGGCTAGGGTGTAGACCTAATACATGTTACCAAGCTACTATCTCCCACTCAACTTAACCGTTGGATCGACACGCTCAAACCTGTGGAACCAGGTGGAGTCGATGTCATGTACCTGCAACCTATAATCAAATAATCAACATGATATATGCAATATATAATTCACACTGTGAAGAAGAAATCTCGGATTCGCAGGGCGCTCGCAAGCGAGTGATGCGAACCCGTCTCCTTCACCAATACACTCATCAAAGACTGACACTAATGTCATAACCATATTCTCATAAATAATCACATGATAATTCTACTGTCATCATTAATTCATCAAAGCATGTAAAATAAAATCAAATAATCACATCACATAGTAATAGTTGTCGCTCAAGAGTAGCGATCAAAACATCATAATAAAAACTTGTCCAGTATCAAAGTAGCTGCAATCCAAGCAAAGCATAAAACAACATGAAACGAGAAGCAAAACAGAGGGGTATTACATGTCGCACCCATGCAAAGAAATAGTACCAACGCCGCCTGTACTATGTACAGGGGTGGGTGTACATGGGGGAGGCCGCACCTCCCATGCGGAGTGCATCCCCTAAGAGGTGGGCGCACTACCCATGGCAGGTGCGTCCTACCCTCGGAAACTGTGGCGGTGGGAGTTTGATCTCCCCACTAACCACTCAAATTTATTAATTTTAAATTTTTTTATTATTTTTTTTATATATAATAAAACTCAGGAACCCATCTGTACCTTCCGCCATTAAACACAGTGCGGATTTCTAAAATGGAAATTTCGATAGGGGTTTAAATAAAGGGTTTAATATATAAATTTATTACATATATCTTATATATATTAAATGCAAATTCATATTATATATATAAGCTTATATATATATAAATATATATATATATATTTACCAGAATCTCCATGACTGGTAAAATTGAGAAAAGTATTTATTTTATTTTGTTTTAAAACAGCAATAAAGAAATTAACTAAATTTTTTTTTTCAGAATTTCATCACAAAATCTAAAATGTGTAATTTAAATTTCTTTTAACATTATTCAATAAATTTTACAAAAACAATTAAATATAGAATTTCAAACAATCATGTTCTCATACAAAAGGTTTTCTACAAGGGTTGATTTTCTTTTGAAGAACAAATCTGAACAATTAAAAAGGGTAAAACTTCATTCCAAAACCTAAGTGTTGAACACACAAATTGAGGTTTAATTTAACCCATGTTTCTTCAATTTCCCCCATTTATGGAATTTAAAGCTATAGTAAATTTAAATATTCTTCCCCAAATTTTAATGGATGAAAATCTGATGCAAGCTTTCTCCCAAGATTTCCTGCAATTTCTTCAAACGTGCACGGATCCAATCCAAGAACCTGATAATTGCAAACAAATTATTTTTCAATCAACTCTACAATCCAAAATTGCTCCAAAACCTTCTTTGTGCCAGTTTTGCATAAATTCCTCAAAATTCTTCTCAAAATAAAAACCTTTCAAAAAACTCCTTCCCCAAAATTGAAACATGCATTCATATTAAAACTAAAATATCTAATCTAACCCTAATTTCCTTTTGCATGCAAAGTGAAAATAGATATTTATTTCCTTTTCCCATTTTCGAAAACCTCAAATTGATTTCTAAATGCAATTTCACTTTTCTTTCAATTTATTTAATTTAATTTAATTTAATTTAATTAAATTTAATGCAATAACTCAATTAATTAATTTTAATTATTTAATAATTAAATTCAACCTTTTTCAAGATTAATTTAATTAATTAAATAAATTAAAATTTAATTAATACAATTTCATAATCAACATATATACTTCATCTAAGCATGGATTTCACTTAATATTAAAATAAACTCTATTTTCAACAATGCAATAATTCTAAAAATATTGATTAAATAATAAAGCATCCAACATAATCAATTAACACTAATAAGGTAAAACATGACTCGACAATCAGGACTGATGACGCACTAAGGTTAGGGCGTAGACCTGACACATGTTACCTAGTTACTATCTCCCTTTCAACTTAACCGTTGGATCAACACGCTCAGACCTGTGAAACCAGGTGGAGTCGATGTCATGTACTTGCAACCTGCAACCAAGTAAACAACATAATACAATATATCCAGTATATAATACACACCGTGAAGAAGGAATCACGGATTCGTAGGGTGCTCGCAAGCGAGTGATGCGAACCGTCCTCTTCACCAATACACTCATCCAAGACTGACATTACATCATAATCAGAAATCACGTAATACAACATCTCAAGCTAACTCTACTAACAACTATAATCCACAATGCATGTGAAACAATAGTCAGATAATCCACATCTCACAATAATCAATGTTGCTCAATAGTAGTGATCAAAAATCAAACAACCAGGTGTGTCCAGTACAACAGTAGCTGCATCCCAAACATAACATAAAGCAAAACACACAAAAGTAAAATGGAGGGCTATTACATTCTCCTGCCCAAAGACCAAGCTTACTCCTGGAAGCCTGCAAACAAGTAGGGATATAACTCGCTCATCCTAACTGCATCCTCCTAGGTGGATGAAGTATCATCCCTGGGATCCCACTGTACTCTGATCTGCTCAATATCTCACCCTCGAAGAGCAAGCATTCTGCGCTCCATTACGGCCACGGGCTCCAAAGCCAGCTGCCCGTCCTCTACTTGTAAAGAATCCCAATCAAGGACATGAGTAACATCTGGATGATAAGGTCGAAGAACTGAAACATGGAAAACGTCATGTATATGTGTAAGACTGGGCGGCAAAGCGAGTCGATAAGCAACTGGATCAATCTTTTCGAGTATCTCGAAAGGTCTGACAAAGCGAGGCGCCAACTTAGAACCCTTTCCATATCGTATAGGACTCTTTCGCAAACGTACCCGCAAAAATACTATGTCGCCAATAGAAAACTGATGATCCACCCTATGCGCATCTGCATACTTCTTCTGCCTATCCTGTGCTACCACCAAGTACTCTCTAATCCGATCCACCTGGTACTCCATATCCTATAACATCTCAGGTCCTAACAACACTCTGTCCTCCAATCGATCCCAACTAAGAGGAGTACGACAAAGATGTCCATACAAGGCCTGAAAAGGTGCCATGCCTATGGAACTCTGGTAACTATTATTATATGTAAACTCCACTAGATAAAGATAATCCTCCCACTGTGTCTGCTGATCCATGACATACATGTGTAACATATCTTCGAGGATTTGATTAACTCTCTCTGTCTGTCAATCTGTCTCAGGGTGATATGCTGAACTAAAGTTAAACTATGTCCCCATAGCATGCTATAATGATGTCCATAGAGCTGAAGTAAACATTGGATCCCTATCAGAAATAATCCGATGTGGAATACCGTGCAACCTCACAATATCCTCCATGAACACTTGAGCAACTGATGATGCATTATAGGAAGCACGCATAGGCAAGAAGAGTACTACCTTCGTCAACCTATCGACCGTCACCATAATGGCATCATGTCATCACGAGGAGTTGGGTAAACCAACAATGAAGTCCAGTGAGATAATATCCCATTTCCACTCAAGTACAAGGTGTGGCTAAAGAAGCCCTGCTGGATGTTGGTGTTCAGCCTTCACTCGCTGACACTCCAAACATCGCGCTACAAAATCTGCAATATCCCTCTTCATCCCTGGCTAGAAATACAACTGGCATAGATCTGCGTGCATCTTCTTCACCCCAAGATGGGCTGAACAAGGCACACGATGAGCCTCGGTCAAAACCAAAGATCGAAGGTCACCTACTGAGGGAACATAAATACGCTCTGAATGCCTAAGTAATCCATCTGACTCAAGTGAATATCTTGTAAATCTACCCTCAAGAGGTCTACCTACCTCAATCTCTGCTCTCACATCCCGGTACCAACTATCTGCTAGAAGAGTAGCCAGAATCTGACTCCGTAAATCTACCATAAGAGTCATCTCAAAAATCTCATGCCTGCGTCTGCTGAGTGCATCAGCTACAACGTTCTCTTTCCCTTGAATATACTTCACCTCGAAGTCATACTCACAAAGGAACTCCATCCAATGCCTCTGTCTAGCGTTAAGATTCGACTGAGTGAAAATATACTGCAGACTCTATGATCACTATGTAACTCAAACTTTTTCCCAAGTAAGAAGTGTCTCCATCTAGTCAATGTGTGGACTACTGTCGCTAACTCAAGGTCATGTGTGGGATAATTAAGTTCATGATCTTTAAGTTTACATGACTCATAAGCTATCACTCGTCCCTCCTGCATCAAGATTGCACCTAAGCCCTCCAAAGATGCATCTGTACATACCACAAAATTTGTTATGGGATCAGGTATCGCTAAAATCAGTGCACTAGTCAGCTTATCCTTAAGAACTTGAAAAGCTGACTCACACTGCTCTGACCATTCAAACCTCTTCCCTTTCCTCTGAAGAGAAGTGATAGGATGACCTACCCTAGAAAAACTCTGCACAAACCTCCTGTAATAACCTACAAGCCCCATAAAACTACAGATCTCTACCACATTCGTGGGCGCAAGCCAATCAAGAATAGCTTGAATCTTCGAAGGATCCACAAATATTCCCTCTCCTAAGATCACATGACCAAGATACTTGATCTCAGACTTAAAGAACTCACATTTTGACAAGTTGGCGTAAAGTTGGTTTTCTCACAAACACTGCAAAACCTGTCGCAAATGCTCCTCATGTTCCTATACTATCCTAGAATATATCAATATATCATCAAGAAACACAAGAACAAACCTATCAAGGTACGTGCGGAATACTCCATTCATCAAACTCATGAACATAGATGGCGCATTTGTCAACCCGAATGGTACCACAGTGAACTCATAGTTACCATACTGTGTTCGAAACACTGTCTTATGTATATCTGCATCAAAATACGGAGCTGATGGTATCCCGACTTAAGGTCTATCTTCGAAAAGATGGTAGCACCTTTGACTTGGTCAAACAAGTCATCTATCCTAGGAAGTGGATAACGATTCTTGATCGTTACCTTGTTCAACTGCTGGTAGTCAATGCACAACCGAAGTGAACCGTCCTTCTTCTTCATGAAGATGACAGGTGCTCCCCAAGGTGAAACACTAGGATGAATAAATCCCTTCTCTAATAACTCCTCCAACTGCAAGTAAAGCTCTTTTAGCTCTTGAGTAGTCATACGGTAAGGTGCTCATGAAATAGGCTCTGATCCTGGTACTAAATCAATCTTAAAATCTATATCTCTCCTCGGTGGCATCCCTGGAATATCATCAGGAAAGACATCAATGAACTCCTGAAGAATAGGATGACTATCTAGAGATACCTTCTCCTCTCCATCTCCTAAACCCAAATCCTCAATTGAAACTACAAACAACTGACATCCACGATGAACACATCTCCTCAATTGCATAGCTGAGATGATCCTCAAAGATATCAGTCTCTGTACTCCTATAATATCCACCTCTCCACTGAATGTATTAATGCACCGAATCGACTTACGTCGACAATCAATAACTGCTCGATGGACCTCTAACCAATCCATACCTATAACAACATCATAGGATCCCAGTGGTATAACTCGAAGATCTAAGGTAGTGGAAAGTGGTCCAATCTCCAACCTACAGTCAGGTACTACAGAATGTGATGCAACCTTCGCACTAGATGCTAACTCTACCTACCACCTATCGGCTTGCCTTACGGCACCTAGTATGCAACGTGACACGATCGATGATGAAATGAAAGAATTCGATGCTCCTGAATCAAAAAGAATAGTAACAGGGTTACCCAATAACATACCATAGGTCTCTACTACGGTACCCTGGTGCTCTGCCTGGTGATTATCAACCACTGCAAACACACGATGTACTCTGCCAGCATCTCCCACTGTCAGCTTTGACGCCACTAGTCTCTGTGTAAATCCTGACGTGCCCTTATTGGGACACATCCTAGCAATATGGCCCTGTTGACCACAAGAGAAGCAACCTGTGCCTCTACCATAACCTCTGCCTCCTGTTGGTGCACTAGAATGCTGTACACTACCTCCAAAAGTGGATTGGGAACTCTGAGCGGGTTGCTCAGCATTGAAACACTTCATGCACCTCTAGTTCCTATTACCTTGTCCTTGCTGAAAACCTTTTTGTTTCCCCTAAAATGACTTTTGCTGACTGCCCTGTACTGATACCTGCTGAGTCTTAGGAGGCACAACTCCCTGTGTCTATCTCCCTCGAGCACTAGTCCCAGCTCTTGTACCACCACCAATACTAACACCTGTATGACCTCCCAGTGCCATAGTCAGGTTCTCCTCCACCAGCCATGCCTTCTCCATAGCTATCTCCATAGACTTGGGTTCAAAGACCCGAACACCTCTACTGATATGGGAATTTAAGCCCCTAATGAAATGCTACACTAGCATTCCCTCATCATCCCCTATACCTGCAAACTGCTTGAGTTTGTATAATCTCCTCTCATACTGATCAACTGTCATGGCTAGCTGACGTATGGCATGGAACTCGTCGCCTCTACGCTGACGCCAATGATCGAAGAGAAAGAAGGCTCTGAATCTCTCAAGAAAATCCTCCCATGATACTGTACTCATGTCTATATGGAGCTTCTACTCCTCTAGCTTCCACCAAGTGGCTGCAAAACCTCGAAGATGAATAACAACGCACCGCACTTTGGTGTTACTATCAAATGGGTGCATGGAAAAACATTGGTCAAGTCCTATCAACCGGGTTTCGGCCTCAAGACCGGTACCTACTCCATCAAATCGAGGCAGCTGTGATTGAATCAAGTCCCTCATATAATTCACTGCTAACATATCAGACTAAGTTGTAACTGTCACAACCGCAGGGTTACCTACTGGTACCTCCTATCATGATCCTAATAATCCCATAGCCTCCTTGAAGGCTTTGCATGCAGCTTCGACCCAAATAGGATCTAATTGTCTACCACCACCTCCTGGATCATTCTGTGAAGCCTGATGCTCCTCTTGCTTTGGTATACATGACACATGAGGTGGTGAGTCATGTTGACTCTCCCCTCGACCGCCTACCTGGCCACATCCACGTCCTCTCCCTCATCCGCGTCTAGGAGGAAAAATCCTACACAGACACAAAAGGGTGTTAGACAAGGTACACTAAAAAAAAAAACCTACACAACTAAGCTTAATGGGTACATCATAATCCTAGAGCACCCAATGTTTAAACCTTGGCTCTGATACTATGTGTAATGCCCCGACACGCAACCTTAGAGGAAGTTTCAATTCACTACAAAAGTGTACTATTTTATTTTATTTTTAAAGTTCATTATACATACATGTTCACCTAAAATTGACAACCTCCCCTAAGGCTACGTAACTGAGATTACTTAATTCCCATTAACATACATCATCCAAATTACATTGCAATAAACAACTCAAGTAATGACATACATTCAACACAAGTAAATACAAGAAAGAATAGATTAACCATCACATAATTCCATTACAAGATTACAATCCACATTCCCAGAATGAGTAAAAATACATAAGTATAATAATTACAAGATCCACCTCATAACAACAAGAGGGGTAAATTCAACTAATACAAGAAGAATTACAATAGTACAAGAAGAGAATAACAATATCCGCAAGCTATCCAACTGGATATCTCGCTTCCATGAACTAGAGAACAATGAGGGACCCAACGGTTTTGGTGCATGTTCCACCCTAACTAGTGGTACCCGAAGGCCCACCCCCCATGCTAGGAGATAGTAAAAATACAACATGGACAAGATATCTACTACCTCTAACCAAAGGCTGACAAACAAAACTAACTGACTCAACCATACCTATGCACAATATAAATCTAACACTAACATGGTTACATTACTTCCAGACATAATAAAATCAAGTGTGCTAAAGAAAACATACGCACAACATATACTCAAGGTTATCCTAGATAGAGTGTCATTGCAAGGTGCATCATGAGATCTCCTCTGGGCATACTTCATAGGCTCAGGTAATCCTGGTGACCTCAACCAAATCCTGGCCCTCATACTCACTCAAGGGGAATCAACTACCTTTCGTATGGACAAGCTAGTTGATCTTGCCATTCCAGGCCTTCTCACTCACCCCAAGTCTATACAAGCCCTTGTGTCTGCGAGTGAGGTTAATTTTATCTTGGTTAATGTGAATGCACCCTAGTAGTCTAAATGCTTTGCTTTAATTATCACTTCTTAAAAACACTTTCGAAGGTTACCTGGTTTACCTCTTTGGGCTCCAGCCCCTAACAAAAGCCACTCCTCTAATGGATAACTCACTACTCAAATCTAGATTCCAAGGGTGACTCAAGTGTTATAGAACTGAATAACTCTGTCTCTCCTAATCTAGGAAATGACAATAAGAATCCCACTCCAGCACTAGGAGGAAAACAAATTCATACAACATTACCCAAGGAAAAGACGAATATTAATTAACATGGGAATGACCCACATACACTGGAAGACTTTACAATAATTACATAATTCACCCTTTCCCAAACAATTAACAAAAATAGAATTTAATATCAGAGGTGAACTAGCAATCAATTCCACTATATTTGGATATATTAAATCCATATTCTTATCTAACGTATCTCGCAGATATTGAAATTAAAATGAGATATCAACATGACATTAAAACAATTAAATTTCTTCTTTAAATAAATAAACTTATAACCCTTATCTAAACATCCTCATAAGCACTTTAGTTTAATTTATTGCCCAATAACATGTATGCACTAATAATTCAAATTTGAACATTAAATATAAATACAAATGTCCTAATGAATCTATTATGAAGCATCCTTTAACTATTTAAATAACTTCCTTCTAATAATATAATCCCACTAAATTTACAACATGCTAAGATTATCTAAACACCATAACCCTCTGTTTTACAATAAATTTATCAATCTGAAAAAAAATTAATTAATTCTAGAAAAGAAAATTTCTAAACTTAAGAATCTACTTTCCCCTATTAAATTATAATTATATATTAATATTACTATATAATATTAACATATATAATAATTAATAAAATTAAACATAAAAATAAAAAATTTCATCCATATAACTACAAATTTTAACCACTGGAATCACATACACGAAAACCAAAAAATAAATAAATAACAATGAAAATAATAATAATAATAATAATAATAAAAAAAAAAAACAATTTAAAAAAATAACAATAAAGGGGTCAGAGGGTTGTACCGCCGGTACCCCTATCTCACCCATGCAAAGAAATAGTACCACCGCCACCTGTACTATGTACAGGGGTGGGTGTACATGGGGGAGGCCGCACCTCCCATGGGGAGTGCGTCCCCCAAGAGGTGGGCGTACTGCCCATGGTAGGTGTGTCCTGCCCTGGGAAACCGTGGCGGTGGGGGTTTGACCTCCCCACCAACCACTCAAATTTATTAATTTTAAATTTTTTTATTATTTTTTTTATATATAATAAAACTCAGGAACCCATCCATACCTTCCGCCATTAAACACAGTGCGGATTTCGAAAATGAAAATTTCGACAGGGGTTTAAATAAAGGGTTTAATAAATAAATTTATTATATATATCTTATATATATTAAATGCAAATTCATATAATATATATAAGCTTATATATATAAAAATATATATATATTTACCAGAATTTCCATGACTGGTAAAATTGAGAAAAGTATTTATTTTTTATTTTTTTAAAACAGCAATAAAGAAATTAACTAAATTTTTTTTTCCAGAATTTCATCACAAAATCTAAAATGTTTAATTTAAATTTCTTTTAACATTATTCAATAAATTTTACAAAAACAATTAAATATAGAATTTCAAACAATCATGTTCTCATATAGAAGGTTTTCTACAAGGGTTGATTTTTTTTTGAAGAATAGATCTGAACAATTAAAAAGGGTAAAACTTCATTCCAAAACCTAAGTGTTGAACACACAAATTGAGGTTTAATTTAACCCATGTTTCTTCAATTTCCCCCATTTATGGAATTTAAAGCTACAGTAAATTTAAATATTCTTCCCCAAATTTTAATGGATTAAATTCAGATTCAACAAACAATTTTGAACTTGACAAATGATAATAACAAAAAATTTGCAACCAAAATAATATGAGATGAATCAAACAAGACAAAACCTAGAATCCAAAGCTACTATGAAGATGAAAATCTGATGCAAGCTTTCTCCCAAGAATTCCTGCAATTTCTTCAAACGTGCACAGATCCAATCCAAGAACTTGATAATTGCAAATAAATAATTCTTCAATCAACTCTACAATCCAAAATTGCTCCAAAACCTTCTTTGTGCCAGTTTTGCAAAAATTCCTCAAAATTCTTCTCAAAATAAAAACCTTTCAAAAAACTCCCTCCCCAAAATTGAAACATACATTCATATTAAAACTAAAATATATAATCTAACCCTAATTTCCTTTTGCATGCAAAGTGAAAATAGATATTTATTTCCTTTTCCCATTTTCGAAAACCCCAAATTGATTTTCAAATGCAATTTCATTATTCTTTTAATTTAATTTAATTTAATTTAATTTAATTTAATGCAATAACTCAATTAATTAATTTTAATTATTTAATAATTAAATTCAACATTTTTCAAGATTAATTTAATTAATTAAATAAATTAAAATTTAATTAATACAATTTCATAATCAACATATATGCTTCATCTAAGCATGGATTTCACTTAATATTAAAATAAACTCTATTTTCAACAATGCAATAATTCTAAAAATATTGATTAAATAATAAAGAATCCAACATAATCAAATAACACTAATAAGGTAAAACATGACTCGACAATCAGGACTGATGACACAATAAGGCTAGGGCGTAGACCTGACACATGTTACCTAGTTACTATCTCCCTTTCAACTTAACCGTTGGATCGACATGCTCAGACCTGTGAAACCAGGTGGAGTTGATGTCATGTACCTGCAACCTGCAACCAAGTAAACAACATAATACAGTATATCCAGTACATAATACACACTGTGAAGAAGGAATCATGGATTCGCAGGGCACTTGCAAGCGAGTGATGTGAACCATCCTCTTCACCAATACACTCATCCAAGACTGACATTACATCATAATCAGAAATCACGTAATACAACATCTCAAGCTAAATCTACTAACAACTATAATCCATAATGCATGTGAAACAATAGTCAGATAATCCACATCTCACAATAATCAATGTCGCTCAATAGTAGTGATCAAAATACAAACAACCAGGTGTGTCCAGTATAACAGTAGTTGTATCCCAAACATAACATAAAGCAAAACACACAAAAGAAAAATGGAGGGGTATTACACCAAGATTCAACATTAAAAAGATGTTTAATAATGAATGTTCGCAGTGCTACTAAACGAAGTCACCCTTGCAATTATTATGCAATCAAGTGTCAAGTGTCATATTTATTATATATGGTTCTTGGTTCATATTGTAAGGTTATCTTGCTACTAAATATTTGATCTAGGGCTCCTTATCATCTTATTTGTTTTAAAGTTCAAGCATAGAGTATCTAAATACTTAACCCTTGATTATATTGATTTCTTAGTTAATAAATATTCCAAAGCACCCTATAAGCTCATTTCCATGACACAAAGGTTAGGATGATTAGTTAACAAGAAATTATGTTTGTTTGCATAAATCATACTTATCACTAAACCAAGATGCTATGTCATAGTGAAAATGTAAGCATGAGTGATAACCTTGAACTAAAATCTCATTTCATGATGGTAAAATTAGTAGTAACATTTCTTGGTTATTGGATTCAATATTTTTGTAAAACTTACAACTAGTGTAAATCTACTCTCCATGCAATTATGAATGAGTGTAACACTAAAACAAAAATTCATGTTATGATGATATTTTTAAGAAAAAGCCTTTGTGGGTTTCAATTGGTTTTGGTTTCAAGGCTTATTGGATAAAATCAAACAAATTGTAAGATGTTCTTAGACCTACACACAATTCTAAAATTCTTTACAACTAGTTTTCATAATATAATTAGAAGGAAATAAAATCCTTCGGCACTGAAGGTAGGGAAATTGCAGCTAATTATTATATATGCAAATTTAAATAGCTATTGCTAAGAAAAAAACCCAATGAGAAACACCTAACTTGACGGGGAGATGTTATACCTGTAAAAATGTCATCAATATGTCATTTCCAACACTTCATTGCTTTGCAATCCTCCCTAAACTCTAGTTAACTTCATTCCAATGTGTTTCTTTGCCTTCCCCCGTGCGGTTTCTCCCTCCTTATCCAAAGTGACTCCTTCCTGTCATTCCTCCATTTCTCCTTCATCTAAAGTCCCCTCTTTCTCCATCTGCATTTTCTATGTTCCTCCTTTTCCTTCTACCCTTTTCACTCCCATTTTCCTTCAAAATCAGAGGTTGAATGAGTTGATAGGGGGTTGTGGGGGTTTAAAGATTTTCCCAAATGCCTTTTTTTTCTCACATCCTGCCATTTGGATGACTCAGGCAATGGGGCACCATGCCTTACAATTTGTTGGCCATACTCAAGTCCACGCCCATTTATTTCAAATTTTCTCTTGTTGTCGAATGGAGGAAATCACCTCCATAAATGCTTCTTTGATGTCTTCTCCCAATCCTTTTTCTTACCTTGAAACGAATTTATAAATTACTTCTTTTATTTATTTATTCTTTTCATAGCCTTGATTGACATGGATGTGACAAAAGATTTGGACAAAATGTATATTTTTATAAGTTTCAACCAAGGGTTCTATTATGCCACTAAGTACTTAATCTATAGGAGAATAGTGTTGTGTTTGAGAGGTTTGTTATAATTTGATATAAATGTTAATTTAAACTTAATTTATTTTTATTTTTTAATAAGTATGTTCACATTTTTTTTGTTAATTGACATATGAGTATTTGACAATTTTATTTATTGAATGAATAGGAGTACAAGTACAATATGACGATACTTTTGATTTTTTAATATTAATTCCTATTTTAAATTTTTCTCAAATCTCATTTACATATAGCTAAGAAAACATATACAATTAAATTTTACTACACTTTCCACACATTGATATGTGTAATTTTTCATGTTATATAGATTTAATGTAATTTAAATACACTATACAAATGAAAATATATAAAAGTTAAATAGTGACAACTTCCTTTTTATTCGTAATCCTATCTTAAAAATTGTAAGATTGTCAACATTATCAAGGACAAACACAAAATACAACAATGTGCTCCATGTTGAAATATTTTAAAGGTAATGACTAATGGTTTTTAGAGGGATTAATAAAGAACAAATAGAATGAGTGGATGTGGTTTAGAGTTATAGAAGAAATTTCTTTTTATTGTTAATGGGCCCTTGGTCTACTGGTGAAGTTGAAAGGTTCTAAATGAGCCCACCAAGGATCCAATCTTGTTGAGTGGGGCGAATTTGGTGGAATGGATACCCCTCAGTCAAGAATTTGTGGATGACCTCCATCAAAAAATAAATAAATTTATTTTTATCTATAGTTATTTAAAAAAATGAAAAAATATTAAATTTTTATATAGACCACTTTTAGAATCTAAACTAGTACATGTTGATAAAAAAATTTAATATACCATGATAAATTTTATTATATCAAGATCATAATTTTTTATTTGCGTGTCAATTATACAAATTCATTTCATATCAATAAAACATAGAAAAAAGTAACAACAAACAAAAATTAAAAAAGCTAAAGAATGATATTGTAATAAAAACGCTATGTATTAAAACCATTTTTCAAAAAATATGTTCATAAATATTTAAAGCTTTGAATATTCTTTTAATGCTATTTTAAAGCAAAAAAAAAAATAGGAAATAAGAATGTGGGCTTACTGTTAAAACAATATATTGAAATTTTAGTTTTTTTTATGTCGATGCACATGAATATAATCAAGATAGCCGTTGACAGTAAAAAAGACAATTCAAATTTCCGTTGAGAATAAAAAGCTAATTGGATAGAAAATTCAAATTTAGGCTCGATATTCAGAATAATGGGTTCTGCAAGCAGGGAAAAATGGAGGAGGCTTTTAAACTTTTAGAGGAGATGCGTGGAAATGGGCTTTATCGAGGTACTCTGATTTTCAATGCAGTAATCAGTGGGCTTGAAAAGATGGTAGGAGAGAGCATTAAGCCTAGTGTTGTTACATATAATACTATAATTTTAGTTCTGTGCATTATGGGGAGGTCCCAAGAGACAAGAAAGCTTCTGGATAAAATGGCTGTGAAAGGCTGTGCTCCAAATATATTTATATATAAAATTGTGCAATGTGCAATGCACACGGAGGAAAGAGCAGAAGCAGCTATTGAGCTTTTAAATGAGGTCACTAGCAAGGGTACATACCTGATGGTTATACTTACAGTATCATATTTTTCCTCTATATATCATATGCTTGCCAGGGATTGTATTCCAGACGGTAAGACTTCCTATGTGCTAGTGATTCTTAGGCCATTTTTGGACTGCTCAAAGAAATGGGTTCTGATTATTGAGCAGATTGAAGCTTTGTTGTGTACGCTTCAGATTACTAATCATATCAGTGACGCCTTGGCTACTGCTAGAAAATCACGCCATCATAGACACAAGATCGAATTGGATGAAATACGCATTGGAAAAACATCATGTAATGCTGGAATTGTCTATCATTGAAGGTGATCAGAATTAGAGTTAAGCATTCATTAGTAGAGGCCTTGTAATAGTTGAGTTCAAATTGTAGCTCAATACTCATAAGGATTGTAGACAGTTCAGAGACTTTATTTGCAATATCATTCATCTTGGAGTTTGCACTTGATATGTATTCGGGATGTGAGCTTGCCATCAGGACCTTGATCATAAAAAGGATGATCCATGCTACAACAAGGGAAACAAAAAGCTATGGTAATTTATAGAGAAATGCATAACCCCTGTTTGGTATCATACTATCAAGCAACATTTAGTTTCAACAAGGTGACAAAACTTGAGGTGAGCTTTCTTTTCTCATATTGTCAGGGAATTGTGTAATTGTACATCATTAGAACCACATCAGTATAGGTTTGATCCTATTAATATTATGAATTTTTGTAGCAAAATTAGCAGTAGAGATGTTTATGTTTTGTGGTTTTATTCTTCTAAGTTGTTAAAGTTTATATTAGAAGATTGGTTATAAATATAATCATAATTAGTGAAACACTCATGTGTATTTCCTGAGTCACTGACGAAAGGAAAAAGCACCACTACCACCACTGCTTCTGCTACATTGCTTCTGCTACATTGTTCTTATTGATGGATTGTGGAAAACTAATACCAATTACACATTGTATGTTATTTTAATTTCTTACATTTTGAATCCGCCATCCTCAATTTATTCCCCATCTCTAAAAAGAGTTTGATCCACCACGGAAGAAGTATCAACACACCCTATTTTGTATTTTGAATAAAAAAGTACTACAAGTGGAATATTTTCTATCCCCTGCAATTATAAAGCCATTAATAGTGCCTTATTCATATTTCCATTTTTCTTACACATGGTGAATCTCCTTGCTCCTTGAATGAGCTCTTCTGAATGTTGCAATCTCATGATTGCAGATATTCCCTGTCTTTATGTCATTCGGTCTTCAGACCTTCACTACATTGAGAAGACTGATTGTGCCCAAGCCTTTCACAAACATCAACATTGTTAAGTTGACAGTCAAAATGGTGGAGAAATGGAAAATTTCCCTTTTTAAGCCTCCAAGATTTCTAATCTAGAGTTCAACAAGGATACAGGATAAAGTTGTTTGTTTTTTTTAATCATAAATTGATTAACATATGCCATAAATGTGAATTTGAATTATTCTGTTAGGTGGATATCTGGTGTGAGACCCCATTTATTCTCAAAACAATTTTCAACCAGAAATAAACATGCCTCCTAAAATTTTAGCTTCTATTGACAACAGGAGGGAAGAGTCTGCTCAATGTTGTCAACTAAATTACAGGGTTCTTCCCTGAAGGTCTCTGTACCCGTATCATACGGTTCTGGTACTAGTACCGGCACTGGTCCAGGTCCAGGTACCTCTTGTTCTTATATTATCTTGGGTATCCAGATGTCATAATAAAAACTAAGTTAAAAAAATGCTAGCCCTGGTACAACAGTCATAATAAAAATAAAAATAAATTAAAAAATACAATAAATATTATAAATAAACACACAATTAACTAATCTGCTGCTAGTCTTATAGCAAAAGATTTTCTATTTTAGCAAGAGTCATAATAAAAATAAAAATAAAAATAAATTAAAAAACACAATAAATACTATAAATAAACACACAATTAACTAATTTGCTGCTAGTCTTATAGCAAAAGATTTTCTATTTTAGGAGATGTAGCCCTATTTTGACATTTTGCCATATGGAGGATTTCCCATATTTCTGTAGAGAAGTTCCATCTATGAGTTATGTACCTCAGGTAGATTACTTTTTTCCAATTTTCTAGCCTTGCTCTTGAAGCCTCCAAGCCAGTTTCATCGCCAGTGTCTAATTAAACATGTTTGGATCCTTAACATTGAGACTTCCTGTTGGTTATTTTGTCACATCATTTTTGTGGATATTTAAATTTCATGGATACCACTCTCCACATAAACTTCCTTTTCATATTGGTTAATGTCTAATTCTAGGTTTGCCTGTAGTTTCTCTTTCAATAGTTCTGTTTTTACCTACTAATGTCAACCACTTAGCTGCTTTGGAACTTAATTCAAGTTGTCAAGGCAAACCATTCTGCTCCACTGTGTCTTCCTCAATGAGAAGCCTAAGTATTTGGCAGCCATTTACACTTCTTTAAATTCCAGAATCCACATTATTGCTATCTTTCTTGAGAGAAGCGTTGAAGAAGTTAAGAGCTTTTCTTCGATAATTTGTTGTCCCAAAGCCTATCAAGAGATGGTGAGGAACGATTTCTATTGTCACGCTTAACATTGGATTATTGTGATGAATCAGAAAACATTGGATTAGTGTGGAGAATAAGATTATGTCATCCACAAATTGAAGGTTTGAGTACCTATCCTATTGAAGGATGGCCAATGATTTTTGAATTTCATTTGCTTCGTTGACTTTTGATGGCAGGTGATTTCAATCTTCTGCAAGGAAGATGAACAGGTAAGGGGTAGTGATAGGAGAGTTATGCAGCTCTGTATCCATTATATGAACTGCGACCAATTGCTACTGGCTAATTAACATTGCTTAAGACAGAATTTTTGTATGATCAATTGCTAATTAGCCTGACTAGAGGCTTTGGACATATCTAGTTTAAAATGCAAACCTTCTATCTTCTAGGTTGTTAATTAGCATTTAATCTCTTGAGCAGAAATTTTGTCCCAAAGCTGCTTATACTCTAAGTGGGCCTGAGAGATTATCTCATGCAGTAAGAGTTGGAAAATTCCAAAATGATTTGAAAATGATGCAAGCACAGAGGATCAACTCAACTCAAACTCACTTTAATGAAGCATAACCTCTACAAAGGCACAAACTAAGTTTCTACTTTCCTGACCCAAGCAAGGTTTCCCAAGACCTTCAATCTTCTTAGAAATCTTAAACTTAAGCTACACAAACCTTTACATAAACTGCCCTTTCAAGTTTCCCCCTTTTTATCATAAATCAAGACATTGACCTTGACAATGGCACAATTTTTTTGGATTTTAGCTTCTCCGGCCCAAACCTGACTTTTCAAGACCTCCTCATCCTTTAAGATTCCTAACTCAACACAAATAAACACTCCTCAAGGTCTGCCCTCACATCCTTTTCCCCTTTACTTCATTGACTCATTCATTTCCTAGTAACCATACCATTAAGGACTGTCAAACATATCTTTTCATGCAAACCCTTAAACCTGACTTTAATGATAATTCTGAGTACCCATTTCAATGTTTTAAAAACATATCCAAAATTAAATATTTGTTGCTTCAATGAAAAGTGCTGAAAACTGGACTGGTAACGTGCAAATTAGGCTCATTAGGCTAAGGTCAACATAGGGCTTATTGATTCTTCTAGTTCCAAAGTCAATATCTCACGACCAATTCTTCAAAAATTCATTATTAGACCTGTACAAGCTTATTTCACCTTCAAAAGTTCATTTACCAAGATATTTCTACAAACCCTAAGTGATAACTACCTTGATTGCTCTGTTCTCAGACTGTAACAAAGATTTGAAGACTTACACCTCAACTTTCCACACAACAATCTTATCCAAACGGTCTAAAATTTAAATAATATTAAATCAGATGCTACCAAGATTTCCTGCACCAAATATTAGCCAATTTCAATGAATAAAATGGGAGAAACAAAACTTTTAATAGCTCTGTTTACCCTAGAACACGGTTTTATCTGTTTATAGGAGAAACTCAATATCTCTTTCAAAACTGCTTAAATTTGCATGAGACAAAATATGTATGGAAGGTGATTGAGACCATTACCACATAAAACCAATTAAGCATCCATTTATTCCCGTACAATTCCGAACATAGGCCTGAAACCACTGAAATTCTGAAAAAAATGCACAAAATCAGAGTTTCTCATTGATCTGAATTCAATCACCCACATGTACAAAAGTGTCTACAAAGCCTTTTTAAAAGAATTCAAGCATGAATTTACAACTTCTAACTGATTTCTAACTTCCTACCAACATTCAGACCCTAATGACCTTTCAACTTCCTAATGTTGCTTTGTGCAACTTTTACATTTTTTTGCAATTTTACTAATGTTTGTTGACAACCTTTTACATTTTTGCAAAATACACATCAAATGACTTTTAAATGACTCCTACATGTGATAAATCGTCTGAATGACCTTGGAACATTGAAAAATCAACATGATTGAATCAACCTTCAAGATTTGCTTTATGGAACCATAAGTTGTCCTGATGCTCCTGCATCAGAAAATAATTTTGAATATTGTCTTACATAGAGAAATGAGTTGGAAAGCTTTGAACGAGTTAGTACCCACCTGCCTGGAACTTGGAACCAAATTAGGGGTATTGAAAACCTTGACATCTTTTTTATTTTCCTAGACTCTTCCACTGCCCTGAGCAAATCATCTAGAATAATTGGCTATAATTTTTAATTAACTAATAGAAACCCATCAAGTGCAGGAGCTACTCTTGCCAATGACAACATTACTCTACTTAATTCTTCTAATTTAAGAGTTTGAGTTTGTACACAAACGTGTACATCTCACATACCTGAATAGAGTTGATTTCTTCCCACCATTCATAGATTCGGTAATGAATTTCAGGATGTGATATTCATATATGTAAAAGTTGAAGAAAGAAAACTAAATTGCTTTTATTGATGGTAAGTTTATTTGTCTGTAGAAAGTTGGTGGACAGATCTTCGGTCTTGTGGTTTAATTTGCAGTAGTTGCCTTCATCACTGGTGCGCAGTAGATTGGTTTGTTATTGGATGATGTGTATAAGAAGCTATCTTATTATTAGTAATTTAGGAGAAAATAGCTTTCAAGCCCCTAGGTTGAGTGTGTTGGATATCGGTGTTAATCGTCCAGTCAAGCTCATAGTGATATCGGTGTTTCAGGGGATGGACAGAATTTGGGTAATGTATCCCTGCTTAAATGTTTAACTCGAACATTGTTTTTCTATTTTTCTTAATAAATTTTGGGTGAGGTCATGGGTCATCTAAATGCTTTCTGGGGTATGCATCGACCATATAAGGTTCAGTCTAGAGCATGGTTGCTAGAGTGCTCGGACATGTAAATATGAGTCATTATAGAAAACACCAAATAATTGTTATACAAGTTTGCTTTATGTGAAGGGAGGATCTGAGACATTGTAAATATGAGGATCTGACATTGTAAACACCAAATAATTGTTACTGTCACACAACAAACCCTCTTGAACATACAAAAGTGAGATTGTTGAGCTTTTAGCATTTACAGAATTTACCCATGGAAGAGTTCTAGAAATTTTTCTATAACTTACACTCATATTTCTTAAGGATTTTCCCAACCTTTCTTAAGTTGCAAAGTAAACCAACATCACATTTTGAGATTTTATAGTGAGGGTATTGCTTCTGTCATGCTCTGTATCGCTTCGCTGATTGCAGTCATGCTCTTATGTGAATCTGCAAGGATCATTCAATTTGCTAAAAATATGAAGTCAGCAATAATATGTTCTTGAAATTCCAATTCTTTAATGCACATTGATTTTTCTAGTGCAAAGGGCTGCTCTATTCAGTATATATAGCAAACTTTGTGAAAATTTAACATTTTATGCTAACTTTGCAACCATTGCCCTAATTGATACAATGTTTTATTACATGAAATAGGGATTATCTTATTCTCATCTGTTTGGATTTTTTTTTATCTGTTTAAATGCATAAAAATAATATCTACAAACTCAAAGCATATTCTATTGTGATTCTGAAAATATAATTTTTAAATTGATATGGGTTTTATTTATTTTGATTATTTTCTATTGTGATTGTGGTTCAGAATTATAAATTAATTCAAGAATTTATTTATTCTGATTACTAATAATCATGTTTATATTCATATAGTAAAGTTGCAAGCATATTAATCATGTTTACATCAATATATTGATGTCATATAGATGTAATGGAAGTGTATACCCTTAATTTTGTGTAGTCATCAGATCTGGCAGACTGCTGCATATTTTGCATTGAAAGTAAAGTTGGATTTATTTTTATATATTTTATTGTATATATGCTTTTACAGTAATTTATATGTATATATATAGGTAGATTATCCTTTGCTTACAATATTTTCTGTGCAAAAATGTTTCTATTATTTATTTATTTTTAAAATTTGTGATATTGTAAAACAGAGATATTACTTTTATAGCATACTGTAGAAAAATCAGCAGCTGTAAAAAAAAGTGGAGGAAGACCAAAAGAATTTAGTCTTATTTTGTCTTATATCTACATGGAATATGTGATTGAAATTTAGCATCCATCATTCACAATATTCTACGTAATTGTAGTTGTGCCCTTGTTTATAAATGTTCCGTGAATTTGCCCCTAGCACCAGAAATGAACATTCTAAGCAGTAAAGATAATTTTAGGATGCTTGGATTTAAAACCTATTTGATATGACGGAAAATAATTGTTTTCTTTTTTATAGTTTGTAGGAATCAGACCTAACGAGGCCATGATCACTATAATGCATTTCTCATTTGATTACATGTTTTTTAATATACTTTTATGAAAATGAAGAAGGTGAAAATAAGGAGAAAGAGAACGGAGGTTCTTTTCCAAACCATGAGGGAGGTTGATGTGCTGGATGACGTATATAAATGGAGAAAATAAAGCCAAAATATTGTTAAGAACACTCACCATCCCAGGTTTTTCTCTTTCCCAATATACACATTTTCTCTAAATGAAACATATGACAAAATTAAACAATAGGATGCCTAATTTGCCTATAAATCTAAATTATAGTGAATGTCAAAGAGAATGAAATTTTATGTAAATATCAAAATTTTGTCCTTTGAAATAAATTACAACTTCAATATAAGAAAGTTTCAATTTGCATTTGTTTGTTCAATGTTTTTATGCAATACACAAAAAAATTGCAAAATATAGTGATATTAAGCTAGATGTATAAGAGTTTTTAATTTTAATTATATTGTATATTTTTTCAATCATATGTTCTTGTTTATTGTCCATCATTGAATGTAATTTAAAATGTCAATTGAATAATTACACAATTAAAATATTCTCTCCCTTTCTCCCTCTTACCCTTCTTTCTTTCTTTGTATCAGTTTATTTGGCTCTTTCCTTCCCCTAGTGTTTTCTATTTTTGTTTCTTTCTAGATCTATATATATATATATACTTTTGTTCTTTTGATGATTTTTGTTCTTTCCTTTTGTTTTTACTTTGTCTTCTTAATTTCATTATTATTTTTCCCTATTTTTCAGATTTATCAAAATTTATTTTATTTTATTTTTAAATTTTTATTTTATTTTATGTTTATATGGATTTTTCTTATATTTTTTCTCTTTTTTCTCTCATAGTGTATTTCTCACTCACATCTACCTTTATAGCTCTCTTTCTCTTTTGGCATATCTTTTTTCCTTTTAATTTAATTTTATTCTAGTTATCTATCATTGTCTAAATATCTTTATTTCTTTTAAATGTTTCTCTACATTGCTATTTATATTTCTTTGTTTCTTTCCATCTATTTTTTTCTTTCTATATGGGTTAGACCTTGGCCCCTAGAATTTAATTTTTTGACCTATAGACCTTGATCTACACCCTAGCCTCATGGTTGTGGGCCCTAGATTAATAAACATTTGTCCTATAGCCTAAATAGTTATATCCTAGATTCATAAGTTTTGAACCCTAAACCTTAGGGGCTATGTCTTGTACTTGTGGACCCTAGACCAAGAAATATTACTATTTACCCTTTACCTTAAACGTGTGCATGAACCCTAGTGCTTAGGCTATGCTACTAGATATTTGACCTCAAACAATAGAACATGGGCATTCGATCCCAAGAACCTAGGCCTTAAACTTTAGACCTTAGATCTTCAAACTTCAATATTGAACCTTGGATTATTAGATGATTAAAGCTTGGATCCAAGACCATGTATACTACACTATGAACCCTAGAATTTTAAATGCTAGATTATAAAAAATAATCTTACATTAAATTTGAGAAATCACACATTGTATGCTAGATGTTTACCTTAAAACTTGGAACCTAGACCTTGGTCCCTATCCCTAGATTATAGATCATGAACCCGTAACCAAGAAACCTATACCATTTATTGTGAACTCTTAGAGCTTAGATTTTGGATCACTGGGACCTTAGCATTATGTGCCCTCAACAAGAAACATGTACCATATACCATAAATCATTGGACCATTAACACTTGACCCCATCCTAAGTGCCTTAACTTTAGACACTAGGATGTGGACACTATACCCTTTGGACCTAGGTCATAAGAACTTGACCCTCAAACAATAGAGTATGTGCCCTTATATTGTGTCCCTTGATTCTTAACCTTGGAATCCAAGACTTCTTGAATATTACACATTGAATACTTGATCTTGGGCCCTAGAATTTGGACTATAGAATGAAAGCATGGACCCTATGGATTTAATATTTGAACCAAACCTTGTTTCTAGACACATTATCCTGAAGCCTTTTACCTTTGAAGTCAGATACTAAACCTAGAACTTTAACTTTGGATCCATGAACACTATATGTTATAGCTTGGATTCATCGACCATGCACTTTAGATCAAAAAGTTATTACTGAATATTGTGATTCCTTAGACTCTAGATTTTAGATAATTGGACCTCACACCTTAGACTGAGAAACCTTTGCTCTATGCCTTTGACCATGGACCCTATGATCTCTTCAAAGGTAAAACCAACATGACACCTCTTCATGATCTCTTCAATGGTAAAACCAACATGACACCTCTTCACGATCTCTTCAAAGGTAAAACCAACATGACACCTCTTCCCGATCCCAACATGATAGAATGTAAGACCAAGGTAAGGTGGGTTGGGTTGCAGGATACCTCTGAGTAAATAGAAAAAATAAAAAGTAAGAAAATTCCATACCTTTTTATTGTCAAAATGTAAGACCCCTTACAAGTTGTTGTACACATCCCAAAGGGACTTGTCTTGCCCCAACTTGGCAGAATGTAAGACCAAGGTAAGGTGGGTTGGGTGTAAGGCCAGGTTGCAAGGATACCCCTGAGTCAACAAAAAAAAAAAAGAAAAAAAAATCCATAATTCTTTATCATCATAATGTAAGATCCTGTGTAGACTATTGTATATATCCCAAAAGACTAGTCTCACCCCAACGTAAGACCCCTTCTTGGCCCGAACTTGGCAGAATGTAAGACAAAAGTAAGGCAAGTTCGGCATTGGGTTGGGTTGTGGGGATACCCTTGAGTCAACAAAACAAATAAGAAGAAAGAGAAGTCAATACTTTTTTATCATCAGAATGTATGACCCCTTGCGAGTTGTTATATATATCCCCAATGGACTAGTCTTGCCCTACCATGACACCCCTTCCTTACCCCAACTTGGAAAAATGTAAGACCAAGGTAAGGTTGGTTGGGTGTTGGGATAGGTTGCGAGGATACCCTTAAGTCAACAAAAAGAAGAAAAATTAGAATTCCATACCTTTTCGTCATCATAATGTAAGATTCCTTATAGGTTGTTAATTACATCTCAAGGGACCTCAGAGGACTAGTCTCACCCCAATGTGACACCTCTTGCTGACCCCAACTTGGCAGAATGTAAGACCAAGGTAAGGTGGGTTGGGCGTTTGGTTGGTTGGGAGGATACCCCTGAGTCAACAAAAAAAATAAGAAAGAGAAGTCCATACCTTTTTATCATGACACAAATATAAGACCCCTTGTGAATTATATAAATTCCTAAGAGACTAGTCTCACCCCAGCATGAAACCCCTTCCTGATCCCAACTTGGCAGAATCTAAGACCAAGGTAAGATGGGTTGAGCATTGGGTTGGGTTGAGAGGATACCCCTGAGTCAACAGAAAAAATAAGAAAGAGAAGTCCAAACCTTTTTATCATGACCAAAATGTAAGATCCCTTGTGAGTTGTATACATCCCCAAGGGACTAGTCTCACCCTAGCATGAAACCCATTCCTAACCCCAACTTGGCAGAATGTAAGACATCCCCAAAGGACCCTAGAATTTAAATGCTAGATTATACAAATTAATCTTACCTGAAATTTGATTAAATCAAACATTGTATGCTAGATGTTTACCTTAAAACGTGGATCCTAGACCTTGGTCCCTATCCCTAGATTATAGATCATGAGCCCTTAACCAAGAAACCTATACCATTTATTGTGAACTCTTACAACTTAGATTTTGGATCACTAAGACCTTAACATTATGTGCCCTCAACAAGAAAGATATACCCTATACCATAAATCATTGGACCATTGACATTTGACCCCATGCTTAGAGCCTTAACTTTAGACACTAGGATGTGGACACTATACCCTTTGGACCTAGGTCATATGAACTTGACCCTCAAACCGTAGAGTATGTGCCCTTATATTGTGTCCCTTGATTTTTAACCTTGGAATCCAAGACTTCTTGAATATTACACATTGAATACTTGATCTTGGGCCCTAGAATTTGGACTATAGAATGAAAGCATGGACCCTATAGATTGAATCTTTGAACCAACCCTTATTTCTAGACAAATTATCCTGAAGCCTTTTACCTTTGAAGTTAGATCCTAAACCTCGCACCTTAACTTTGGACCCATGAACACTATATGTTATAGCTTGGATTCATTGACCATGCACTTTAGATAAAAAAACTATTACTAAATATTGTGATTTTTTAGACTCTAGATGCTAGATAATTGGACCTCACATCTTAGACCAAGAAACCTTTGCCCTATGCCTTTGACCATGGACTCTATGATCTCTTCAAAGGTAAAACCAACATGACACCTCTTCACAATCTCTTCAAAAGTAAAACCAACATGACACCAATTCCCAATCCCAACATGATAGAATGTAAAACAAAGGTAAGGTGGTTGGGTTGTTGGATACGTCTGAGTCAATAAAAAAAATAAGAAGAAAAAAAATTTCATACCTTTTTATTGTCAGAATGTAAGACCCCTTACAAGTTGTTGTACACATCCCCAAGGGACTTGTCTCACCCCAACATGACACCCCTTCTCGACACAAGCTTGGAAAAATGTAACACCAAGGTAAGGCGGGTTTGTGTTAGACTAGGTTGCAAAGATACCTCCGAGTCAACAAAAAAAAGAAGAAAGATAAATCCATAATTTTTTATAATCATAATGTAAGATACTTTGTAGGATATTGTATACATTCCAAAAGACTATTCTCACGCCAACATAACACCCTTTCCTGATCCCAACTTGGCAGAATGCAAGACCAAGGTAAGACAAGTTGGGCATTGGGTTGGGTTGTGGGGATACCATTGAGTCAACAAAAAAAATTAGAAGAGAAGTCAATACCTTTTTATCATCAGAATGTATGACCCCTTGCGATTTGTTATATATATCCTCAAAGGACTAGTCTCACTCTAGCATGACACCCCTTCCTCACCCCAACTTGGAAAAATGTAAGACCAAGGTAAGGTTGGTTGGGTACTGGGATAGGTTGCGATGATACCCCTAAGTCAACAAAAAGAAGAAAATATAGACGTTCATACCTTTTCATCATCATAATGTAAGATTCTTTGTAGGTTGTTAATTACATCTTATAGGACCTCAAGGGACTAGTCTCGCCCCAACGTGACACCTCTTCCTGAGCCCAACTTGGCAGAATGTAAGACCAAGGTAAGGTGGGTTGGGTGTTTGGTTAGGTTGGGAGGATACCCCTGAGTCAACAAAAAAAATAAGAAATAGAAGTCCATACCTTTTTATCATGACCAAAATGTAAGACCCCTTGTGACTTGTATACATCCCCAAGGGACTAGTCTCACCCTAGCATGAAACTCCTTCCTAACCACAACTTGGCAGAATGCAAGACCAAGGTAAGGTGGGTTGGGCATTGGGTTGGGTTGAGAGGATACCTTGAGTGAATAGAAAAAATAAGAAAAATAAGTCCATACCTTTTTATTGTGACCAAAATGTAAGACCCCTTGTGAATTGTATACATCCCTAAAGGACTGGTCTCACCCTAGCATGAAACCCCTTCCTAACCCCAATTCGGCAAAATGTAAGACATCCCCAAGGGACCCGAGAATTTAAATGCTAGATTATAGAAATTAATCTTACCTTAAATTTGAGAAATCAAACATTGTATGCTAGATTTTACCTTAAAACTTGGAGCCTATACCTCGGTCCCTATCCCTAGATCATAGATCATGAACCCTTAACCAAAAAACTTATACAATTTATTGTGAACTCTTACCACTTAGATTTTGGATCACTAGGACCTTAGCATTATGTGTAACGCCCCACCACACAACCCTAGAGGAAGTTGCAACAACTACTTAAACATGCTATTTTTTTTTTTGTTTAATTACAATTAATAAGCAAGTTCACTAACTAATGCCAACATCCTCTAAGGTTACGAGATAGAGGTTATATAGAACCTCAACAAAATACATGATTTAAACCATGCCATTCAATTACTTAATAATTAAACACATACATTTCATTTAAGATAATTTACATCAAGCATAAAGATAACTTTCCATTGCATTAATCCATTATAAACAATAAGATTACAACCCTCATTCCCCGAATGAGGTAAGATCAATAAACATAATTACAATTACAACTTCCACCTCGAAACAATTGAGGGGTAAAATAATAAGAACAACTGAAATGAAATAAGGCATGAATTGATACAAAATCCAACGAGCTCTCCAACTGGAAGTCTCATCCACAAGAACATGAAGAAAGAATCCAACGGAATTAGGTGCATGCCACCCAACCAAGTGGAACCCAAAGGCCCACCCCCCATGCTAGGAGATAGTAACAAGGAATCCTAGCCAAGACCATCTACCTCTAGACACAGGCTAACAGAAAATTGAACCAAACTGAATCAATGAATCACATGAACCTCACAAGCACATAACAAGTACATCTCAAGTACAACACTACATGGTCACATTGCATCCAAAAATAAAGCAGATCAAGTACATTACGAGAACCATACACATAATAATCGAATACCAACTATGGTCACATCAGGTATGTTAAGGAAACCATACCCATAAAACAAAACCGACCGTTGTCCTAGACAGAGTGTCATCACACAGCTCGTCATGGGTTATCCTCTGGGATTCTTCCTAGGCTCCGGCCCCCATAAGAAAAGGTTATCTTGGTGACATTTACCGAATCCCGACCCCCATACTCACTCATGCGGAATCAAATACCTTTCATACAGACAAGATAGATGACCTTGCCATTCCAGGCCTTCCCACCCATCCCAAGCCTAACCAAGCACTTGGGTCCATGAGTGAGGCATTAATATCTTGATTAGTGAGAAGTTAGTCCTAAACTTCTAAGTATTGTTTTAGTTATCACTTGATTAAATCACTTCCGAAGGTTATCCTGGATACCTCTTTGTGCTCTGGCCCCTACAGAAGCCACTCTTCTACTTGACAACACACACACACACCAACCAAACATCAAGGTACCAAGGTGCAACAAACAAGATATCACGACCACGCCTTTCTCAGGAGGCGACACAAACTGAAACACACCCCAACACTGGAGGCAACAAAACATATAACAAGGCCACTTTATACAATGAGACACGGATCCCATAACCCTCTCCTAAACCAAGGAGGTACAAACATTCCCGTTTGTGAAAACCAGGTTATAACATAGACACAACCTCATGCACTATCCAAGAGAATTCACAATAGGTTGACATCACAAACAACAACCCATAGAACTGAAAAACCAATCTAGAAGACTGATGAGTTAAATACACTCAACCCCTTTCCCAAAACATGAACACTGAGGAAATAATCACATAAAGCAATTACACTTGGAAATAAACTAATTTTTGGATATATTAAATCCATTTTCCTTAGTAACACTCAATAGTTCATTGCACAACAATCTGATTCAAAAACTTCTCTTCTGACAAGGGATGAAATTTATAACAACATTTTCTTTTCCATTTATGTTTAAAATAATGATAAATAAGGGTTTACTTATACAGTTCAGAGAATATCATTAAACAAATAAATAGATGTTTCCCTTGTTCGTCATAATTATTTCAAAAATAATTAACTCATCTATTTAAACATATCCCTTAAAACACCAATACTGGTCTACCAAATTTAAACTTTTAGAGTCAATATAATATTTCGCCTATTATAGTTTAATATAGAATTTCACGATTACACTTAATTCTTGCCAACATTTAAATCAATATTATTCCTCTTTTAAAATAAAATAATATTTAAAAATAGAATAATGATTTATTAAAGTTATCATGCTTTCAATTATCTTAAATTGCCTTAAATCATTACTTTTAAAAAGAATCATCAACTTCCTATGCAAATTAAATTTACATCACAATAAAAATATATGTATATATATTCAAATAATGTATATACATATTAATATTTTAGAAACTATATAATATAATATTTTAAATATTATATTATAACTCTTTTTACAAATATATTTATTAATATTTTATTGTCATAAAAATATTAAATATATATTTTAATATATATATATATATATTTTAATGCCAAATGGCCATCCTCGAACTGCACACGGCGGATTAGGGCTGGGCGACCACACAGATTCTTCTTGGTTGCGTGTGGGTTAGGGCTGGTTGGGCCGACTTGTCCCGACCGCGGTTTTCTTAACAGTGGATGGAAGAATGGAGAGGTGGCGGCGGTTTTTAGGGCGTCGGCCACAAGTTTCTCACCAAGCAGCAGCGGTTAATTGGTCGGCCACCACCATTGGTGGCGCCGGCCACCACCGACGACGGTGGCGGCTGTGTTAACAGCAGCCACGGGTGGAAGGAGGTAGCGGCCGACAAGCGGGCAGAGGAGGTGGGGAGCGCGTGGGGTGCACTAGGCGCGGCTCCCCACAGTGCCTCCTATGGCGACTGTGGGTCGAGCCCCCAGCCCCCACAACCCACAAAAATTTTATTTTTATTTATATTTTTTATAATTCCAAAAGAATTCGAAACCCCTCCACTGTGGATTTCAAAAATCCGAAAATCATCTTTTGATTTTTTTTTTTTAAAATTTTTGCCAGGGATTTAAAATATAAAATTAATAAGGCACAACTATGAAAAGTATATATATATATATATATGTATGTATGTATTTATACATATATATGCATATTCAATTTTAATCCAAATCATAACTCTAGGAGAGCAAATAATTCACAGAAATGTACAACTACAACCATATTGAAATTTTTCTTTGAAGAACAATAATTTCAACTAGAGGTTTTTCTTTCCTTTTAAATTTTGAAGCAAGAACAAGATGGGTTTAATTTGTAAACCAAGCTTAGGTTTGAATGTTTCCAACAACAAAACATAGATAATAGCACAACTAAATTTAATAAACAAAGAACCTGGTAATTTGAATTTGAAGAAGATCCAAGTGATGCTCAGAACCTTGCTTTGATTCCCTCTTCAGATCAGCCATTTTATAACTTCAAACCAAAACCCACAAAACCAACAATTCTTCCTCTCCTCCATTTCCAATTTTTCCAAAAACTCCCTACCAAAAATTGAGAAAAGAAATTCAACCATAAGGATAAAACCCTAAAAATCCTACAACCACCTTCATAAATTTTTGAAAACAGAAAATGCAAAATATCTCATTTCTTCAAAATTTTGAATTCAAACTTTCAAATTGACTTTTAAATCATTTTCTTTAATTTTTTTAATTTCAACAAATATCCAATAATTTCCAAAATGAATTTGCTTAATTCAAATTAATTAATTTAATTAATTCAATAAAATAAATCTAATCCAAGATTAAATTATTTTATTAATTAAATTTAATTTAATTTAATAACTATAAATAACATTTTCCACATTATAATAATATTTATTCAATCAACAACTTAAATACTAAAACCCATTTAATTCCTTTTTCCAACTTGCAATTAAATAACGAAGAGAGGGAATTTAAATTCAAAACAAACACAACCCAACAAACACCTGATGACATACAAGGACTAGGGTGACGACTTGGCAGGGAAACCTAGCTACTATCTCTCAATCGAATACTGTTGGGTATTGAACACGCTCCAGCCTGTGAAACAAGGTGGAGTCGATGTCTTGTACCTGTCAACCTGTAATTCAAGTAAACAATAACAGATAATATGAACAGCATAAAATACACACCGTGAAGAGGAAATCACAAGATCGTAGGGCACTCGCAAGCGAGTGATGCGATACTGTCCCCTTCACCAATACAATGCAACTAATTGACAAATCTAACATACTAATATAATCCAAAGCATAAAACATCTTTAATTCAAATAACCACTATGCTAGTCGAAAGCATGGAATAAAGATAACATCTGAATAACCAGAAACACATCACAACAACATACCGACACAAGGACAAACTATCTAACCAGAAGGAAAAATGGAGGGGTATTACATTATGTTCCCTCAACAAGAGAACATATACCCTATACCATAAATCATTGGACCATTGACATTTGACCCCATCCTTAGAGCCTTAACTTTAGACACTAGGATGTGGACACTATACCCTTTGGACCTAGGTCATAAGAACTTGACCCTCAAACCATAGAGTATGTGCCATTATATTGTGTCCCTTGATTTTTAACCTTGGAATCCAAGACTTCTTGTATATTACACATTGAATACTTGATCTTGGGCCCTAGAATTTGCACTATAAAATGACAACATGGACCCTATAGATTGAATCTTTGAACCAAACCTTATTTCTAGACAAATTATCCAGAAGCCTTTTACCTTTGAAGTTAGATTCTAAACCTAGCACCTTAACTTTGGACCCATGAACACTATATGTTATAGCTTGGATTCATCGACCATGCACTTTAGATCAAGAAACTATTATTGAATATTATGATCCCTTAGACTTTATATTTTAGATAATTGGACATCACACCTTAGACTAAGAAACCTTTGCCTTATGCCGTTGACCATGAACCCTATGATCTCTTCAAAGGTAAAACCAAAATGGCACCTCTTCATGATCTCTTCAAAGGTAAAACCAACATGACACCCATTCTCAATCCCAACTTGATAGAATGTAAGACCAAGGTAAGGTCGGTTGGGTTGCAAGATACCTTTGAGTCAATAGAAAAAATAAGAAGAAAGAAAATTTCAACCTTTTTATTGTTAGAATGTAAGACCCCTTACAAGTTGTTGTACACATCCCTAAGGGACTTGTCTCACACCAGCATGACACCCCTTCCTGACCTCAACTTGGTATAAAGTAAAACCCAAGGTAAGGCGGGTTGGGTGTTAGGATAGGTTAGAAGGATACCCTCGAGTCAACAAAAAAAGAAAGAAAGAGAAATCTATAATTTTTTATCATCATAATGTAAGATCCTTTGTAGAATATTCTATACATCCCAAGAGACTAGTCTCACCCCAACGTAGCCCCTTCCTAACCCCAACTTAGCAGAATGTAAGACAAAGGTGGGGCAAGTTGGGCATTGGGTTGGGTTGTGGGGATACCCTTGAGTCAACAAAAAAAATAAGAAGAAAGAGAAGTCAATACCTTTTTATCATCAAAATGTATGACCCCTTGCGATTTGTTATATATATCCCTAAGGGACTAGTCTCGCCCTAGCATGATACCCCTTCCTCACTCCAACTTGGAAAAATGTAAGACCAAGGTAAGGTCGGTTGGGTGTTGGGATAGGTTGCGAGGATACCCCTACGTCAACAAAAAGAATAAAAATGAGAAGTCCATACCTTTTCATCATCATAATGTAAGATTCCTTGTAGGTTGTTAATTACATTTCATGGGACTAGTCTTGCCCCAATGTGACACCTCTTCCTAACCCCAACTTGGCAAAATGTAAGACCAAGGTAAGGTGGGTTGGGCGTTTGGTTGGGTTGGGAGGATACCCTTGAGTCAACAGAAAAAATAAGAAAGAGAAGTTCATACCATTTTATCATGACCAAAATGTAAGACCCCTTGTGAATTGTATACATCCTTGAGGGACTAGTCTCACCCCAACATGAAACCCCTTCCTGACCCCAACTTGGCAAAATGTAAGACCAAGGTAAGGTGGGTTGGGTGTTGGGTTGGATTGGGAGGATACCCCTAAGTCAATAGAAAAAATAAGAAAGAGAAGTCCAAACCTTTTTATCGTGACCAAAATGTAAGACCCCTTGTGACTTGTATACATCCCTAAGGGACTAGTCTCACCCCAGCATGGAACCCCTTCCTAACCCCAACTTGGTAGAATGTAAGACTAAGATAAGGTGAGTTGGGCCTTGGGTTAGGTTGTGTGACACTTCTTCCTCACCCCAACTTGGAAAAATGTAAGACCAAGGTAAGGTGGATTGGGCATTGGACTGGATTGCGGGGATATCCCCGAGTCAATAGAAAAAATAAGAAAAAAGAGAAGTTCATACCTTTTTTTTGTCAAAATGTAAGACCCTTTATGAGTTATTGTGTACATTCCCTTGTATACATCTCCAAGGGATTAGTCTCACCCTAGCATGAAACCCTTTTCTGACCTCAACTTAGAAAAATGTAAGACCACGGTAAGGTTGGTTGGGCATTGGGCTAGGTTACGAGGATACCCTTGAGTCAACCAAAAAACAAGGAGAAGTCCATACCTTTTTATCATCATAATGTAAGATCCCCTTGTAGATTGTTATATACATCCCCAAGGGACTAGTCTTGCCCCAGTGTGACACATCTTCCCGACTCTAACTTAGCATAATGTAAGACCAAGGTAAGGCAGGTTAGCCATTGGGTTGGGTCGCAAGGATACCCCTAAGTCAACAGATAGAAAAAAGATAACTGCTTACCTTTTTATCATCTTTGAAAGGGGTTTTAATTGAAAGATTTTGATTAATTGAAGACCAATTTACAAAAAAAATCATATTGTGGTTTTAGTGTACCTGTCAATTAATACACCAACAATCCATTCATATTAAGTACCATAGCATCCTTCTCCTCTGCCCTTTGAATGAAAGGTTCCTTAGAAGAATTTCTATCCTCCATGATATTTGCATATAACACTATTACAAAGGGGAAGAGAGGTGTATTATGGAATCAATCTAGAACTAATGAGGGATGGAAAAGATTAAACCAAAATAGGTAAACCAAATTTTTTTTTTCATAGGATTGAAATCTAGGAACTGTGGCTTCACCAATCAAAATTATTTCTTTATTTTCTCTCTCCATACGCCTTTCTATTATTTATCAATTATCCCACAAAGCTGGTTTACAATTTCTGGAAGATTCTGATTTTTGCTGAAATCACATATTTTTTAAAATATAATGATTTAAGCCATAAAAAATTTCATTTTAAGGATTCTAATTGAAGAGGTTTGATCAAACCACCTTAGATCAAACCCCCTTACATAGAACCCCGCTAGTTTTAAACCATACCTACAACGGAGTCTCCTTTACACCTATCAAAATGTTGATAAAAACCCACTTTTGATTTACCTTTTGGGGGATCAAATGAATTCATTTAAAATTTATTTTAAATGATCATGGTAGCCCTTGGAAAAAATTATCCAACAAATATAATTTTAATATGTTTTGGTTTTATTATGTATGTATTTTTTTAGTTTTATTAAACATAGGTTTTTCACCAAAAAATCAAGATCTTTGTTCTGCACATGTGGAAAAATAGCAAATTATCAAAATAAAATTTTGAAAAATATGTTCAAGCTGGGTATTGATGTCTTTGATCCACTAAAAAAATAAAAATTGAATTTCGATACATATAGAAAAAGTTATGTTGTATATGGTCTGCCTATGTCTGAATTGTAATTGGTTTGACTTCAAAACTTGATTAAGGAAAAAACATTCTATAAAACACTATTAAACCAAATGAAATTACTAGATATGGTAGTTACAAATCTAAATTCGAAAAAATTAGAATTTTATCCTTCATACAAAAAATGTTACGTTGTATACGTTGAGCGTCACTCCTTAAAAATGTTGTTTTTACAAAAAAAATAGCTTTCGAAGGAGATGTAAAATAAGTGCAATCTGATTCCAAAAAAATTGAAAAATATATATTTAGAATCTATTGACAAAATTCACAAATCTCTAGCTTTCATCATCTTCAATTCGTCATGGTTTAGCCGCTATAGGAGCCCGAATGTGAAGATTTAGTTAAAAAAATTAGTTCAATGTCCAATTTGCCGAAAAATTGTAAACCAGTATTGTGGGATCACCCTTATTTGTTATATATTTTTCTCATCCTCAATTACCTCTCTTCATTTGTCTATCTTCCTTGCCCATCTCTATATTTTCACATTTTTAAATACTTTTCTATGTTTATTTATCTTTATTCTTTTTTGCTCACTCACTCTCTATTTGTTTTGTTCTTTCCATTTATCTTTCATATTTCTTTTTTTTTCATTTATTTGTTTTATTCCCTCATAAAGGTGACCTTGGTTCATGAATTGCTAAACCAAATCACCATTTCTAAATTAGTTAAGGATTTGATTGAAAGGTTGGAGATTGAGGAAAAAAAATTCTTTTATGTGCATTATATAGGCAATGACCATGTGGATGTCAATTGTGTAAGAAATCCAACTATTAAGTGACTCAACACTCAGTCCCTAAGGAAAATAACATAAAAATGAAGAGTTCAATTAGAACTAAGGAAATCAAAGAATAATACAAAACAACAATAAATTTTGTCTTTTTTTTTCCTTGTCTCACTTTTATACTTTGTTTATCTATTATTTTTGTCTCTTTCTATTTATATCTTTTTTATTCATCTATATCTCTTATATCTCTTTCGTTGTCTATCTTTATTTTTTCTTTCACTATTTTCTCTTACATTTTTTTTTTCGTTTTTTACTTTTCTTATATTTTGTTTTTGGGTTTGCTTCTAAATTTTATTTTATTTTTAAAATTATCTTTCATTCCTTTTATCTCTCCTCTCTTAAACTTATTTTCTATCTAGATAGTTTTAATCTCCTTTTTGATCTCCTTTTTTTTTCTTCCTCTGTTTTTCTATCTCTTTTTTGTTGTTGTTTGTTTCTATCATTTTTTATTTTGTACTAAGAATTTATTTATCTTTTTAGTTTAATAATCTTTTTTCATATTTATCTTTCTTTATTCCTTTGATTACTTTTTATAAGTTCAAATTTTTACCCTTTTTTGTTTCTATATATGTCCATCATCCATTGGTTTTTAATAATTTTCACTATTTATTTTTTTCATTACCTTTTTTTTATTTATCCCTCTCTTTCTTAATGTTATTTATTTGTTTCACCCTTTATCTAGCCCATTTTTGCTTTGTTTCTTTTTTATTTATTTTTCATTTGTTTTAATTTTATGTTTTATTAGTCATTCTACCTTTTTTCACTATTTCTATGTCTTTCCATCTCTTTCTCCATATAGCATATAGCTATTCTTTTTTTTTTTTTTCATCTTTGGTTTTTGTATCTATTTTCTGCTCTTAATCTCTTTCATTTTGCTCTATTTTATATATATATATATATATATATTTTTACCTTGCTTTTAATACCTTAATCATGATATACATACCACTAAGTATTCCAAGGAGTAGGGTATATATATGGTACACACTACACACATTTAAATACTAAGTGGCTGCAATGATAGCACCACTTAACCGTAACACCCTGTCATGAATTCTAATAATTTTCTTCAATTAATTCTATGACTATTAGTAAGAAAATTCTCTTATAAAATTCATCAAGACAAAACTCCAAAAAACATACATGACTAAATAATATTATTAGTGTTATATTATTATATTCATGCTTGATCATCCTACTTGTGATTATTACCCATATTGTTCTTCTTCTTTTATTCAACTATGTTTGTCTTGTTTACAACTTATCAATACAAGTAATACCACTATTTTTTTTTCACAACATGCTAAAGAAGGTTTCCTACTTTATAAGGAAGATAGTTCACCATTTTCATTTAAACATCACAATATGAGAAAAAGAACATGTTCAATGCATAAAAGTAATTCTCACAACTTATTAATATCTAAATCTTGCATTTCTCTATTTAAGGTTGAACCATATAATCACATGTTATAATCATCAGTTTTTACAATCATAGTCACATTAGTTGCTTTCATTTATTTATTTTTATTTATTTTAATTCCCCAACCACTTATTTTTCTTAAGATTACACATGGTTCATTACCAAAATTTAAAAAAATTGATTAATCATCCTTGTCCTCTAAGGACAACACCCACTTGTGTAGGTTATTGATTGTCAAGATGAGATATAACATTTCTTATTGGGATCTAATTGCCATGTCCAAAATTTTCAGTGGAAAATGCAACAATTTTTTTTAAAAATAAAATTCTAAGGAACCTTTTATTACCAACGAACCATATGATGATCAAAGACAAAACAAATCCAAACTAATTTGAAGACTCTCCCAAGGAGGAGTACCGAATAGTTGACACTCTTATACACGATATCATTCATACTTATTCATTACCTTAATTTTCCCAGCACAAATTAACTAAAGAAATAGGTTTCCCAAACTGTTCTCATATTAAACGCGAATAGATTTTACTAAAGTTGAGGAACCACTTGTTAATATTAAATACCCCTAAAACATAAAGTAATTGCCTGAGGCAATTTTTTTCTTTTGCAGAAATTTATTAATCATTTATCCATATAACCTATCCCAAAAAAAAGAAATACACCTTCCTAAATACTCAAGTAAAAGCCAAAAAAAAAAAACAATTTTAATTATCATTTTGCTTATTATTTAAAAATAAGAATAAATTAACATTTCATTACTTTTTTAAATAATAATTACTTACATAACTATAATATATATAAAACAATTACTTAAACTTAAAAAAAAAAACATAAAAATAATTTAAAATGCTAATATTTTTAAAATCCATTTAAAATCAATATATTTTAATTTTAATTTTTCTAACCCTAAAGGCCATGTAAGCCTCCTCTTTAACTTTTAATTCCTACTCTTTTCTTTTAGATTTACTTGTATGCTTTATTTTTTTTCTTTTATAAAAGTCATACGTTTCTAATTATATTAGAGGATCTTCTTTTCTTTATATTTGATTTTTTTTCATAGAACGAAGGGAAGTTTATTTCAAAGAGAATGGTGCTCTAACTATAGGGTAGTTCAATTAACAATGTGGCTATCCATTCCTCCATGCTTGCCTAGCTAATTAATGGGTGGTCTTTTCATGAAAATTTAGTTCCTGGTTAATTTTCACTAACAAGCAGGACATTGCATGATATGTCGATTTTGTATTAAATGGTTAGGTTGACTGGCTACAGTGAAATTTTTCATAAAGTGCACGCAATTTGATGGGAACTATTAATGTAACTTATACATTCAACTACAAGTTCGTTGGTTTCTCAACATGGCTTGCAGGATGACTTGACAGGAGGAGAGGAAATTCTAGTCTTCTACCAAGAAATTTATCGTATTAATAATGATGTTTCGACCTATCTTCCTATTGTTTTACCAACCAACATGAAATCATATACATTACTTTATAATGTAAGCAAAAACTGCCCTCGTGTGACAGAGTTGACAAGAGTGAAGAATTGCTGGATTACAATGGTAGTGGTGCCTTACTGACTCGCCCCTTTAATTGAAAGCTAATCTAAAAGTTAGCGCCTCTACTTCTTCTTTCCTTTATTCTTATATTTTGCTATATATCTTTTTCTTATTTATGTTCAGTATCTCAGGTACTAATTTTAATCATAATCTATTATCTATGTAAATATCTATCTACCATGCATTCTATCAGAGGCATAACCAAGGTGCTCGTTTATCTTGTATTAGGGTCTATCGATTATTATGGCTCCCCTTACGTTTTTGACCCTTGAAGTTTAGAATGTTAGCTATAATTTACTTCTGCACTAGCTACCTGGTAACGATGTTTCTTATTATCTAGCTGGGCAAGCTTTTGAGGTGGTTTGGGGTCACGCCTGGCTGTAGGACCCTAAATAGTTGTCCTCAAGAAATACTAGAAACCATAGATTGCATTCAATGGTTTTCTACAGTTTAATCAAGCATTCCTTGTGACAGTGAAATAGATAGACGTCTCCACTTACTGGGGTTCATGCTCTCATAGGCATTATTCAATACTCCCCTTAGGCTTACATAATCCTGTGTTATATATATTTTTTCAATGTGATGTTTCCCCTCTCTCTCTCTTTTTTCATTCTCATGTTCAAATCTCCAAAATGTCTTTTTCATTCGCTACATTGTGAAGGGTTGTTATTTGGTTTGTAGGGATTCTCCAATGAATGTTTGATCATATAGTTTCTTGTTGAATATTAGTTACACTTGCTCACTATTTTATGCACGATAATTAGTTTACTGTTTACTTGGTATTGAAAATTTTATACAATGAACCACATACGTCTGTTTTTCAGATTTACCTCTTTTGTTTTTAGTAATTTAGCAAAGACAAAATGGGCATTAACAAAGAACAAATGCTTTGTGGAGTTGGGCATTGATTTTGTCCAACTAAGAAGGATTATATGAATGCCCAGATTCTCACATTTTTGAATTATGGGAGCTATGGCGTTATTGGATACATTAGATGCAATAGGTTGACTATGAATAGGGACACCAGTGGATAACCCCACTATAGCCAAGGACATTCTCAACAAATTTGAGCCCTATGTCTAAAGAAAGCCAACCTAGTTGCACACCCTTTAAATCATTATTATGTTATTAAGTTTTTTTTTTTTTGTTATAGATATTTTCTTAAAACTAAATTCTAAAACTCACTTTACATTCAACATTATTTAAAAAAAAAAAAGAGTTACAGTAAGTAAGAACCAGCAGACAGGTATATCAGGTTTACTTTTACTTTTTTTAAGTTTTGCATAAACATTTAAATCTTCATTAAAATAAAATATAATATTCATCTTTTAACATGCACGGTCACAAAAAAATATTGGGGCTAAGTGATTTTATTTATATACCAGTGAACTTAGCTTTTCTTTTTTTTTCCATTCTTTTCATATTACATCAAAACAACAGCTTTCCATATTACAACAAGTTGAAAGGAATACAGTGAAAGACATATAACTATTTAAGGCTTGCTCTCCACCTTACCATAATAGCATCATGGAGCCACGTGGGCTCTAGCCATACCCCCAAGCAAGAAATTCTTTAACTCCACAATGATAAATGGAGTCTTTTCTTATTTGTACAAAAGCGATAGGCTTAACATAGCACAAATTTCATATATCTAGGTTTTCTACTTTCTATTTTCAACTAGGATACATTCCATATGTCACCTTCTTACTATCAATAACAAGGGTAAATCAAAATCGGAAAGGAAAATTCTCTTTTTTCTTTAGGAGGAGGAATTTAAATTTTTTATCCATGTTTCATCTTCCATCCAAGCCATCTTTCTCTCTATCTTCCCAAAGAGGTGAACTCCTCTCATCTCCTCATTATGTCTACCATCTTCATTCAAGTTCTCCAAGAGGAGAAGTGGGTAACACCCCACCCATTCTTCATCTCCAAAATATATAGGGTTTTGAACTTGCAACCTTTGGATGGGGAGGTGTGGATTATACCTACCTCCATCAATGAGAGTCCTTTCCTTATTGAAGAAGGAACATGCACTTGGACAACCCCTCCATCTTTCCACCCCATCCTCTCTTCAAAACTCATCACTCTCCATAATGATGAATTTTCAGGGGTCAAATCATGTCCTAGGGCACTATTGTATACCTACTTGACCCCTACCACTATGGAATAGACCCTAGAGGGTTTAATTTTGCATCCCAACCAAGGAAATTGACCAACAACCCTCTTTAAAGAGCCATTTAAAGATCTATCCGAATTTCAACTTGGATAATGTTTCTAAACCTTATCCCCCAACTTACAATCACTTGGCACACAAATAAATACCCCCTCAACCTAATATAAATCATCCCTTTTATATCAACCCTTACCACCTTACTCTATCAACTTATTAACTTTATTTCCTTCTAAGCCTCAAAAGATGATCTAATTCATCACCACAAGAAGATGTCTTTTGATCTACTCAATGGTCTTCTCTTATCGTATTGACTCTTCCTTTCCTGCACATTACCAATGAAACCATAAGCAACAGTCGTTTATCACATTAATTTTATAGCTAAAATAAGATTTAATTTTGCAACCATTTTATTTACAATTTCAACTCATATTCATAATTTATGATTCCTAACTCCTTCACAAAAGCATAAATAAAATGTTAGAATGAGAAGCAAGAGTATTATCAAATAACCACATTATTTTTTGTCCACAATACATATTACAATCTATTTAGGAACACATAAAACATATTATAGATTTACCAATCACATGCAAGGTTGGGCCTTACAAGAGAATCTCCAAATAAAGAATGTCGCTACATCATATGCCTTGTATTTGACACCCAGGTATCTTGTCATTAATCATTGTGAACAACTATTATGAAAGGGATTGATTAGGGTAAGTGAAGTACTTAAAATCCAAGCTCGATAAACTCTTAGAGGTGTTTATTAAAACCCTCAACCTAGTGTAGGTATTGAATTAGGTGAGTAAAATCCAAGCTTGACACCTCTTAAAGGTGTTTATTATGAATTTAGAGGATATATCATTGAATTTGTGGAATCCCTTTTATGAAGTAGAATATTTTGTTTCCAATTTAACTCTCATTCCTTTATAGTTCCTTCCTCTAACACTTGCTTTCATTTTTCTATACTTTGTACCATTTACATAAAGCCTGCAATGCATTTGTGATGTAAGTATGCTAAATTTTTCTTAGAATGTGTAGGAACAAAATGAATTAACATCCAAGAATCTTTTTGCTGGATCATTCCATACAACAACATGAAATCATCGATTACAAAAGCTTCAAACTTTAAATTATTGTGATTCTTTCCTTCAATTTGCTCTAGGAAAATATATAATTCAAATACTTAATAAATGTTTCAAACAAGATTTTATGTATTTCCAACTTCTATTACAAAATTATATAAACATTGCAAGCTACACTTCCTTACCATTTTCACTTACATATAATTCTTTATCAACGTACCCATTTCACCCCTCTTGGTGCAAGTGTTATTTAATACTACACCAAACTACCATTAAATAAATATTAAGTTGTTAAGAATGGTCAATCAACATGTGAAAGGTTGTGTCACTTGAGAAAGATAAGGTACATAAATAAGGTAGATCTAGAAGGAAAGGAAGGGAAATAATTATTAGGACTGATTACAACTAATAGATAGCAGCACTAACAAATTAACTTATTTAAAATTAAATTATTATCTCCAAATGTAGTGATAGATAGTTGTAACTATTGAGGTGAAGAGGTGTGACTCCCTCAAACTTGAGATATAAAAGGGAGATAATTTCATTTTGATAAAGAGATCCATAACATCATCAAATTCAATTGAGAATAGAACCTTATGTGGCTTTTCAATTAAATTAAATTATGTTCTCGAGAGTAGTGATGATGTGAGAAAGGATGTGACTCTGAATGTGAAAGGTTTTGACTCTTAAAATGTGAAAGGTTGTGACTACCTCAATAATAATATATAAAAATGGAATCATTTCCTTGTGAAGAAATCCTCAATGGGGAATAAATCTATCAATCAATTTGGGAGTAAAGTATTATTCTCAAAATACAACAATGAAGGGTGGTGACTCATGATTTATTGGTGAAGGGTGGTGAATTGTTCAAGAAATGGATATAAAGGGTAAATCAATTCACAATCGATAAGCAATCATCACTCATCTATCCATCAAGAAATCAAAAAATTGAAATATCAAAAAAATCAATCAAGCAAACATCGATAATTTTATTAATATATTCAATCATCAAATTATTCTAGCATCCAATAATTTAATGATCAATTCATCCAAGTAACACAAACTCAAATATCAATTGAGCAAGTGGATCAGATTGGAAATTGGAAAAAAATAAAAAATTGAGTCGTAATTTATAAATAAATAGTGTCTTAAACACTAATAATATTTTGAGATAAGTTTAAGAATAATATTAGATTAAAAATAAATAGATGTATAGATATTCCTTGTATAAATTAAGTGATTGCTAATTGTAATTAATTTAATTGCATTTCCCTTTAAGAGTATTTAATAGTAAAATCATATAGCTAATTTATATAAATAATTGGTTTTGAATTTACTAGAAATGGCTTGCAAATAATGACAACTAGTCTTTCGAGTTCATGAGAGGTGAAGTATTGACATTTCCTTCATCAGGCATGCCACTCCAAGATGCAGGCTCATGGGTTAGGAGGTGTATGAGTGCTCTTGGACTTGTTGAGGAAGGTAATATTCATACATCTTATCAAGCATGCCACCTTGAGATGGATGGATTGGAGATCTTTCCATGTGTGTGCATTGGAAGGTGAATGAGTTATCTTGGGCTTAATCAAGGAGGATGGTGCACCTCCAAGGTGGACTGAGGGGTGGATTGGACCTGAGATCCTACCATGTTTGTTGGCTAGGAGGTGAATAAGTGCTCCTAGTCTTGAAGGTCTTCTCAAGTACGCCACCCTGAGATGGATGAATGGGGATCCACCTATGCTCTTACAATACAAGGATAACCATCCTTGAGATTGTGGTTTGCAATAATTTCAAGTGAATTCCTAATATGATTGACTATAGGAATATTCCTTGGAATAATCATTAACAATGTTAAGATATTTTGAATTCAAATATGCATAATATTATGAACTATTACAATGGCTTTAAGGTTTGGGGACTTAATCTTGACCATTAGAAGTGGATATGCATGGAGATTTTGGAAATTTATTACAATTTAGCATATGAACTATAGTTTAATTATAATTTTTGTTAGAGCATTGCCCGTGGAGAATTTGGGCTAAAAAACTTCCCCTTAGGATGTCTTGAAATTGGCCTTTTAAATTTTACTTGCACAAACTTCAATAGATGGAGATTGTCAACCCATTACTTTGGACACTTCTTAAGTCCTTCCAAGACACACCAAGGCACTAGTGACAATGCCATTGGACATTATGACTTTATTTGGAATTAACCATAATATTTTTTATAAAGAATTTAATGCTTGATTGAAACTTGCATTGATGTGCCTATAATTAAACATATGGTACTTTATATACATAACAAACCTTTTCAACTATAACTAAAAATAACTATTATGACTAGTTTGGGATATTGAACATTCACACAATGACAAGGCAAGTTAGGAAAAATAAGAGCTTTGTACCTTTTTAAATATTTGACACTTACATCAACACAACCATCTTGGCACTTGTGTTTTGTGCAAGCATTCCACAACATGAAAAGCTTTAGAAATTGAAATACTAATGATTCAAGCATTTTATTACCTACACTCACATTCTATGGGTTGACAACCACAACAACATGAACACATGAACCTCTAATTAAAGTACTAGGTCAATAATTCACATTTAACAACATAATCAAAGTCAAATTTGGTTTCTAACTACACATGTTGGTTTGTTTTAATGCATCTTTATTATTAAATTCTACACTTCACTTTCCTACATACATATTTATTGTTAGTGTTGTTAGGAGGTTGCACAATATTACAAACAAAAAGGGTTGTTGAATTTTTTATGTTATTTTCTTGGCTATAAGTACATACAAAATTACAAAATCAAATTTTGTCCATTAATTAAATATTATATGTATTAGTCTTTTGGATGTTTGAAACTATATAGACCTATGATTAGAACCTTAGATTTGTTTAGGTAAATTGAAGGGCTCATGGTCCATTCAGAGAGTGTGTGAGTGTGTATTGGAGTAAATTTTGAATGAGACACTTTTAGATTTGACATCTCATTCCAATCCAATAGATAACTAAGCTTTTGATAAAAGAGTAGTAATTATTACTTTAGCCATAATCCCTTGCATTAATCTACATTCTAGCATGTGTTGCTATTTTTCATCTCACAATAAAAGTGAGGTGTGGAATCTTTTTGTTTTCTTGTGCATGAGGAGATTGTGCTAATTATATAAGTGCAATAAAAATCCAAAGTTACAAATGACTCATTGACAATAAGGCCCTAAGATCACATTGTTAGTAGATAAGAAGAAAGAGGGTGTGTTTTAATGAGAAAGATAAAAATATGGTAAGTGAAGAAATAAAATGTCATCACACTTAAAGATGGAGGTAGTAGCATAGATGAAGTTAGTAATGTTGTAGATGACTAGATTATTGGGGAAGATAAAAATAGTTATTTATAAAGTAAGCACACCAACTCCTATAGTTCTAGAGCTCAAAATACTTCGACATGGGTGTGAGCAAAGCCTAAATTTGATGGTTAACTTTTCTCATTAAACAATTTTTTCATACAACATAGTCTTCACCATTATCCTTCACTTGACATTTTTTTTCTTATTTTATACGTCAAATTATATACATGTATGTTTTTTCCTTAAAATGATTTTAATATATGTTTCATATTTATTCCAAATAAGTTTTTCCTTACAATACATTAGTCAAGAAATGTAGTCTATTTATTTAAATCATTTAAATCAAATTTATATAGGGTATGTGCAGGATCATGATGGGCCAAAAAGTAGCAATATGATGGGTATGTGGCTGATGATGTTTTTTAAACCCAAAATTGATGAAACGAAAAGGGTTTCTAAAGAAGATTCTCAGCTTTCCACCAATATAAATTATTCTTTAATTTGAACTTAATAAATAATTATTATTCATTTTCTATTGAATTATGACTAAAGTCCTAATTTTTAGGCTGTTTGAAATACATCTATAGCTTTCAAACAGTTTCCTATTTTTTGAATCCAAAACATTCGTCACGTTCTATGCTTCACATACTATAAGATTAATAAAGAAAAAAATGAATTTCATGAAGTTTTGACCATGTTAAGGTGGTCAGACATACAATTCTTTATATTTTTTAGAAGTTGTCATAAACAAAATATAATTAATTATTTACTTGGAAGAAAATTACAAAAAAGTATGCATCACATCGGGATATGAGTCCTCTACTTATAACTAAAATATTATAAAAAATAATTATCATTTTAATGTGGTTAGGGTGGTCAGACAAACACCTACTTCTTCTTTTTCCTTGAAAATTAAGTACTAGTGTATTGAAATTTAAAATTTTCACCAAATAGATTTTAGTTTTTTGTAAATAAACCTAGTAATTTAGAAACTACGTTCAATTTTCTACAAATTATATTGTTACATATTTTTGAAATAATATAGATAACTTATTCAAATTGTAATGCCCCGACACACAACCCTAGAGGAAGTTGCAAACAACTACTTAAATAGGCTAATTTTTTTTTGTTCAAGTACGATTAATATACAAATTCGCTTCCCAATGCAAACATCCCCTAAGGTTACGAGACTGAGAAAACATTACAACCCACAACAACAACATGAATATACACCATGTCATTTAATTACTAAATAAATTAAACATGTGCATTCCAAAAGATAATTACATCAAGCATAAAGATAACTTTCGATTCAATTATCCATAATTAAATATTACAATTACAACTCTCATTCCCCGAATGAGGCAAGTCCAATAAATATGATTACAATTACAAAATCCACCTTGATAACAAATGAGGGGTCAAATAATACAAGATCAACTGAAATGAAATAAACCAAGAACTGATACTGAAAACCAACGAGCTCTCCAACTAGAAGTCTCGTCCACATGAACATGAAGATAGAACCCAATGGATTAAGGTGCATGCCACTCAACCAAGTGGAACCCAAAGGCCCACCCCCCGTGCTAGGAGATAGTAACAAGGAATCCTAGCCAAGACCATCTACCTCTAGACACAGGCTAACATAAACTGAACCAAACTGAAATAACCAATCACATGAACCTCACAAGTACATCCCAAGGTACAACTCAAATACCATGCAATTACATCACAAGTACAACTCAGATACCATGCAAGTACATCACAAGTACAACTCTACAAGGTCATATTACTTCCAAAAATAAAGTAGAAAAAGTATGTTAAGGGAACCATACACATAATAATCGAATACCAACTATGGTCACATCAGCTATGTTAAGGAAACCATACCCACAAGAAATAAGAACCAACTATGGTCACATCAGGTATGTCAAGGAAACCATACCCACAATAAACAAGAACCAATAGTTGTCCTAGATAGAGTGTCATCACACAACTCGTCATGGGTTATCCTCTGGGATCCTTCCTAGGCTCTGGCCCCCACAAGAAAAGGTTATCTTGGTGACCTTTACCAAATCCCATCCCCCATACTCACTTATGCGGAATCAAATACCTTTCGTATAGACAAGATAGATGACCTTGCCATTCCAGGCCTTCCCACTCATCCCAAGTCTAAACGAGCCCTTGTGTCTATGAGTGAGGCATAATTATCTTGATTAGTGAGAGGTACCACCTAATCTTCTAAGTTTTGTTTTAGTTATCACTTGATTAAACCACCTCCATAAGTTGCCCAGTTTACTTCTTCCGAGCTTTGGCCCCTATGGAAGCCACTCTTCTACTTGACAACACACATACCATCCAAACACCAAGGGTATAAAGTGCAACATACAAGATAACACGTCCACTCCTTTCTCAGGAGGCGACATAAGATAAAGCCATCTCCAACACTAGAGGTAATAACAATAACAAAACCACTCTTGACAAGGAGACACACATTACAAAATCCACTCCTTTCTCAGGAGGCACAAAACATTCCCGTTCGTAGAAACTGGGTATAACATTGACATAACTTCATGCACTACCCAAGGGAATTAACAAATAGTCGACATCACAAGATGACAACCCCTAGCCTCTAGCATCCTCTGGAAGACTTACAAGTTAAATACACTTAACCCATTTCCCCAAAACATGAACTCAGAGGAAATAATCACAAAGGCAAGTTATGAGGAATTAAACTAATTTGGATATATTAAATCCATTTCCTTTCATAGCAATCAGTAATTTATTGCCTTTAAACACATTTATCTTAAATTCCAAATTTGTCCTTTCAAATAATATTACTTCAAAATAAATCTAATAATTTGACTAAGAACACAATATTTGAATATTCTCAATTATACTTAAATCAGTATTTTAACGTATGTATAAATTCCATCATTAAATCCATATATTAAAATTAACAATTTAAAACCATATGAATAAAACAATATAATCTTCATAACTAAACATTTGATTAATATTTTAATATTTAATATTATAAAATATAAAATTAAATATTATTTTTAAATATTTTAATATTATAAATTATAATATATAAAATATAAAATATTTTTTTTCAAAATTTCACAAGGTACACCTTCACTCACACATTCCAAGACATCATAATTCACTTAAAAGTTTCAAAAATTTCCAACTTTTAAAATGGCCAATAACCAAAAATTTATTCGAAACACCATTAAAATGGTTTGAAATTTCTTCAAATTTTAAATTTCAAAAACCAAAAATTCTAGCAATACTTGGTTCTAACTCAAAAATTAATAGGGATAATTCTATCCCCACATTAAAATTCACCATAAAACATGCACAATTTCAATTTTTCTAATTTTATTTTACATTGGAAAACCATGAATTCCCAAAAACTCTATTGATGAAAAGCTTCAAAATTTAAAGTTTCAATTTCAATTTTCTAAAAATACCCTTTGGCTCTAAATATGCCCAATAACACACTTTTAACGTCAATTTCACTTTTCAATGATTTTGAAAAAAAATTGCCATGATGAGGGCACAAATTGACATTTTCCAAAAAAATCACAAAACAATTTAAATGAACTAATTTTGCTCAATTTAAAATCTAAATGGGAATTCCTATGCTCCCTTAAGGGTGAGCATGACCTCTAAATAACAAAACACAATCAAAGGGAGAAGAAAAAATGAACTTACCTCAATTTTGTTGCCACACACAATCACACAAAGCTTGGAAAACACAAAGACAGGTGAAGAACCCAGACACCTGAGCAATCCTCCACCCATTCCTATCCAATCCAAAACAAATCCCATCTCTTTCCATCCACAAATGCATCCAATTCCAATTTTTAAAGAAAATGACAAGGAGAGGGTTTTAGAGCAAAAATCCTCCAAAATGAACAACTTTTCTTTTTTTTAAAACAAAACAAAAATATATTAAATATCTCTAATTTCAATATTTGCATTTAAAATTTTCAAAAATGAAATTAAAACCCTTTTTCAATTTTCAAACTTAATTTCAATTCAAAATATCTATTAATTTCTAAAATGAATAACTTAATTTAAATCAACACAATTAATTTAATTAATCAATAAAATAAATCTAATCCAAGATTAAATTATTTTATTAATTAAATTAAATAACATTTTTCACATTATAACCAGATTAATTTAATCAACAACTTCAATACATAAAGTCATTTAATTACCCTTTTCAACTTGCAATTAAATAAAATCGTGATAATTTAAACAGTATTAAAACAATTGAACCAGACTAAAACCGATGACACACTTATGACTAGGGTGATGACTTGACACAGGAAACCTAGCTACTATCTCCCAATCGAATACCATTGGGCATTGGACACGCTCAAACATGTGAAACCAGGTGGAGTCGATGTCCTGTACCTGTCAACCTGAAAATCAAGTAACAACAACATATAATATGAACAACATAAAATACACATCGTGAAGAGGAAATCTCGGTATCACATGGCGCTCACAAGTGAGTGATGCAATCTCGTCCCCTTCACCAATACAATCTTACTAACTGACGAATCTAACATTATTAGTATGATCAAAAACATAAACATCATTAATTCAATTATCCATTTTGCTAATCCGAAGCATGACATAATAATAACATTAGGATCAAATACCAAGTACCAAGGTCAAAGCACTAACAGAAAATAAGGCCTAACCAAATAGAACACTATTCAATCAAAAGAGCAAAATGGAGGGGTCTTACATCCTCCCCCCTAGGGTCAGGCTTACTCCTAGAAGCCTGCAACTACCCCTAGTGCAAACTCCATACAATCACACATAACCAAGGGTTCCAAACTGAACCACTCCATACCTCAACACATAACAACAACCACCCATACCATAAACAACTCAGCCAAGTACAATGCTAATCCAAACAAGACAACATGGTGGAGCAACCACCAACCAAGTCTCCAAAAACACATATCCATGGATTATCACACATAATACACGTATGTACCAATACACATCACTCAAAAAGCGACACACTAATCCATGAACCAAGAACAACTAACCAACTCAAATGAATCCAACAAGATCACAATGACCTGTCTCTTGCTATATAAGGTGATCGGCCTCCAAGAGATAGTCATCACAACAAAGGTGAGTAGTGGGTCCTAGTAGCAAAACAACCTCACATACCCCATCCTCAACGTTTCCTGCATCTACTTCCTCGTACACACTCACCAAGTCCATATCATACGTCCTTAAAGAGGAATTACAATACAACACATAACCGACATTGAAAACAACAAAGATAACTAGCTTAGCCACCAAGTTCATAAAGAAAATAAAATTAAAGTCCAATTGCAAGATTAAGGCAATAAATTTGCACAATTTCAAAACTGAATCAAATATATATAACCACTAGGGTTATAAGAAAATAAGGTCACAAGTTGTGGCTAAACCTTCACAATCAAATATAACAAGATTCGGCCCTCACAATCAACCAAAAAGAATCATCAATAACCGAAAAGAAAATTCACAATCTTCAAAATTTCACTATACACAACTGTGTGACTGGTTACTAGCCACCAAGCGAGGAAGGAGGAAACAACGACAGACTAGAATGATAACAACCCTCATGTGATGTGGAATGATCACACAATCCACATGACCAAGAGTGTATCCACGACTTTCAAACAAGATACAATTACTGGTTTCTTACATTTACAAGGGTACAACTACATACATAATCCCCTAGGAATATCCAATTCCATAACTCATGGGATACGTATCGAAACTTCCTAACCAAAACCTTTTATTAGGTTTCTTTCACGCTACTCTTTTCCACAGAGTACATCATGCTAAAGTAGAAGCCATGAACAAGTGATCACTTAACCATTCTACTAACAATTCGCAAGGACTACACAATGGGCACAAATGTACCCAGAGAACCCAGTGTTTAAACCTAGGCTTTGATACCATGTGTAACGCCCCGCCATGCAACCCTAGAGGAAGTTGCAAACAACTACTTAAACAGGCTATTTTTTTTTTGTTTAAGTATAATTAATATACAAGTTCGCTTCCCAATGTAAACATCCCCTAAGGTTACGAGACTGAGAAAACATGACAACCCACAACAACAACATGAATATAAACCATGTCATTTAATTACTAAATAAATTAAACACGTGCATTCCAAAAGATAATTACATCGAGCATAAAGATAACTTTCAATTCAATTATCCATAATTAAATATTACAATTACAACTCTCATTCTCCGAATGAGGCAAGTACAATTACAAAATCCACGTCTATAACAAATGAGGGGTCAAATAATACAAGATCAACTGAAATGAAATAAACCAAGAACTGATACTGAAACCAACAAGCTCTCCAACTAGAAGTCTCATCCACATGAACATGAAGATAGAACCCAACAGATTAAGGTTCACACCACCCAACCAAGTGGAACCCAAAGGCCCACCCCCTTTGCTAGGAGATAATAACAAGGAATCCTAGCCAAGACCATCTACCTCTAGACACAGGCTAACATAAACCGAACCAAACTAAAACAACCGATCACATGAACCTCACAAGTACATCCCAAGGTACAACTCAAATACCATGCAATTACATCACAAGTGAAAATCAGATACCATGCAAGTACGTCACAAGTACAACTCAGATACCATGCAAGTACATCAGAAGTACAACTCTACAAGGCCACATTGCTTCCAGAAATAAAGCAGAACAAGTATGTTAAGGGAACCATACACATAATAATCCAATACCAACTATGGTCACATCAGGTATGTTAAGGAAACCATACCCACAAGAAACAAGAACCAACTACGGTCACATTAGGTATGTCAATGAAACCATACCCACAAGATCAAATACCAACTATGGTCACATCAGTTATGTCAAGGAAACCATACCCACAATAAACAAGAACTAACTGTTGTCCTAGACAGAGTGCTATCACACAGCTCATCATGGGTTATCCTCTGGGATCCTTCCTAGGCTCCAGGCCCCACAAGAAAAGGTTATCTTGGTGATCTTTACCGAATCCCGGCCCCCATACTCACTCATGCGGAATCAAATACCTTTCGTATAGACAAGATAGATGACCTTGCCATTCCAGGCCTTCCCACTCATCCCAAGTCTAAACGATCCCTTGTGTCTATGAGTGAGGCATAATTATCTTGATTAGTGAGAGGTACCACCTAATCTTCTAAGTTTTGTTTTAGTTATCACTTGATTAATCCACCTCCGTAAGTTACCCAGTTTACCTCTTCCGGGCTCTCGCCCCTACAGAAGCCACTCTTCTACTTGACAACACACATACCATCCAAACACCAAGGGTACAAAGTGCAACATACAAGATAACACGTCCACTCCTTTGTCAGGAGGTGACATAAGATAAAGCCATCTCCAACACTGGAGGTAACAACAATAACAAAACCACTCCTCACAAGGAGACACACATTACAAAATCCACTCCTTTCTCAGGAGGCACAAAACATTCCCGTTCGTAGAAAATGGGTATAACATTGACATAGCTTCATGCACTACCCAAGGGAATTAACAAACATTCGACATCACAAGACAACAACCACCAACCTTTAGGGTCCTCTGGAAGACTTATAGGTTAAATACACTTAACCCATTTCCCCAAAACATGAACTCAGAGGAAATAATCACAAAGGCAAGTTGCGAGGAATTAAACTAATTTGGATATATTAAATCCATTTCCTTTCATAACAATCAGTAATTTATTGCCTTTAAACACATTTATATTTATTTCCAAATTTGTCCTTTCAAATAATATTATTTCAGAATAAATCTAATAATTTGACTAAGAACACAATATTTGAATATTCTCAATTATACTTAAATCAATATTTTAACATATGTATAAATTCCATCATTAAATCCATATATTAAAATTAACAATTTAAAACCATATGAATAAAACAATATAATCTTCATAACTAAACATTTGATTAATATTTTAATATTTAATATTATAAAATATAATATTAAATATTATTTTTAAATATTTTAATATTATAAATTATAATATATAAAATATAAAATATTTTCTTTCAAAATTTCGCAAGGTACACCTTCACTCACACATTCCAAGACATCAAATTCACTTAAAACTTTCAAAATTTTCCAACTTTTTAAATGGCCAATAACCAAAAATTTCTTCAAAACACCATTAAAATAGCTTGAAATTTCTTCAAATTTTAAATTTCAAAAACCAAAAATTCTAGCAATACTTGGTTCTAACTCAAAAATTAATAGGGATAATTCTATCCCTGCATTAAAATTCATCATAAAACATGCACAATTTCAATTTTTCTAATTTTATTTTACATTGGAAAACCATAAATTCCCAAAAACTCCATTGATGAAAAGCTTCAAAATTTAAAGTTTCAATTTCAATTTTCTAAAAATACCCTTTGGCTCTAAATATGCCCAATAACACACTTTTAACGTCAATTTCACTTTTCAATGATTTTGGAAAAAAATTGCCATGATGAGGGCACAAATTGACATTTTCCAAAAAAATCACAAAACAATTTAAATGAACTAATTTTGCTCAATTTGAAATCTAAATGGGAAGTCCTATGCTCCCTTAAGGGTGAGCATGACCTCTAAATGACAAAACACAATCAAAGGGAGAAGAAAAAATGAACTTACCTCAATTTTGTTGCCACACACAATCACACAAAGCTTGGAAAACACAAAGACAGATGAAGAATCCAGACACCCGAGCAATCCTCCACCCATTCCTATCCAATCCAAAACAAATCCCATCTCTTTCCATCCACAAATGCATCCAATTCCCATTTTTAAAGAAAATGACAAGGAGAGGGTTTTAGAGCAAAAATCCTCCAAAATGAACAACTTTTCCTTTTTTCTAAAAACAAAACAGAAAATATATTAAATATCTCTAATTTCAAAAAAAAATTGCATTTAAAATTTTCAAAAATGAAATTAAAACCCTTTTTTCAATTTTCAAACTTAATTTCAATTCAAAATATCTATTAATTTCCAAAATGAATAACTTAATTCAAATCAACACAATTAATTTAATTAATCAATAAAATAAATCTAATCCAAGATTAAATTATTTTATTAATTAATAAATTAAATAACATTTTTCACATTGTAACTAGATTAATTTAATCAACAACTTAAATACGTAAAGTCATTTAATTACCCTTTTCAACTTGCAATTAAATAAAATCCTGACAATTTAAACATATTAAAACAATTGAACCAGACTAAAACCGACGACACACTTATGACTAGGGTGATGACTTGACACGGGAAACCTAGCTACTATCTCCCAATCGAATACCATTGTGCATTGGACACGCTCAAACATGTGAAACCGGGTGGAGTCGATGTCCTGTACCTATCAACCTAAAAATCAAGTAACAACAACATATAATATGAACAACATAAAATACACACTGTGAAGAGGAAATCTCAGGATTGTAGGGCGCTCACAAGCGAGTGATGCAATCTTGTCCCTTTCACCAATACACTCTTACTAACTGACGAATCTAACATCATTAATATGATCAAAAGCAGAAACATCATTAATTTAATTATCGATTTTGCTAATCCAAAGCATGACATAATAATAACATCAAGATCAAATACCAAGTACCAAGGTCAAAGCACTAATAGAAAATAAGGCCTAACCAAACAGAACACTGTTCAATCAAAAGAGCAAAACGGAGGGGTCTTACACAAATTTTTATGTCAAGTTGCCTAACTCTGATTTTTCTATTTTTTTTGTCACTTAAGGGCTTGTTTTTTCCATGATGATCATGCACATACCCTATAAATAAATTTTATATATTATTATAAAATTAAAATATTTACTAATATAACATATATTATAAGTACAAATTTTTTAATTTTTTTTTTTTAAATATTTACTAATAAAACATTTATTATAAATATAATTTTTTGCAATTTATTTTTTCTAACACTAATTTATATGGTTTATATGTTTGAGAGGTAAGTGAATTGAAAAGGTTTCATAAATTTCAAATTAATTATATATATAATAATTAATAGGCATTTTTCACAATATATCAAATTATGGTATCGTTACTAAGTTTCAATTATGTAGCTTATATATATATAAGTTTTAACTCCATATTTAATAAAAAAACAATAATAGATATTTGTTGTACATTGTAGTGGTCCATATCCATTAAATAAATCTAAAACAAGTAAATATCTATGAAACTAGGGATGGTGGCTCCAACGACTTGCAATTCAATGTTTATATATATATACTTCTGAGCATTTTGTATAGGTCAGAAAATATACAAAACATAGAAAAGTTCTACAAAGAATTTATGCTTTAAAAAAAAGGTTAAAAAATATGAATAATAAAGGTATACATATTTACTCTTTGTAATTATGATAAAAAAAATGAATAAATACTAGCATGGTTTTGCATTCTCTCTCTTGTTGGATTTCTTTCATTTCAACCCTACAAAGCTACTTTGATATCTACTCAAGAAAATTACAATCAAATTTCGAATATGAAGATAAATGTATATAGAAGGAGTTGCAAAGGAATCCAACAATAATTATTACTTTAGAAAAAATATGGTAGTAGTTTAGTACTAAGGTCATTTTGGGATAGATCAAATAAATGGCATTGATAATTGAGAACTAATTTGGCAAAAAATATACAAGTACATTAGGATATTTATTTAGAGTTATAGTGTGTTAATTAAAAGTGCGAGTAGAAAAAATATTAGGTTATCTCAACCATTAGTTATTTATGAGAAATATTAAGAGGATATAAGTATGGATATGGTAGTGGGTTTGTCTAAAATATAAGACACATAATTTTATATTGATGGTAAAGATATATTTTGTAAAATGACATATTTCATTTTATGTAAAATGAATAATCATGAGATATATGTAGTTGATCAAATTTTTTAGAGAAGTTTAAAGATCAAATGGTTTGAAAGTATTATAATTTTAGATATGGATAATAATTTTTTTATAAGATAAAAGAGGTTAAATATGTTTTGCTACCCATACAAGTTCCAATGGTGAGAGTTCAAAGAAAAAGAGAGAAAAAAAAAAAATCAAAATCAAAATCTCTAACAACTCAAAACAAGAATAACAACACAACCTTTATTGAGTGGGGGATCTGGACAAATCTCTAAGTCCATAATGGATTTTCATTCTTTTGAAAGCCTATGGAGCTCAAATTTAAGAGATTTCAAACATTCCCCATTATCCTCTTTGATATATTTCCCTTTTTTTATTTCTTCTCCTATTCTTTTTGGAGGATTTTAAAGCTACTTGTTGTGGAGTTACGGATTTTCTTATTTAGATTAATGATCTTATTTATAGAAATTTTTAGTTCCTAGAATTTTATTTATATGCCCATCTATTGTAGATCCATTTCGATCCTATTTATGACTTATGGGACAAGGAGACCCATAGTTGTTATTTATGACCATGGTATCTTTACCGCCCTTTGGTTTTTTCATATTCTTCAATTTTCCATTATTCCTTAGTTATTTCTTCTTGGGATTCTTTTCCTTTCTTCTTACTTTCAAGGTTTTTACTATCATTTCCTCCCTCTCTAGATGTATATTGGAATTTATATTAGCTAAGGTTTCAGTGGGCTTATTAAGGTTGACAATTTGATAGTAGGGAGGGTTTTCTATTCTTTAATTTTTTATTAATAGAACTTATCATGGAATTAGAGATAGAGTGCAATCTAAGATTAATATCATAATGGGTTTCATGGAAATCACTACCATTAGACAAGTCATATCATCATCCATAATTTTAGGTTCTTCATTTCCACTAGAACTAACCTCATTTATGACCTCATGTATGGGAGACTTCTTCAACTTAGGATTTTGGGAGGAGAGCCTAGCAAAGCATCTCTTATTCTTAAGTATTTGGTGGGTGTTTTCCATACCCTTAGAGTTGGAAGAATTTTCTTTTTTACTTTCACATATAAGGGTTAATTAGCTATTATAATCTCCTTTAGACCTTTTGTACTATAGCAACCGATATTTTTCTTTTGAAGTCTCATGTGGATGATTGAGACAAAAAAAAGGGGGATATTAGGGTTAAGAGTAAGATTTTTAAACTATAGGGGATTAATCACAGGTGTGGTAGATAGAAGTGGTGATACAAATAGAAGATTAACCCTTGGTGTAGGATAATGTGTAATGCCCTAAATTTGATCGAAGGGAAAAATATAACTAACAATTTTCTTATACATATATGTAAATATGATCTAAAATGTTCTACCATACTTGACATGGTAACACTACTACACACATTAGATGACATTTCTTTTGCAATGTCAACATCAACACTTCGCCCAAGAGTGGGGCATGGGGAGGTAAGAGTATACAGGTGTAAAAATTTCCTCACATGCACCCTAAATTGATGAAGGGAAACCTTAGCAACCTAAGTTAGACTTGAGAATGTTTATTTACCATCCAATGGGAGAGTTAGAAAGGATTTTTGTTTTAAAATGATATTTCCCTAAGGAGTAATTATTAAATTGTTATGTTATTATGTTTTCCTGCCTATACCTAAAACATCATCAATTAACCATACCTTGTTGTGTCAATGATTTAATAGAATTAAAATATTGGTAAGATGATACTCTTCATATTAGCATTAACATTCATACCCATATTAGTAATAAAATCTCTAATGATAACCCCCTTGATAGTAATATTTAATCTTTGTGTTAATATTAATAATCTTATTAACTCTTCATGAAATTAATTCTCGCACTCATTTATTAATATTAATATCATTATTAACCCTAATGATATTAATATTGATTCACTTTAGCATTAAAATGATTATTTTGAATCCTACCAAGTTAATAATACTAATTTTCACTTCCAATTTAATATTAATATCTTGCGGTGAAAAAATTGGTGAATATCAATATGATAATTGGTATTGACCTAGAGATAATAATAATTTTATTATTTATATTTAAATCACTTAGTATTAATGTTAATATTATTCATAATATTAATATTAATAATCATTAATACCACTCTTGAATATTAATAATAATATTATTATTGATATTAAAATTTATCTTAATATTAATATTACTATTGATAAAATTATTGACATTTAATATTAGTAACATTATTAATAATACTAACATTAATATCGTTCCTCTTTTCTTCTTGTTAGCGGAACTAATATTATTTTCGACCTTCCCCATGATAATCCACTAAACGACTTCAATTTTGTATATTAAAACTATACATATATAATTTTACTTCAAAAATTTGATAAGTATTGTGTCGCAAAAAAAATATATCTTTGGATATTTTTTGCTCATTTGAGTCTTTATTAGGGATTTCGGCCTAGTTTTTCCTAGATTTAATGTTGAAATATGGTCAACACATTCACATTAGGTCTTGGACCCTTGTAAATCAATAAGAATTCTATGATGTCTTATAAAGGTGTTGTGAAGTGTTGTAACCCACTTTCACACTTCTCTAGGACCCTTCTATTATAATTCACTTAAATAACCTCTTTTATCATTTACCAAGCCTTATTTCAAAGTGTTGTAAGGAGTTGTAACAAACTAACACTTTTCTAGGCTTGGCATCAATAATTATTCCTTTCTTATGCCTTTAATTGGCCCCATTTTATAGTTACATAGCTTATTTAATTATATTTTTGAGAATAAGCCTGATAAACATCATTTAATATATCTTAATCCTCGACACCCACTTAAAATGCCTAAGTGGGACCAAGTCGCCACTTGGGGTGACTTAGTCCGATTTGGCTCAAAAATTAAAACAAGTTCAAAATTTTGGTGGGTTTTTATTTTCTAAGACCTAAAGTTGGCCTATGATGTGGTATTTTCGTGAATTAGGGCATAATTGTGTATAAATATGAGGTTTTCCACTCATTTTTGGGCCTTCTATCTTCTTCTTATTCTCTTCTCTCTTGATTCATTCATCATTCTTCTCAAGCAAGCTAGGGTTTAGGCATTCTAAGTCATCAAGAAGCATTCAAGGGCAGATTCTTCATCCATTGTAGAAATTCAAGATCAATCATCATGGAAATTTTCTAATCCCTTCATTTCATGTTCATGCTTCATCTTATTTCTTCATTTGGTTTAATTACCTAGAAGGGGTTTAAAAGGGGTTTGACGAAGGCAAACCCCTATTCCCTAAGATTTAACATTTTTCTTTCTCTCTTTGTGTGTTTGCAAGTTTAGGTACTTTGAAGGCTTAGAGATCATTGAAGAATAGGTTGAAAACTTTTTGAAGACATCTCCTTGTTGGCTAGTTAAAAACATACACAAAAAGTCACTTATAGTGCTGAAGATCGAGGTATCAGATTCAAATACCTGGATGAACAAAAAGTGCAGACCAAGAGATTTTGTTTTCACTTTCAAATTTTTAAAAAGGCTAGAGTGGACTAAGTCACCATTAGTGGTGAAATAGTCCCATTGGACATTTTTTTCATAGATTTTTGTAGATTCAGATACCCATTTGGCTGAAACGGGCTTCTAAACAATTTTCCCGACCTGGGACTGTCTCTCAAAATGGCATAAGTGTCCCAGTAGGTCAAAATTATAGAATCAACATTTCTAGTCCTCATTCTAGTTCCCAACACATTTCAGTGCATATCTTCAATTCTACAATTTTTTATTATGTTTCATAGTCATTTCTAGGTCATTTAGCATATGTTTTCATACTACATTGTGTTTTCAAATATTCTATGTTTTCCAAGTTTACAGTTGGTGGTGAACCCCTTCTAGCCATTTTCATCCCCAAGAACTCTCCCTTTGACAAATTTCAATCTCTTCTTGCATTGAAATCTCAAGGGTTTGTTCTTGAATGAGTTATAGATCTTTGTCCTTCCCCCTTTAGGTGCAAAACCCTAGACGTGTAGGAGGGTTCAAAAATTTGTGATTGATTTTTGTGAACCCAAATTTTGAATACCTTCTTTTCCAATTTGGGAGTCCTTCTTCAACCTATATTTAGCTTGCATTAACTTTGTATTAGGAGTTTTCATTAGTTAATTTGTATTCTAGGGTTTCAAAATTTTCCATTCATGAAAGTGCATATCATTTACAATTTTATATCTCAAATCATTAAAAATCATATAAAATCTGCATTTACCTTTTCTCTTCTGGTCATACAACATCAAAATCATCAAAACGAGTTGAAAATTTTAGGAAACTTTTAATAAAACCCTAACTGGCACTCATTCACCATTCTGGGTGACTTAGTCCCAGTCAAGATTTTTCACTATTTGTTATAGCATCATAAACCTCATTCATGTGCTTCCTAAGCCTCCTAGTATCATATACTATAAGTCTAGAAAGTTTCAAGAACATTTTTTGTATGCATCTAGCTCAAAAACATCAATTTAGGGTAGTCATTCTTGAAATCATCTCACCATTAGATTTGAAAATGCTCACATTTCTAAAATTTTGCATAACATGGATAAAATTACTTTTAACTTTTACATACACAATGTTTCTATTCATAAAAAAATGTATAAGTTTGATAAAATTGGTTTATATTCTTGCATATACATCGTTTACATTCTTAAGGCTTTGCATATATTGGATAAAAATATTTTGTATCTTTGGATATACATTGTTTGTATTGCTAAAACATTGCATGACATGGTTACAAGTGCTTTTAATTTTTGTTCAAAAAATGTTAGTGTCTTACATATCTAGACATGCCAAGAAAAAATTCCTATCCCCTCCCTATGAGAGTGTTTTAGTGAAAGAGAATAAAACCTTGGCCATTCCTAATGATCATATTTGTTCCTCTCATGATATCTCTCCTATTGCTGATGAAGATATTTTGGTAGAAGAACCAATCAATGAGATTTTTCATAATCCTAGTTGTTTCTCTCCTCTTACATCTCTTAGTGTACAAGACATTAATGAACAAGACAACATAACCATAAGTAATCATGGAAATAATATTTGTTCTTCTCCTAGTATCTCTCATAGTTGTGAACAAGATGCTTTGATATTAGAAAACATAATCAATGAAGTTCATGAGAATATTAGTTGTCCCCCTTTACCTAGAGAAACCCTTAGTACACAAGAAAATTCAACCATTGATCATTCCCCTACTTTTGATGAAGTCATTTGAGAAGAACCAACCATTGATTGTCAAGAGTAGTTGGTTTGTAGTTCTCCTAAAACCCTTCCTCCTAGGGAGGATATAATGATACACGACAAGATTAACATTGACAATAACCATATTGTATCCTTAGAAGAAGATGAAGAGACAACATTAGCCTCTCACTCACTACGGGATGCTAATATTTTTCAGCCTCAAATCATCCTTTACCCACCATCACGCAAACCTTCAATCAATGCCAACACTGTCACAAACAATTCTTCCAAGAAAAATTTAACCTTGGTACATCATAAACTGATAGATACCTCATTAAATATGTATCAAGGAAAAAATTTGATTCATTATCCACATAAATAACATTTATTGTTGCTCCTTGCCATGTAATAGTTGTAGGATCATAGCATACTAACTATTTCAAGGAGCAACATATCATCATCCATTCTAGGCTCACCTTTTCCCTGCACTCAATGGGGGAAAGGGGTTAGGTAGCCTTGTCCTCTTATGTCACTCATCATTGTCTCTTTTGGCTAGTCATTGACCTTTCATGAAAATATAAGAGAAAGCTTGGGATGTGGATGACACGTCTTAAGTTGACTTGCATGTGACATACTATCTTTTCCATGGTGTCTCTTCATTTGGATACATATCACTTAGCATAAAGCTTTTCGAATAAGCTCTTGTGTATTCTTCTACTTTACATAATATTTTCATAGTAATTGTGTTACCAACCATTTTAAAGTGGGGGGATACATCAACACTCATCTTTCATTGTGCGATTTTATTTTTCTTGTGATTCCATCTCTTGGAAACATTAGGTACAATGTTGCCCAAGATGAGACCTTGCACTTTTCCTCTCTCGGAAACATTAGGAACAATGTTGCTCAAGATGAGACCTTTCACTTTTCCTCTCTTGGAAACAAGATGAGACCTATTGCACTTATCCTCTCTTGGAGACATTATGCATGATGTTCTCTAAGGTGAGACCTTGCACGAACTAAGCAAAATATATTTGAACAAACCTTACACTATTACAATGTCTCATTTTTGTGTGGTGCCTTATTAAACTTATCAAGAGGTATAACTCTAGTATGGTTGAGCGGGAATCCCATTCTGAGGCATGACTTTCCCCATAGCCATCTGTGTGTGTGAGTGTATACCAGCCATGAGTGTATGTTCCTTTTTGGACTTCTTACCAGATGGACAACCAAGAGTTATGTTGCCTTAGAGTGATTATGCATTTTTGGACAAACAACCTAGATCTGATCCACAATGCGTTGGAAAAACAGTCGAAGTTTGATGTTCCTTTTTTTACTTTTGTTCTTCTCTTCCTTCTAGCTCTTTCCACTGCATGATCATGTATCTTGTTTTACTACAAATAATTCACCTTGTGTGTGTCCTTTTGTGCTTATGATGGATTGACTTAGGATCTTGGATCCTAGGGGCTTGACCAAGCCTCCTTCATCTTTTTCATCTTATAACATCCACATTGGTACAATTGGACCCCTCTTAAATGTCTAATTTAGTGTGAGTTTGAAGCAAGTTCATCCTCTCACTAAAGTGGGGGCTAAATGTGTCACAAAAAACATGTGCCTTTGGAAATTTTTACACTCATTTGAGTCTTTCTTGTGGATTTCAGACTAGTTTTTTCTAGATTTAGTGTTGTAATATGGTCAACACATTCACATTAGGTCTTGGACCCTTGTAAATCAATAAGAATTCTAAAGGTGTTGTGAAGTGTTGTAATCCACTTTAACGCTTCTCTAGGACCCTTTTATTATAATTCACTTAAGTAACCTATTTTTTACTAAACCTTATTTCAAAGTTTTGTAAGTATTTGTAACAAACTCTCACACTTTTCTAGGCTTATCATCAATAATTACACCTTTCTTATGCCTTTAATTAGCCCCATTTTACACTTGCAGGCCTTATTTAAGTGTATTTTTGAAAATAAACTTGATAAACATCATTTAATATATCTTAATCCCCAACACCCACTTAAAATTCCTAAGTGGGACCAAGTCACCACTTGGGGTGACTTAGTCCAATTTGGCTCAAAAATAAAAACAAGTTCAAAATCCTGTTAGGTTTTTATTTTCTAAGACCTATATTCGGTCTGTGATGTTTTTTTTGGGAATGAGGGAATAATTGTGTATAAATATGAGGTTTTCCACTCATTTTTGGAGCTTATATCTTCTTCTTATTCTCTTATCTCTTGATTCATTCATCATTCTTCTCAAGCAAGCTAGGGTTTTGGCATTCTAAGTCATCAAGAAGCATTAGAGGGAAAATTCTTCATCCATTGTTGCAGAAATTCAAGATCAACCACCATGGAAAGTTTCTAATCCCTTCATTTCATGTTCATGCTTCATCTTATTTCTTCATTTGATTTAATTACCTAAAAGGGGTTTGCCTTGTAACATTCAACATTTCTCTTTCTCTCTTTGTGTGTTTCCAGATTTAGGTACTTTGAAGGCTTGGATATCATTGAAGAATAGGTTGAAAACTTGTTGAAGACATCTCCTTGTTGTTTAGGGAAAAAAATTCACAAAAATTCACTTACAGTATTGAAGATTGGGGTTTTGGATCCAGATACCTAGAGGAACAAAAAGTGCAGATCGAGAGCTTTTGTTTCAACTTTCAGATTTTTAGAAAAGTGAGAGTCGACTAAGTCACCATTAGTGGAGAATTAGTCCCACTGCACATGTTTTTTAGAGATTTTTGTAGATTTAGATACCCATTTGGATAAAACAGGCTTTAGAACAGTTTTCCTGATCTTGGAGTAAGTCGCCCAGAATGGCATAAGTGTCTCAGTAGGTCAAAATTCCAAAATCAGCAACATTTCTAGTCTCCATTCTAGTTCCCAACACATTTACAGGTGCACATCTTCAGTTCTATAGTTTTTTGTTTTATTTCATAGTCATTTCTAGGTCATTTAGCATATGTTTGCATACTACATTGTGTTTTCAAAAATTCTATGTTTTCCATGTTTACACTTGATGGTGAACCCCTTCTATCTATTTTCATCCCCAAGAACTCCCCCTTTGACAGATTTCAATCTCCTCTTGCATTGAAATCTCAAGGGTTTGTTTTTGAATGAAATGTAGATCTTTTTCCCTCTCCCTTTAGGTGCAAAACCTTAGAGGTGCAAGAGGGCTCAAAAATTTGTGGTTCAAGTATATATAACACACATCACATAAGAGGTTTTCTTAACACTTATTTTATATCCTTTATTGCTTATAACTAATTATGTATACATCTTATTTATTTATATACATTATTTCATGTTTTTATACTACTAATTTATATAAATGTATATGATCAATCATAAGTAATTTATTGTAGCACCCCAAAAAATAATAAGTAATTTATGGATTGGTGATTCTACTAATGTATCACTATGATAGTTATGCTCATGTTGTTACACTATATACATAATTTTACTTCAAGAACAATAAGTATATATAACACACATCATGTAAGAGGTTTTCTTAATACTTATTTTGCATCCTTTATTGTTTATAACTAACTATATATACATCTTATTTATTTATATACATTATTTCATATTTTCATACCACTAATTTATATAAATTTATATTATCTATCATAAGAAATTTATAGTAGTCTTCCCAAAAAATAATAATTAATTATTGGGTTGGTGCTTCCACTGATGTCTCGCTATGATAGTTATGGTCGTGTTGTTACACATCTTTATAAGGAATATTAGTTTCATATCATACCTATACAACCTTCCATAGGTTTTAATGAGGATAAATAAATTAAAATAAAACATTAGAAACCCTAAAATTTGAGTGGCACAGGCTATGTATAGGCTCTTTTTATTATTTCCTTATTTTGACTTGTTTTCTTTTTATAAGAGATTTTTCCCTAACTTGATGTAGTTAGGAGAAGAGAGATAAATAAGTCTATAGTGCATAGGAGAGGCGAGAATCCTACAAATCTAGGTAAAATAGCAAGAGGTTTTGGCACCGTCATATCTCTGCAAGGGGCTTGCATGTTTGTTGATATGCCCTTAAAATTCTTTTATTTATTAATCTTTGTGTTACCTATTTTGTTTCCTTAATATTCTCATCATCCAAGCAACATTAATGAATGTTCCCAATATTCATCACCCATCATCAACTTTATATCCATGGAATGTACATCATCACAATATCATTTCTTTGAAGTTATCTTTTATTCCACTTAGTACATCTTTTCATCATCCTTTATCTTTTCAAGAGACCTCTTGAGATCCATTTCACCCAATATTTATCCTGAGGGGGCATCACTTCCATCATCATCCCTAAGTGATTTGGAAAACCTATCACCAAATCTTCACTCCATTCCATCTTATTCTTTTGATGCAATCAAGATTGGGGGGTCTCATCAAACTATTCAATCTTGCAGCCTTATCATGTCATCCAACACATATTAACATAATAATGGAGAAATAATCTGAAACATATCTTTATTTCAATGTTCATGCACATACATACATGAAAATTCTTCAAGAATAATTGCATATAGTGATGATTTCAACAAGAAATAAAATTCAATTTTTTAACAAGGGTTTCTAAGCAGTTCATGCCTTTAAATATTCAAGGTCTCTTTCCTTAAAATTCCTTGGATTCACTCCTCTTTGTAAATCTGATTTATTACCTTCATGGTACAACTCTCATGGTTGCCTTGAAAACCTGCAAAATCCCTTTTCTCTTCTATTTCTCTTCTCTTCACAAGCTGATTTTTTTGTGCTCCTTCTTGTGCTACTCTCAAGAGCAACCTGCAAGTTCTTTCTCCAACATTTCTATTGTTGGTTTCCACCTCTTAACACCATTAAAGTCTTTATTTAAAAATTATTTTGAACTATATAAATATCCATAAAAGTGGTTTCCAAATTTTCTCTTTGATTGACCCTTACAGTTCCTGAAAAAAAGAAAGAAATAAAAACAAAGTTTGTTGCTCCCAAAAGTTCCATTAAGAGTTTTTGAACCATATAAAATGTCTTTCTGTTGTATATTCCTTTGGAAAATTAATAAAATTAATAACCAAGTCATGCTCATTCACCTCACATTGGAAATTGAAGTCATTTATTTGTGTTCCAAAAATTACTAGTTTTTACTCCATTTTAGGAGCCCTAACTAAAAGACTAAGACCAAAATAGAATGAAAAGAGTCACTTATATTATGCACACTTTCTTAGGTGCTTGAGTTAAGAATTTTATTTTTTTTAATTAATCTTACTTCAAAATATCCTTCGACCATGGTAAATTGACCATTTCAACCCCTAGAACCTTGAAATTGCCTAATTTTGAAAATCACATTAAAAACCTTGTTTGACCTTGATGTATGAAATGGAAATAAATTTCTCACAAATACAAACTTCAAAATATGCTCTTGAAGTTCAAGCCCACACCAAAAATGCAAAATACTGAACATTAAAGGAAAATGTTTTTTTGGTGATGCAGGATTGCTTGTGAGCCTAGATGCTCCTGCTTTATACACATCAGGTAAGAATTTTGTGATAGTGGCTCACAAAATGAATTTGAGTGTTTGAAACACCCTTTCAAATAGTAAACTATTTGCAACATAATCCAATGCTTTCAAAGGTATCCTTCTGATCTTTTCTTTCATCTTCTTTTCCAGCATCTTGTCAAAACATTTGCCATTCTCCTCCTACAAATCTTCACACTAATCTTCTCTCCTCTTGTGGATTTGCATCCACCATGTAGGATTGCTTGTGAGCCTAGATTCTCCTGCATTAGAAACACTACGTAAGAATTTTTTGAGAATGGCTCACAAAATGGAGTTGAGTGTTTGAAACACTCTTTCAAATAGTAAACTATTTGCAACATACTCTAATGCTTTCATAGGTATCCTTGTGATCTTTTCTTTCATCTTCTTTTCCAACATATTTTTGAAACATTCACCATTATCCTCCTATAACTCTTCACACTAATCTTCTCTCCTTTTGTGGATTTCTCCTCTCCTGTTATCCTTCTTGGGATCCATCCCACCACAAAATGACCACCTCCACCAATTTCTACTTGCAACATCCTCTACAATTACTACACACAAAAAATGTAGCATCTACACACAACTCTGCAACCTCAAATTTATCCTCTACAAAAAAATCCTCTTCTACTCTCACTATGGAAGAATAATCACAAATCAAATCAAAATATTAATAGACTAACTCTTTTTCCTTTGCTACAACATTCATCTTCTTTCCTCCATTAGCAAGTTTACCAAACCACTCTTCTTCTACTGCTAAAATTTGTAGCAGTAACTCATCCTTGTCTTCACCATTTGCAATCTCTTCATATTACATCCCTACAATCACATCCATTATATAGGAATATTCATTCTCTTCTACCATCATTGCTGCTACACTTGCATCCTCTTGTTCATTTTTTTCTTCTTTCTCCATGCCTTCCTCATGGCATGTCTTCGCTACAAGATTATTCTCCCCTTCCTCTTTCAAGATGTTTTCTTCTTCACTACTACGTATTGGACTCTTTGCTTCATATTTTCTTCTACCTACACATGAAAAGGCATTAGAAAAATTATAGGATTCAACTTGTCCCATCTTGTTTTTTCGTTTCTTTCCTCTTTTCTTTCAAAATAATTTCCTTCAAGATATCAAACCTCCTTGATATTTATGCACACTTATTCCAAATAGCCCAACTCTCTTCCTCTATTTTTTTTCTCTCCTCTCAATAAAAGAATTTTTTACATCCTTACCCAAGGCCAACCTCATACTCTTCTTCCTTGAAAGTTCTACAAACACTTGCAACCCACTCACAATTTGCAACAAAACATACACAAAACCATAACTATCCTCTACCCAACAAATATTATAGAAGATGTACCTCTCAAAACCCCCTTCTACCCACTTTCACATACTGGAGGATGTTTGTACACCTTCTACCCATCCTTATCTCTATTGGAGGATAAACTAAATCAATTACACACAAAAAATCGTTATATCTCATCAAACCCTATCTCTCTCAAATCTGAAATCCTTCTCTCCACATACATTCTAGCATCGTACCTGCTCAGATACCAATTGATGCAGTCAAGATTGGGGGGTCTTATCAAACTACCCAATCTTGCAACATTATCATGTCATCCAACCCACATTAATATTTAATAAGGGAGAATTCATTTTAAAACATATCTTTATTTCAATGTTCATACACATCCATACATAAAAATTCCTCAAGAACAATTACATATATTGAGGATTTCAACAAGAAATTAAATTATGAAATTTTACAAGGGTTTCCAAGCACTTCATGCCTTGAAATATTCAAGTTTTCTTGCCTTCAACTTCCTTGGATTTACTCTTTGTAAATATGATTTAGTCTCTTCATGGACTACAACTCTCATGGTTGCTTTAAACACCTGCAATATCCCTTTCCTCTTCTTATATTTCTCTTCTCTTCACAAGCTAATATTTTTTCACTCCTTGTGCTACTCCCACAAGCAACTTACAATATATTTCTCCAATCTTGTTGTTGTTGATTTTTTTCTCTTAACACCATCAAAGGATTTATTTAAAGAGGGTTTGAACTATGTGGAAACCCAAAAAAGTGGTTTCCAAATCTTCTCTTTGACTGGCCCTTGAAATTCCTTCAAAAAATGAAATAAAACATATATTTTGTTGCTCCTAGAAGTGTCATTAAGAGTTGTTGAATCCCATCCAATGTATTTTTATTTTATATTCCTTATGAAAATGAATAAAATCAATAACCAATTCGTGTGCATTCACCCCAAATTGGAAATTGAAGAGTTATTTATTTGTGTTCCAAAAATTACTAGTTTTTTCTCCATTTTAGGAACCAAAAATGAAAGAATAAGACCAAAATAGAATTCCAAGAGTCACTTATCTTATGCACACTTTCTTAGGTGTCCAAGTTGAGAAAAGTAATTAATTTTAATTAATATTCCTTCAAAATCTCCTTCAACCATGTTAAATTGACCATTTCAACCTCTAGAGCCTTGAAATTGCATAATTTTGTAAATCACATTAAACACCTTGCTTGACCTTGATGTATTAAATTAAAATAAATTCCTCACAAATAAAAACTTCACAATATGCTCTTGAATCTCAATCCCACACAAAAAATGAAAAATATTAAACATGAAAGGAAAATATTTTTTTTGGTGATGCAAGATTGCTTGTGAGCTTAAATGCTCCTGCATCATCTTTGTTATTGTTTGGCATAAGACCGATTAGTTATGACATTGTATCAAAGAGGGAACAAATGTAAACACCTAAATATTTCTCTAGTGTACCTAGTCCTAATTGACAAAACACATCACCTATAAAAGTCTCCTCACCTAAAGTCTCCCACTTAATTAATAATCCTATAATTTAATTATCCCCCTTTTCCATCTCACCTCACAATAAAATAAATAAATAAATACAGTTTACACCTATTTTCCACCTCACACATGGCTAAAATAATTAAATAAAATTATTATTTAATTATAGCTATATTTCCTCCACCTAAATTCCAAGAACAAAAGATACCTAAGAACACTTGTCCTTATGAATCTAATATTTTCTCCACTAAACCTAAGAATAAAAGGATTTTAAGTGCATATGTCCCTTATATCCCTCATGGTTATGTAGCTACTTACCAAATTTAGTAACTCAATCCTAGCCCTTCGCATTCCAAAAACCTCCATCTAAACACTCCATTCTCTCCTTGATCTTCACTAATAATCTCCAACATCCTTTATCGTTGATCTCACAATCAAATCTCAATCATCCATTTTCTCCTCCAAAATTCTATAAATTTAGGCATTCTCTTATCCATTTCATATCCATCATCTTTTAGCTAATTATATGCTATCAAACTTGCTACCTTCAACAAAAGAGCATTCACATATCAACTAAGCATAGGAGAAAATCATTCAACAATCGAGTTTGTGGTAACATTTGATTTGGTTTTTGATGTTATTGTGTTGTTCTAAACTCTTTTTTTGAGCTCTATCTAGATACTTCTTTTTGTTTGAATAGGAAACTTGCATGCTTGTTTGCTTCCATTTGCATTTTTAAATCATAACATTATAGTAATTATGAATATTTATATTTTATTTTATCTCTTAAATTATATTTATGATATGGACAATTCTTAAATTTTAGTATTTAAGTGGGGGTTAAATGGTCAAGGAATTTTTTATGTTTGTAAATATAGACAATGGTAGTTGCAACTTTTATAATTTTATTTTCAACAACAAGCATAATATATTAACCTTAATATAGTTTTTGTTTTATTGTGAAGATTCCATTTATCTCCTAGTAATGTACATTAAATGGAAATGCTTACCTTTTATGGGAATCCATTAAAGGTTAATTAATAAAGGGTAATATTTTGGATTTTGTTCTTGTAGCTATTACATAACATCATCAAGTTGTGCACAACTATTAATATATGAGTGGGTTTTAACTAAAAATTTAATTTAAAATCAATATAATCGCTAGATGCCATAGAGATATTTTTTGTTAACACAAAGATGATTCTAGGGTATGGTTAATTCTTATTTATGTATAGATTTATATATTAATTTTCTTTTTTAGTGGTATTAAATCATAGAAACTTCAATAAAATTTAGAAAATGCTAGTAGAGTGTGTAGATTTTAACATTATATGGATGTTTAAATGAAATTTCATCTATTATATGTTCTTTGATTTTTTTTAAATGTTTCTTGTTTGAAATTTTGTAAGTGATCACAAACTTAGGAGTCTTGTTTTGTGAACACATTAAGCTCGCTAAGAACATGTGGTTTCTTGGGATTAATTTTTCAGTGCAAAACTTACTAAATTGTTACTATTTTTTTAATATCTTCTCCCTATGCTTATAATATACTCCATTATTTCTAAAGATTTTTTTTATCTATTATTTAAATTAATTTAAATATATTCCACCATAAATCCATACTAAGGCAACTTTCACTATAATTTAGGTGCAAATCATTTTGAAAGAATTCTTATTGGATCTATTATCAAACTAATAAAGATGGTTTGAGTATGTGCTATATAGGTTTATCATTTCATTACTAAGGAGAATTATACCACTAGATATATGAGGTGTATTGAAAACCATTACATAGATTGTGAAGGAGGAAACAAATTGACTATATAACGGATTTTTAGGGCATCCATTACTTATTGGGAAACAAGTAACATGTTTCATCTTTTAATTTTTCTACTTAAATTTGTTATCAACAACTTAATTTGATGTTTTTTTTTAAGAAATGCCTCAAGTCCCTACTCACTTATATGATTATATTAATTTAGACTTTAGTAAATGTTGGTATATTTAATATTTCCCTTGTCCAACACAATATATGGTTAGTTCTATGGATGTTTTATATTTTAGCTATTGTTACATATTTTAACTCTTAGATGACAATTCTTAATGATCTCATGTTTTTAGATGGAATTGAATAAAATGATGTTTCCTTTTACATGCAGGGGATTTTAAACTTGATATAGCTTGCCCACTATCCTTATGGGATGTATGGAGTTTAGGATTGTTTGAATATAGAATTCACATTATTAGTAGGGAAAATTACTATTATATGTTTAATAGTTTGTGTATAGATTCTTGGTAACTTAAAAAATTAGCAAGAGGCACACCCAAAACACCCCTAGGAACCAAAGGGGGGTTATAAACAATCAACACCCTATTAAAACCAAGAGTTGATTAGATTCAACAGTAATATGACTTATTTAGAATCCTTTGAATCAATGTCATTCTTGACAACCTTCATAGTAAGGTGTTCTTGATGAGAATTATTCCACCACAAGGAGGAACATGAAACCTTCAAGTGAGGATAATATAATTCCAAGTGACGAGTAGAAAATCATTGTAGACACCAAAAAGGGATGCCTTCATAATCCAAATATTTGATCTAAGAGCTATCCCCAAGCTATAAAATAACCTCCATGATGAGAGGTGAAGATGACAAATTTTGTAAGGATACAAGTGTAGGTGGTGTGAGATAACATGGCAATGGAATTATTCATTGGATAATTCAATGCCCCAAGGATTTACCAATGCCCATATAACATGAATTACACCAAAAATGGAGTGGGAGATTCAAGAGGAAAATATGTGATAGTTGTCCTTATAAATCTAAATGGTTTTTCTTCATTTCGTTAAAACGTTATTTTTTAAAAAGATGTAAAATCCCCTTCATGAGCACTACAATTTTTTTTATAAACAATGCACAACTACCACTTAACCAACCAAACATATTCCATGTGAAATAAAAGTGTGAAATTTTAATAGATTTTCATTCAGCAAGGTGGAAAAAAAAATCACACCACTACTTATATGCTTACACTCAAACCTAAGGTCACAAGGACAAGGTCTTTCCTAGACCTACAACCTAAGCCTTGAGGGTTCATGATGACCCTGCCTACTTATCCCCTCGTGGGAAATCAGAGGCTTTGTAATTTTCCCCACAATGCCAAAGGGAGTTCAATCTCTCCTCTTGTATGAGATCTATTATCTCACCTTAACTCATCACTGTTAATTAAGTGTAAGTCATCACTTACTAAATTATAATATAATAATAATAAATTTGCCATCAAGTGTTGACTCTGTACCAAACATTGCTGAGAATTAGTGTACAAACATTCACAATATTCTCAAGGGGCTTATCATACCATAATCCCAAAGATCATTCACAACATGTAAGTCACGAGAATCCCTCCATATACACAAGTTGACTAGCTTGTACACATAACAAGTGCAATAGTGATTGGATCATACAAAGTTCACAAGTGCAACAATGACTTGATCATACATTGATCACAAGTATAATAGTGATTGGATCATACACAAATCACAACCACAATGGATTAGCTCATATGTACATCACAAGTACAACAATGATTGTCCCATTTGCATATCACTTTTACATTAGTGACTAGCTCAATCATATATTGCCAATACAAAATGACAAGCTCCAACATACATATCATACATAGTGACGAGCTCCTACATACATCACAAATACATAGTGACAAGCTCCAACATACATATCATACACAATGACGAGATCCTACGTACATCAAAAATACATAATAATGAGCTCCAACATACATCACATACATAGTGACACATCACAATGGCTGGATGACACATGTCCATAATGCATCCCAAATAGAAAGAATATCAATGGATTGTGCACTACACTGCAAGTCCTATCCTTTCCTCTAGTCTTCTGCACCATTAGACAAATGGGAAGAGGATTCGATGCATCCCATACTACACCATGGGTCTGTCCTCAACCTCACAAGGCTAGGTATATAGTCTTTCAACTAGGAAGGGGATTTGGTGCATCCCATACTACACCACAGGTCTGTCCACCATCCCAAGGGTTTCCCCAAGTAATGAACCTACCAAACCTGGTGGATTTCGACTTCAATTACCTATAGGCCATCAGCGATAAGTATATCTACTCAAGAAGAAGTAACTCCTGACATATACCACCTTGTGACCTTAGTGATATTATCTATCCACCATCCCAAGGGTTTCCCCAATTAATGAACCTACCAAACTTGGTGGATTTTGACTTCAATTACCTATAGGCCATCAGCGATAAGTATATCCACTTAGGAAGAATTAACTCCTGACATATACCACCTTGTGACCTTAGTGATATTGTTAGCTATCTTCTTCACAATCCTGGGTAACACTTGGCATCAGTCACTTCTGTGCTTACTAGTGATGTCCAACTAGTGAACCCTCTCAAAACATGGTTAGCCCTAGGTTACCATTACTTGCACAAATGGGTCCCTACCCGTACAACCACTACAGTCGTATCATAACCAGGGTAGCCTTCTACCTTCACCTCCATGAACCAGGTGAATGATGAATAATCCCTAGCCGTAGCCCAGACTTCGGTCATTGCCATGGTCCAATGAGTGTCTATCAATGCTCAAATATCCTAGAGGTTCACTCTTGGGTGGGTCATACATAACATGAATCACAATTTCAATCCACAGATACATGGTCCTATACATAAAACATCGATATGGAATTTAATTTACACAAAAATGTAAGAGATACATGGAACCAACACGAGATGGACTTTACCCATCATATACATATAATCAAATACCCATATAATGTAACTATCAATCTTCGCTTATTATGTAAAAGAATATTATATATTAAATACACAATATTAGATTCCCTTAACTCATTCATACCCATTTGGTACCCATTCAACTTCAAAATGAAGTCTACCAAAGGGATTTAAGGTCAAATCAATTAGGAACAACCTTGACATCTGTGAGTTGTCCCCCCTAGACCCTCCCCCTCGAACTTGAAGTCACAAGGGCATCCTTTGCCCAAGGACTGCCTATGTTCCCACTTCCAAATGAGTCAAATTCACACATAGTTCTCCTCACAAGGTCTCTCAAAGATACCTATGCACTGGTTTCCCCTAATCAAGGCTTCATTAGTGGTTTCCTTAAATTATTATTAACTATTAGTTTGTAGGAAGACGCTTAACTGAGCTCACAATATAGTAGGCCTATACTAAGGAACTTCCAACTAGGTCATCCCTATCACACTTGACCTCATATAGATGTTGATCCTAATTCAATTTGAACGTCTTAGAATCCTTGCAGTCAACTATCGAGGATATCATGCATTATTTGGTACCCTCATGATAATACCATATAGTTATAACATAAGGATCACTATTGAGGTTCTTATACTCAAGGGATAAATAGATGCCTTTGCAAGACATACGATAGTATTTATGAGTTGGTTTTATGTTATAATCATAATCTAAATCCTACTTAAGGAAGTTGGCAACACTATATCAATTAGACTAATATATGAAAACATAGTCCCATTAATAATATTGCTAATAATACTCTTTATCTTCTAAGTTCTTTTACCTTATGGTGCCACCTCACATTCTTATGATAATCTATTTAATAGACTAGATAGTTTAATCATACTCATTATTTAGTCTAATATTGACATTAATGATCATTAGTAAGGCATCAAGAGTTGCTACAAGGATTTATCTCATAACATGATCTCAACCACATTGTCAAATTAACAATAATCATCTTTCATTTGGTATACAATTAAATTGAGGTTCATTATAGCTATAATAATAAATTCATTATCAAATTTCTCACATCTAAAATATTTATAGACATCATAGAATCATATAAAAATTTTACCATGGCATCAATGGATTATCAAAAATACCAAGATTCAACATTCAAGAGATGTTTAATAATGTATGGTCTTAGTGCTACTAAAATAAGTCGCCCTTGCAATTATTATGCAACAAAATGTCAAGGCTCATATTGATTATATATGATTCTTGGTTCATATTGTAAGGTTATCTTGCAGCTAAATATCTGATCTAGGACTCTTTGTCATCTTATTTCTTTTAAAGTTCAAGCATAAAGTATCTAAATACTTAACCCTTGATTATATTGATTTCTTAGTTAATAAATATTCCAAAGAACCCTATAAGTTCATTTCCATGACACAAAGGTTAGGATGATTAGTTAAGAAGAAATTATGTTTGTTTGCACAAATCATACTTATCACTAAACCAAGATGCTATGTCATAGTGAAAATGTAAACATAAGTGATAACCTTGAACTACACCATAGTGTTTTAGATAAATATTTAAATCAACATTTATTTATTATGAATTTAATGACTTGTACTTCAAGACCTTTTTAATCATATTTGTGGTCTACAAAATGTTTTTTGAGCACCTTCAATTTACCTACTCTTTCCTTGAAGGGGTAATACTTCTCTTGCTGAAAATTCTATAACTTCAAGCTCACCGATAATCTACCCCAACATTAGAGAGTATAGCCATAAGGAACTAGTAAGTATACAATAGTGATCAATTGTTTATTATCTACATAAAATTTAACTTTGCAGTTAAAGATAACCAACAGTGAACCAACATTTGAAACATGTTATATCACCAACAATTTTGACATATAGCCTCATTGCAATAATCTTACCATGTAGATGGCCTAATGAGTAGACTTAGATTAAGAATTTAAAACCAAAACATATTCTTCATAACCTAGTCTAACCTCTTGTTCATAAGGTTTTTACCATACTATTAAGGGATTGGTTTGAAAACTATGAGTGCAAGTGAAGGCCAACTTTTTGGTTAATTTAAGGGCTAAACCTTTTTCGTTTCAACTGAGTGTTAATGTCATAACATTTGTCATTTCATAGTTCCTTTTATTAATTAATACCTTTATTAATGAAACAATCTGCTCCTTTCCTTCTATCAGTGGTAGAGTTCATATATTTATTGGAGTTATAAAATCTCATTTCATGATGGTAAAATTAGTAATAACATTTATTGGTTATTGGATTCAACATTTTTGGGAAACTTGCAGCTACTATAAATCTACTCTCCATGCAATTATGAATGAGTGTAAAGCTAAAACAAAAATTCATGTTATATATGATGAGATTATTAAGAAAAATCTTTTGTGGGTTTCAACAAGTTTTGGTTTCAAGGCTTATTGGATAAAATCAAACAAATTGTAAGATGTTCTTAGACCTACATATAATTCTGAAATTCTTTACAACTACTTTTCATAATACAATTAGAAGAAAATGGAATCCTTAGCCACTGAAGGTAGGAAAATTGTAGCTAATTGTTATATATGCAAATTTAAATAGCTATTGCTAAGAACAAACCCCAATGAGAAATTTCTAACTTCACAGGGAGATGTTCTACCTGTAAAAATGTCATCAATCTATCATTTCGAACACTTCATTGCCTTCCAGTCCTCCCTAAACTTTGATCAAATTCATTCCAACATGTTTCTTTTCCTTCCCCCACATGGTTTCTCCCTCCTTATCCAAAGCGACTTCTTCCTCTCATTCCTCCATTTTCCTTCATCTAAAGTCCCCTCTTTCTTCCTCTGCATTTTCTATGTGCCTCCTTTTCCTTCTACCCTTTTCACTCCCATTTTCCTTCAAAATCAAAGGTTGAATGAGTAGATAGGGGGTCGTGGGGGTTTAAAATTTTTCCTAGATGGATTTTTTTCTTTCATGACCTATCATTTGGATGTCTTAGGCAATGAGGTGCCATTCCTTACAATTTGTTGGCCATACTCAAGTCCATGCCCATTTATTTCAACTTGTCTCCTATCGTGGAATGGAGGAAATTGCCTCCATAAAGTTTTCTTTGATGTCTTCTCCAAATCCTTTTTCTTATCTTGAAAGGCATTTATAAATTACTTCTTTTATTTATTTATTCTTGACATAACCTTGATCGACGTGAATGTGACAAAAGATTAAGACAAAATGCATGGTTTTATAAGTTTCAATTAGGGGTTCTATTATGCCACTAAGTACTTAATCTATAGGAGAATAGTGTTGTGTTTGAGAGGTTTGTTATAATTTGATATAAATGTTAATTTAAACTTAATTTATTTTTATTTGTTAATAACATAAGTAGGTATGAACTCACATTTTTTTTTGTTAATTGACATATGGGTATTGTTGACAGGTGTTTTATGACCACACCAACACAGAATAAAATTTCCAATGGTCACTCTATTCTCTCTTGATCAAGGTATTTTGCATGCTAAGATTGCATGAAAGTTCATGTGTTCAACTCCAAGGTTCATTTTATCGCGAATAGACTTAGTTGGTTTATGTGAATATGCTGGGTATTCCAAGGGGACTTACGTAATTGTTCAACTTTGTGAAGAAGATGAAAGATTTGACTATGATGCTCTGATTCCTAAACTAACCAGGAAATAATGAATTTAAAAGGATAAGGGGGTAAGGGATTCTATAATCTATTTCTAAAGGATGGAATGCGAGGGCCGACTTCGACAATCTTCAAACCAGACTTTGTTTCGCCTCCCCTTTGGACAACTCTGAAAAAGTTGGTGCAATATTTAAAGGATGAGTAAGATATTCAAATTATGGTTCAACATGCGCACCCCATCACAACGATGCAAGTGAACACATGAATCACAACCGAATTTAGGCACTGGTATTCCAGTTGACCACGCAGGGTAGAATTACCATCATTAAGCCTGATAGTGGTATGGATAAAGGAAGACTTGTCCAAACCAAAGGCCACACTCCATAATTAACAACTACTTGCATAAAACAAAGTCTACTTTACTCTAATCTACTTTAATTGGAAAGACGAAAAAATTCTTGTCAACTGCTCACAACAAAAGAAAGAATCACCAATCAATGAAAATATTTATATTATGAGAGTCTTACACAACAACCTTTTACAAAAACCTTCAAAGGGAAAGCTTTTCTTTCCTTTTCAAATTAAGCTAACTCCTAGCTCTACTCTCTAACTTCTATCTCCAATTTTGTCTAGCTTTGGTCTATCTCTATTCTATGTCTAATAATTATAAATGAGAGGGGATGCCCCTTTTATATCAAGCCTAGTCTAGTGGATGGCTTAGATTCAAATACAATGGAAGGCCCAGATTGAGCCACCTAAGCCCTAATTAGGGTTATAGCCCTAAAAACCGTCACTGAGAGGAGTGGGGCAATGAATGTGCTAGAGATTCTCCACTCCTCATCAGGAACCACTACCTACAATCAATGCACATCGTCTCCTTCTAGAAGGGCGTTTCCTTCCTCCTTTCCATTGGTTGCAAACCTGATGAATCTGGCCAACACCGCCTCAACATCCTAATCCGAAATAGGAGGAATGTGATCCAACTGAAACTCTAATACTATAACTATTCATACTTGCCATAATATCGGAGGCTTGCCGATAGGCATGTGCAAGGTCCTCCATAAAATTTTCTACTTCGACATGAACGTTGGCAACCCACTTGTCTGCCTATTGTGCCATTCTTTTCAAGTCCTCTAAGCCACTGATTGACTCTCTCGAAAATTCAGTCGGAAGCTCAATTGCCAGATTTTATTGCCCACAAGGATGGGACAAGTGTTGCACATAGCCAATCAGTATTTTGTGCTCTACCTTCAATTTCTTATATTTTCCCTCGATATAAGACAATCTATCCTTGAGTGCCTGATATGAATTATTGCACTCCTCAACCACTTGTGCTCTAGTAGGGCAGCCAAGTTCCATAGTTGTAATCACATAATTTAATGGAATGGCCTCATCCCGATCACACTCCACCCTAGGCACTACCACATGCAAAGTTCAAGAGCCATCCCCATCTATTGAGATCTTGGAGAATTTTCTGGCCTTCTTCTTTGTTGGAGGTGCACTGATCCTTTGCAACAACTCTTCCATCTTAGCTGCGGGATCAGTCTCATCCACAGGATCATGTCTCATCCTATCGCTTAGCCATTCTGGCAACTCTTGCCGCATATCTGAGATAATGAAAGCCTACTTGACCTCAGCCTCAACCTCATGAGCTTCCTCCTTGCCTTTGTTTCGACGAGGTTCATCATCATCTATAGGCTCAGTATCTCTTGAGCTCTGGGCATCCTGATTAGAAGTAGCATCATCCTCAAGAGCTGCCTCAATTTCCTACTGAAATTGGGTATTAGTGGTTGTCCCCTCATCTGTTTCCTAATGATTTTCTTCCCTAGGCATGTTGATGCTTTGGACCACTAATTCTCTATGAGGTGGCTAACTTGCCCCTTGTGTTGCCTACTCTACATTCAATCCTTCCCTCTGATTAGCAACCAGTGATACTTCCTACATACTCGGAGAATTTGCCCGAGATGGTGTATGCACGGATTCCTCAATTCTCAGAGGCTCAGGTTGAAATAGCTCTTTTCCTCATGGCTTGGGAGCTTGATCAACCTGCCTTGTTTGTCTAGCTGTCGGTGATATGTGATCTCCCATTAAATTGTATGTGAGGGGAATTGATCTACCCTTAAGTTGGTTGACATGCCGCTCTACCCAACTCCGTGTGAATGTTAAGATTGGGATACAAAGTGTATCCAAGTCGATAATCTTCGGCTTTGACCAATCCAAGAGTGGTAATGACATATCCCTCACTATCTCATAATCAGTTTGTATAACATTTATATCCTCTTCAATTTGGTCTAGCACTGGGACAATCTCGCATTCCCTGATCATCCCCAACGGTATTCGAGAAAACATCCTCCTCCTAACCTCGATCTCATCCAATACACTTGCCCAAAAGTCTTCAATCTGTGCTTTGTGCCTGAACTCTTTGGATAATATCCATCTGATGCTTCTATGGGGATCGTAGTGTTGTTTGCTAGTATGCTAGGAGAGGTGGAAGAATTGGAGTTCATTTTCTGCCTCCCTTGCTACTTGTAGTGATGGACAAACCTCGTTAGAATTCCCCATGGTAATTAGGAATCCAAGTCACCCTTTCTTCTTCTTCTTTTGATTCTTATCATAGGAAATTATTGCCTAGATATCTCCAGAATCACCATTTTGTTTGCAGGATGCCAGGGCAATCTATACGGATAAGAGGAAAATCCTTGTAGCCTTATGTAGGTAAACTTCCGAAATTGGATAAACCAACATCTAAACATCTCAATCAGCTCTTGTGCCTCTCTAGATATTCTGTGGTGAGTCCTTTGCTCCAAGGTCCTCGTTATGTGCATGGTGAATGCATCATTGACCCTTTTGTAGTTGGTGGTGCTTGTCAAATGCAACTGCGGACAAGCCTCATGTATTTTGAACTGATGGGAGCCACACCCGATTGGTTCTTTATATGAAATTCCTCTTTACTTAGTCATTTGGGCTAGAATGTAGATAATGTAAGAGCTCATGTAGAATGTTTTTGTTCTCCTCAAACCACGGAGTTGCTCATGTATGTTGTCACTGATCATTAGTGTCGAGTCCATGTAATCCTGCCTTATAGCACCAAGTTGACATAATAAAACATCCAAGGTTCAAAGATGAATGCTTGGGGGCACCCTCCAACTTTGCTCAACATCATTATCAAGTCACAAAAATCTTGCCTCAAATATTCTGAAATTATCTGCTTGGGCAATTTTGTGTGAGTTGGCTTGGGCTTGTTCATCCACCTGGTATTTATCAAATCAGCACATCCATCAAACGTGGATGAGTACATCTTTTCATCCCTCTCCCTTGTTTTATAAATCATCTTCTCATGGACTGGAATTATAAATGCTTCCCCAATTGCCTCTGGTGTAAGGTTGGCCAATATCTTTCCATCTGGCGAAATGACAGTCCTCTGCTTTGTGTTGTAGTAGTTGGCACATTCCATGATCAGCTATGGACATCGGATGGCTAGAGGAAAACTGGCAGCTATGTAGAGTCAACTCCTTATGATGTTCTACAAAGTAACTGATGGGTGATGACCTCCAGTCCCCATTATTCTTCTCCTAAACGTCTCCAAGTTGAACGAGCCAATGTTTGTGTCACTCAGTTTGCCAAACCTTGAGGAAAATTTTGATTATGGCAGGAAGGATTTTCTCAATTTCTTAATCACTTCCTATCTTGATGTGTTTGCTCTCGTCAATTCAGTGTGGTTCCCTCTGGCTGCAACTCTTTTGCTTGATTCGACCATTCTGTAAGAAAAGGCAAGAGTCATTAGAAAACAAGATTTTATAAAATGATATAACACTTTGACGGTGCCAACAGATTTAAAAAAAAAAAAGGCTGCAACACTTTGTCACTTTCAGCTGCAAACCTCAACTGTGCCTGTTTACTTCAATGAGTTTAGAAGTTTCTCCTCTGGTTGTAGCAACACAATGCCAAATGCTGGGAAATGTCTACCTGCAACAATTTACTTTCAACAAATTTCAGACCTCTTCCTTGAAGTTTGTACTTCAGCCCCTTGACTCTTCACCTTGCAAAGTCACGCCTTCAACAACTACAATCATCTTTCTCAGTTTCATACTTCAATACTTCACTTCTTAGCAACTCAAGTTTCTTCACAAATTCGAATTTCTTAGCAACTTGAGAATTTTCTATCTCTGCAAACTCATACTTTTCAGCCTTAGAAGATGTCTTGCATCCAACAACCTGTGAGAGATATGAAAAGAACTTGAAACCTTATAGCCAGGTCGAATTCCAAGAGAGGCTAAACTTATCAAATTTTTGAATTCCATTTCCCCCTCTTGGCCAGTTGCAACACTTGTCATCCGGAGATCGGAATCCTGAAGTTCTAGAATCTTGAAATTTCATCACTCCTGCACAAGTCTGCTTCATCATATTTTCTTCTTTTAAAATATTAAATCAATCACCTCCATGAACAATTTCATTTCATCTGGCTAAGTCATTTTTTTCTGCTTCAGCAAAATTACTCCATTCATCTAGTTCAATTCTCAAGCAAAAACACTTCGTGAAGACATATTCTCCTCATTTTCCTTAGAGAAATTTCTTGAATTTTCCTTAGGAATTTATCAAAATAGGCACTGGGAAAAATTCCCTGTCAAAATGACATGAGTGAGGTGTGGAGCAAGTTCAAATCATCTCTGAATTGAAAACATTCAATACCCAAAAGAAAATTCCCTTTTGAACTCGTCGTTTTCATGTGTATCCAGATGAAGGGGTACATTTAATTTTTATTATTTTGAAAAAAAATAATAAAATTGCTAATGTTCATTCATTTTCACTTTGGGCATCTTCCACACCTACAATCCTTGATTTCTCTGCCTTGGCACTTCCTATGATTCTCCTAAAAAATCCTCTGTCCGCCCTAATGATTCCATCATGTCTTGGAAATCTTAATACCTCACCTCCCCAATTTTAGGGCTGAGATTTCATTCTTCCTAGAAAACGCCCTTGGGGAAACTTTATTAAACTAACTCACCTTGTAGCCCTGGGTGCATTTCTGCATTGAGGAAATCTTTTACCTTAAGAGCCGATTTACACATCATACTCCATTTTAATCCCTTAGTATTTCCCACTCTGCTCTCTTTTATCACACTTCCTTTCTACAAACAAGGGCATATTTCCCAGTATGAGAAAGAACTCTAATGCCTGAAATACTTTTTACCTTTACCTTCTCCCCGTTTTCCCTTGTGGCCACCTTGGGTGCATTTCCTATGGGGTGAAGGAACTTGAAGGCACATTTGAAGGGGTGGGGGGGAATTTTCCACGCCTTAGTGACTCTTCACCTACCCTGGGCGCATTTTGCCTAGGCTTCTTCCACTTTTTCCTTGAGGGTGCATTTGAGCATGAAAACTCCACTCTTGGGTGCATTTCTCCTAGCATGAAGGAATTTCCCATGCCTTAGTACATTTTGCTATGCCTTTACTTCTTGTGGGCGCATTTGACCCATGCTCAAGGAATTTTTAGGCTCATTTCTCCTAGCATGAAGGAATTTCCCATGCCTTAGTACATTTTTTGATGCCTTTACTTCTTGTGGGCGCACTTGACCCATGCTCAAGGAATTTTTGGGCGCATTTAGCCTAGGCTACTTCTATTCTTGGGTAAATATAGGGTAGTGTGAGGGAATTTCATGACTTAGAAAAATTTTAAACCTCTTCACCTCCCCTTTTACCTCTTGGGCGCATTTAGCTTGGTGTGAAGGACTTTCCTCAAGCCTTGGGCGCATTTCACCCTATGAGGAGGAATTTTAACACTTAGCAATTTTAGCAACTTTCTCCCATGCCTAGGTGCATTTCATGTGTCTTCATACTAGTTTCCATCCATAAATCTCCAATGCCCTAGCCACACCTTGGCCTTCTATTTTTAGCAAATCCAGAGAAGTGAGGAATTCCATGCATTTCGTTGTTCTAAGATGAAGCAGGCGTGGTTGTGCTTCCACTAACTTTGCCACCTTGTTTATACGCTCAGTCCACACTAGTATGCTATTTTTAGCCATTTTCTATTTTTAGCAAACCCTAAAATTGATCAACCTTTCTAGCTCCATTTGACCTAAAATTTGCAAGATACTGATCATGGTGGTGTGCTTCGTTTTGACAACTTTGCATTTCATTCCCTCTATTTTTAGGCATAGTAGTGGAAACCCTAATCTGACTTGCATGTGTCTTGAACTGCTTCCATTTGACTTGGTTTCTGTTGCCTGTCATTCTGTTTGTTGGACTGAAGTGTTGGGTAGCTGCTAGAGTGAGACTGCTATTTATAGTAAGTGTCTGAAAAGTGATCAATCTAATGTCAGATGAGTTTGCATGTCACAGTGCCCGTGGGATCTCAAAAAACCCAAATAAACCTAGAAAACTGGTCAACATGTGGGCACTAGTTAAAAATAGTAAGTCCTTGAGAACTGATCCATTTTGCTCGCTAGTCACATCACTGCGAAGCTCTCACAAAACCCATAACAAATATTTGGACATGCACTGAAAATCTCTGCATGCAGACCCTAAAAATAGCCTCTCAAGGCTATACCGTTGAAAGTCACCATCCCGATTTACATGTTACACCATTGCGAATGTCTTGAAAAACCCAGATCGATCCTCCAATCATGTATTGGAAAATCATATGTTTAAACCTTGAAAATGGCCTCTGGAGGATGAACTGCTTTAAATAGCCAGTTGTCTGAATCTATTCAAATTTCATGTGTAGGCACCTTGAAGTTGCCTAGATGTGCTGAAGTAGTTAGAATCCTGAAATCCTGAGGAAAAGGCCTCCATATTAGGTACTTACTAAAAATAGTAAGTTGTCAGATTTTAGTAAGATTTCAGTGGGATCCTGTCTTGAGTCTTCTAAACGTACTACTGCACTCAGATTTCACCTTGAGAACTTTATTTGACCTTAAAACAAGCCTGAAGGATAGAGACCCTAATTTCACAGACTTAGCTAACATTTCAATCTAAGTCAAATGATGGGACATCCCAAAAGGACAAAGACCAGAGAGAGAGAACCAATGCCAAAAGACCAGAATGGAGCAAAAATTAGGGGGTCCCCATCTTGGATGGGGTAATGTGTGAAAAGGTCACAACATCTGGCGACTCCACGGGAAAGTGTTGAAAAACACTTTAAGATTGAACCTTGGCCAGTTCCCTCTAACCATCATACAGAAAGGATACTTACTCAAAAGGGGAGAAGAATCTGATATTGGATCAAAACACCTTCATCCGAGATCTTCTGAACATATGCGTTTATCTTACCTCTAAACAATCTTGACTCCTGAGATTAACCACGACAAGTTGTATAAGTGTCGTAACTTCAAAAGCATCCTAGACATTGCCTCACTTCCAGTCAGACGTCCATAGCCCCAACGAGGTTGTCACTACAGTTCTCACGAATATTGCTCCATTGTCGGTTAGGTGTCTATAGCCTCGGTGGAGTTATCCATATATTCCCAAACCAATATTCAAAGTATGATATTTCTTTCATTGTTCTTTCTTGTGATATTTCTCTTTTAGCATATTTTCTTCTTTTCTCTTGATTTTCCATCAATTCCATAATTGGTTGGCAAGCAATGAAGCTACCAATGGGTTTGAGAATTGTAGTGGCATTGAAGCAAGATGTAAAATTTTCACTTGCTGTAACCTCTCCCAAGAAATCAAAATGACTCAAAGTAGCTCATTGAGCCGATAGGACACTACAATCTCAGACTCATGTGTTAAGACACAATAACTGATTAATCTTCCAAGTTGAGTTTATATGAAACCAGATGATGATAAGAGGAAAACAGTCGTGGAATTATATCTTTTGCACAAATCTATAAGAACCGATGGAAGTAGACCAAACTGTGAAATGAAAGACATCATCACCCCTCGCAATAGGAAACCCAAAACTCATGCCCATTCCAAACCCAAACCAAAACCACTCGAGTGGAAAAATCAAGGGAAGAAACACCAAAACCAAAAACCCAAAGGGCAACAAACCAAAAGGGAAAGCGGGAAACAAAACAACCTAATCTAACTATGTACAAAGCAGGACCCAGGAGGGAACCTATGCTTGGAAATAATGCTTGAGGAACCGCCCTTTGACTGGGAATGGGATATCCTCTCCTATTAATGCTTTCAATTTGAATGCATTATCTCCTAGGATCTTAGAAGTCTGATATGGGCCTAGCCATAATTTATCGAACTTGTCGTGATCACCTTTTCTTTCATGGGCCTTGTCCCAACATAAAACTAAATCTGAAATCCTGAAGGCCTTGATCTTGGCCTACTTATCAAACCACCTCTTTATGACTCCTTGATGTTTAGCCAGATTTTCCAATGCTTCATCTCTTTTCTCCTCCAAATGCATCAATTGGGACAACCTAACTTGAACTCGGTCCTCTCCTTCCAGATATTCATGAATAAACTGAAGAGTAGGGATCCTTAACTGAACTAGGAAGATGGGGTCTTTCCCATATACCAAGTGATAGGGAGATGTTCCCAAAGAATTCTTCATTCTGGTTTTGTCTGCCCACAAAGCAAACCTCAACTGCATATGCCAATCTTTGGGGTTCTTATCCAGCATTTTCTTAATAACATTCAGCAAATTCTTATTCATGGACTCTGCAAGTCCATTTCCCTGTGCATAGTAATTGGATGAGAATTTTAACGCAGTCCCATACTCAAATGCATAATTTGAAAACTTCAACAATGAAAAGGCGGGGCCATTGTCACATACCAATGCATGAGGACATCCAAATCTTGTAATAATATTTTCCTCAAGGAACTTAATGACCACATATGTTGTGCAAAGCTTGAGAGCTTGAGCCTCTGTCCATCTGGTGCAATAATCTGTAGTTGTTAAAATGTACCTGTGTTGTGTCGAGGAAGGTGGATTAATCATTCCGATAAAATCCAATCCCCATTTTGCAAACGGCCTAACTTCAATCACTGGCTACAAGGGCATAGCCGAATTCTTCTCTTTGTATGCAGCTGTTTGACAAATGTGGCAAGTCTTTACATGTTCATAAGAATTTTTAAAAAGTGTGGGCCAGTAATATCCAACCCTTGAGATTTGATGAGCTGTGGCCAAACCACCTCCGTGACCTATTCCAAATTTCTCATGGAAGTGTTCCATCAGCTGCTTAGCTTCTCTTTTCCCTACACATCTCAAATAAATTCCTTCGTGATTTCTTCTATAGAGTACTAATCCTTGCAGCATAAACCTTTGGCTCTTCATTCATAAATCTCTTCATTGCACTAGATTCAAATGTAAAGGACACTTGTGATTCAGTAGGTAGTAGACAGTTTCATCATACCATTCTCCTGGAGACACTTCTTCTAGCACATATGTTTGTTGCACCAATCCAGGTCCTACCATTGCAATTGTTTGTGCCAAAGCTTGTCCTCAAACCAACTTCATAGGCTACATTTCCATGTCGTATTCTTGCAAAGTGGTGACCCACTTGCCTCTTCTTTCTCCTAGTTCATTTTGCATTAGTAAGGTCTTCACCGTGGCATCTGGAACTATTGCATAGACTTTGCTCCTCAGGATGTAGTGCCTGAATTTCTTAACTACTTTCACTAGAGCATAAGCCCACTTCTCCACATTAGTGTATCTTAATTCTGCTTCTTTCAATGGTGCACTCATAAAGGCAATTGGATGTTCATCCTTTTCCTCTATCCTCTGGGTTAATACTGTTGCACAGGTGTGCTTTGAAGCAAAAGAGTATAGATAAAATGACTTTGAATAATTTGGACAGACTAGTACTGGGGCATCCACTATCACTTTCTTGATTTCCTCAAATGATTTCCTTGTTTGATGGGTCCATTCTATCTTCGTATCTTTCTTTAACATCTCATTCAATGGTCTGACGATCTTAGCGAACCCAGTTATAAACTTTCTTACAAAATTAATCTTTCCAAAGAATGACCTCAACTCTTTCTGACTCCCTGGCATGCCGATCTTTGAGATCGCTTCGATGAGGTCTGGGTCAATTGATATGCCCTGTTCTGAGAGGATATGTCCTAAAAATCTTCCTTCAGTAGCCCCAAACACACACTTCTTTGAATTGAGAGAAATGCCAAACCTTCTGCATCTCTAGAAGATCTTCCTCAAATCTTCAACATGATCTTCTCTCTTCTTGGAAAATACAGTCAAGTCATCCATATATATAATAATGCATTTTTCAACTAAATCTCAAAAAGCGATGTCCATGGCCTGCTGAAATGTGGCTCCAGCATTGATTAAGCCAAAAGGCATCCTTCTGCAGGCAAAAGTTCCCCACTTGGTGGTGAAGGCTATTTTTAGTCTATTTGTTTCTTCAACCATCACCTAGTTGTATCCTGAATAGCCATCCAAGAAGGACATCATTTGAGAACCATTCATAATTTGTAACACCTCATCCAACGAGGGCAAGGGATAGTTATCTTTCTCAGACGCTCTGTTTAGATTGCGGAAGTCAACACACAACCTTATCTCAGCATTCTTCTTCCTGACGGGTACCAGATTGGCGACCCACATTGAGTGCCTTATTGGAAAGATTATTTTGGCTGAAAGGAGCTTCTTAACCTCCTAATATATCAATGGTTCTAGTAGTGGGTTCACCGGCCTCTGCCTTTGTCTGAATGGTTTATTTCCTGGCTTCAACGGGATTGTGTGCATGATCAAGGAGGTGTCATAGGTCTTCAAGTTCTCGTAGCCCCAGGCTACTACATCAGAGAACAATCTCAATGCTTGCACTATTCCTTCCCTTTCTCTTGGGGTACAAACCTTACCCACAAATACATTCTTTACTCGCTCATCAGTTCCCAGGTTGACTATCTCGTATCCATTTCCTTGAGCGCCCTGATTTCTACTCAGTTTATCAAGATCAAAAAGCCTCTCTAGTTCAACCATTCCTCTGGGAATGATGTTTGTCTTCAAATTTAATATCCCTTTGGTGTCGAATTTTGCTTCCTCAGTTTCTTCTTCATCTATAATTTCTGCTTCGAACACTCTGGAGCTAGTTAAGAATTCCAAAATTTGTTTATCGTCATCGAACACCTAGAAATTCTTTCAATCAAGTTCCAGACCCTGTACCGGTAGCGACCCAATCTTTTGTCGTGACAAGTGTATTGCTTTCTTACCTAGGAGACTACTATGTCTGAATCCCCAATGGCATGCACAATTTTGGCACCCTTCTCTATTGCCAGGATTAATCCATGAATCAAAGATTCATATTTAGTAACATTGTTGGTGCAAGAGAACTAGAGCCTATAAGCACCTAGATATGCTTCTCCCTTAGGGCTAATAAGTTCAAACCCCATTCCATTCCCTTTCTTAGATTTCGACCCATCAAATCTCAGAGTCCATACTTGATCTCCAATGTGACTACTATGGGTATTGGGATCATCCTTTTCCACTGTGGGCTCTACTTTCTCACTTTCTATCCACTCCTTTATCAGGGAGCCTTTTCTCTCATTTACTTCTTCCAATTCTTCTACCAAAGAGACTTGTGAAACTCTTTTTGAAACCTGCTCTATGGCCATTTTGCACATGGCGCATGTAAATTCCGGATGGAATGCCTCATGGATCCTACACCAATTGGGCATTAGCATACTGCTGATGGAAGCATTCTTCCTTGATTCTATTCTTTACCTGACATTCTTTAGCACAAAATTTCTAAAATTTCAAACATCCCCTCACTCTCGCCCGAGTCATCTTCAATCAATACTTCGATAGAGGAGGATGTGCCTTCCGAGGGTTTCTCCTCAATCACGCTCTGCAACATGAGGACCTCTTGCTTGACTAGCTTGTAAGAGCCTAGATCAGCTTCTGTAAACAATACTTCATTGTTATCACCATACTCAGTGATCATCAACCTAAGTCGTGGTGTACTCTCCACTCTTATTTGATTAGGGATTCCTCTCCAAGGCAACCACATGTGAGAAAAGTCAGTGGCGGTATATCCGTTCAACTTCTGGGACTAATCTCTACTGAGCAGCATGCCATATCCATCTAGTATATCTACAAAGGAGATATCAATATGGCTCTGGATTCTACGATCCGCAGCTAGCTACATGTGAATGTCGTTTAGTTTCCCAACAATAGGAACTTCAGTTTTATCTAATTGAGTCACCTTGTTAGTGTGGAGTGGGATTAGGCCTAACCTTTCACATACCTTTAAAGGCATGACGTTGCTCAAAGCTCCAGAATCAATGAAATAGTTGTGTAGCATTTTTCTGAATATTCTGACTGAAATTCAGAATGGGGCCGGTTCATCTTTCCCCTAATAAAACACTACTGGTTTTCTCCTTTCATCTACTACATCATTTCTCTTTTCATTTTCTCTGTCCGGCTGAACTTGTCTACTTTGAGTCTCATCTCATGTATTCTGTTTAAGCTCATCAGGCTGAGAACCTCTCTCAGTTTTGGTCTTTCCAGGAGTGCCTGAAGAATTTAATACCATGCCCTCAAAGTTCTAAGGCTGTTGTTGTGCCTCCCAAGAATTATAGGATGTTTGTGGCACATTTTGCACCACGTTTTTTTTTCTATGTAGGACAGGACTGCATGACAATCTGGGGATTTCTTGGCACATTGGGTACCTCTTATGACGTGCTTCTTGTGGAGGGATTTTCAGTCAATGTCCCTAGAAGAGTGTCTCTTAATTCCTGAACCTTCATCAACTCATAAAGTGGTAGACTAACTTTCATCTTCTTGAATTCCTCCAACACGTAGGTGCTAAGCTTCTTTATGTCTTCTCTAGGAGAATTCCCCTTTTGTCCCCATTCAGTTTGGTAAATAGGTTGCTGAGGCATTTGTGGTCCATTTGATCTTGCTTGTGTGGGACCCTATTGTCTGTACTCGGGAGAGTCTTTTGGTGCAACTGGCATGTTGCTCACATTAGGATGCAGAGGTGTGGTAAAGTTATTCGGGGGTATTGACGAGGTCAACGGCTCATGTTGAGGGTAACCTCTTTGATACACTTTAGGGGGTCCACCTCCAATGGTCTGGAAAGCTTGTACTTCTCTAACTCCTTCCACCAAGACACTGTTGTTAAGATACGGGAAACTGTAACCGTCTCTGCTTAGGGGTTCATCCAATGATGCATATGTAGCATGGGCCTCTGAAGGCACTTGAGCTTCTAGCATCCCCATGGGACCATTTGCTGAAGCGGGCATAAATTTATTATTGACCAGCAGTGGTGTATAACTCTGGAATTCAAGTGATAACTTGAAATCTTCTAAGATCAAGGCCTAATCATATCGGGGTGCTGGAACTATTTCGTACCCCATAACTGGAGGATTCTCCACAGCTTCTGTATTCTTCACTTCCCCTCTAAAGATGTCAGCAGCTACCTGGAACTCAAGGCATTGTAACTCAGAGTGATGACTATTATTATGCAATCTACACCATCCTGACAAGGCGGCCTCTACCAAGTATACTCTATCTGTAGGACGGTTCTTAGGAGGTGGCGGGTTATCCAATGGTGAAGGGACACCTCCATTATTGGGCCCTATATTCCAGGATCTCTTCTGGAATCCCTGATTATTGTTTCTATACCCATGGTTGTTCTCATGATTGTATCCCTGATGGGTATCTTGATGGTGACTTGGAGGATTATTGGAATATCCTCGGTTAGCACCTTGATGTGCATGATTATTATGTTGCATGGCTTGTATCTAATTATTTTGATTCTTGAGGTATGTTACCTCAGTTGACAGCTTCTTTACCTGTTCCACCAGCTCCTTTATTTCCTCTCTTTCCTCTTGAGTCTTTGTCGGTGGCACTGTGTTTTGTAGATAAATAGGCTACGTTGTCAGTGCTTGACACAAGGGTGCTCGAGGATGGAGGACTAACTAATTGGATGGCGTGGATGCCTGGTAAGTTGGTTGTGGAACTGGATTCAACGCTAGAACTTGGTGATTCCAGGTTTGTATTTGACCGCTTATAGAACTCAAGCTAGTGTATAATGAGGGACCAATTGTATTTTTTCCCATGTTTTGACTCACTTTGATTGCTTTAGCATAAGCTAAGTTCATATTTGTTGGTGCGGGGTGAGCTTCTCTCATGAACATTGTAGTTAAGGGATCCAAGGTAGCATAGTAATTCTCTCGAGCATCCGTGATGGTGTAAGGAGTGCCCAGCCTTGTGAGAGCCTTTTGAAATCTATTGTTAAACACATGAATAGGCTCTTTTTCTTGTCTCCTTACTTCTATAAACTATCTAAACAGTTCTGCAAGAGTGATAGGAATGCCAAAATTTCCAATGAAGGTCGTCTTCATCTGCTCCCATGTTCTGATAGAACCGACTGGAAAATGTATGAACCAATAATGGGCCTCTTCCCCCAAGGAGTATGGGAATAGCCTGCATGCTACATCCCCATATGCAATCTGTCTATTGCGTAGGTGGTCTTCAAACATCTTGATGTGATCCTCGGTAGTGCGTTTCACATCATGGACATGGAACTTGGAGCAGAAAACTCTCTGGATTTTTCAGCGTTGTGATAGTCGAAAAACTCCAACAGGGACGGGTTGGTGACAAACCAAGTAGCACCATTTGCAGCTGGCTGAGCCATTGCTTGTCTTCACTGATATATAGTTGCTTGAGCTGGTTGCTACTGAACAACAACTAGTGTAACTTGAATTGGTTCCTGTTGTTGAATAGCTACTGGCGTGATATGTTGTGTTGGTCCTTGTTGGGCAATCCTTGAAATGCTAGGCGGAGTTCTGAATAAACTTGAGACTTCTTCACCACTTACTTCTTCCTCACTTGATTGAACTTATTCGTTTGATAAAATATCCTCACTTGAGGGAGCCTCTCCATCTGATCAAGTACCCTTCTTCTTCCTTGTTCTGGTGGGTCATTCTATTTCTACAAGTTCTTTGGATGAACTAAGTGCAGATCTCAAAATTCTCTTCAACCTATCCGGCGAGAATGAACTGATGCGATCCAAGATGAAGCTACTTCTTTTACTAGTGACACAGGGGAGCAAGTGGCTGTCTTTGATTCAGAAAATCTCTTTCAATAGCGACATGGATTTTGATAGCCTTTTCTTCTTCTTCTTCCAACACAAAGCTTGTTCGCATGTACTCAGCTGCACTTCTCTTCGTCCTCCACATGAGATTGTTTAGCCCCGAAAGGATGTCTTCCTGATCGTCATTGAATCCCAGATTTCACTGAAACATCGGATATATCTCTCTATGAGGTAGCACCATCTTGGTACATTATATTTTTATAATTCCTTTTTGCTTTACTATAAAAAATAGCCCTCCTTCTAGCACCAATTGTGTTGATGGGTATTTTATTACCACACCAATATAGAATAAAATGTCCAATGGTCCCTATATTCTCTCTTGATCAAAGTATTCTACATGCTAAGATTGCGTGAAAGTTCATGCGTTCAACTCCAAGGTTCCTCTTATTTTGAATAGACTCAGTTGGTTGATGTGAATATGTTGGGTATTCCAAGGGGACCTATGTAATTGTTTGACTTCGTGAAGCAGATGAAAGATTTGACTGTGATGCTCTGATTCCTAAACTAACCTGGAAATGCTGAATTTAAAAGGATAAGGGGGGTAGGGATTCTATAATCTATTTCTAAAGGATGGAATGCGAGGGCCGACTTTGACAATCTTCAAACCAGACTTTGTTTCGCCTCCCCTTTGGACAACTCTGACAAAGTTGGTGCAATATTTAAAGGATGAGTAAGATATTCAAATTATGGTTCAACATGCGCACCCCATCACAACGATGCAAGTGAACACACGAATCACAACCAAATTTAGGCACTGGTATTCCAGTTGACCACGCAAGGTAGACTTACCATCATTAAGCCTGATAGTGGTATGGATAAAGGAAGACTTGTCCAAACCAAAGGCCACACTCCATAATTAACAACTACTTGCATAAAACAAAGTCTACTTTACTCTAATCTACTTTAATTGGAAAGACGAAAAAAGTCTTGTCAACTGCTCACAACGAAAGAAAGAATCACCAATCAATGAAAATATTTATATTATGAGAGTCTTACACAACAACCTTTTACAAAATCCTTCAAAGGGAAAGCTTTTCTTTCCTTTTCAAACTAAGCTAACTCCTAGCTCTACTCTCTAACTTCTATCTCCAATTTTGTCTAGCTCTGGTCTATCTCTATTCTATGTCTAATAATTACAAATGAGGGGGGATACCCCTTTTATATCGAGCCCAGTCTAGTGGATGGATTAGATTCAAATACAATGGAAGGCCTAGATTGAGCCACCTAAGCCCTGATTAAGGTTCTAGCCCTAAAAACCGCCACTGAGAGGAGTGGGGCAATGAATGCACTAGAGATTCTCCACTACTCATTAGGAACCACTACCTGCAATCAAAGCACATCGTCTCCTTCAAGAAGATCATCATCCAGAAGGGCGTTCCCTTTCTCCTTTTCACTGGCTGCAAACCTGATGAATCTGGCCAACACCACCTCAACTTCCTGGTTCGAAATAGGAGGAATGTGATCCAATTAAAACTGTAATATTGTAATTGTTTATTCTTTCCATAATATGGGAGGCTTGCCGATAGGCGTGTGCAAGGTCCTCCATAAAATTTTCTACTTCAACATGAACGTTGGCAACCCACTTGTCTACCTGTTGTGCCATTCTTTTCAAGTCCTCTAAGCCACTAATTGACTCTCTAGAAAATTCAGCTGGAAGCTCAATCGCCGGATTTTCTTGCCCACAAGGACGGGACAAGTGCTGCACATAGCCAATCAATTTTTTGTGCTCTAACTTCAGTTTATTATATTTTCCCTCGATATAGGACAATCTATCCTTGAGTGCCTGATATGAAATATCGCACTCCTCAACCACTTTTGCTCTAGTAGGGCGGCCAAGTTCCACAGTTGTAATCACATTATTTTTTGGAATGACCTCATCCCGATCACACTCCACCCTAGGCACTGCCACATGCAAAGTTCGAGAGCCATCCCCATCTGTTGAGTTCTTGGAGAATTTCCTGGCCTTCTTCTTTATTGGAGGTGCACTGATTTTTTGCAACAACTCTTCCATCTCAATTGTGGTATCATTCTCATCCACAGGATCATGTCTCATCTTGTCCCTTAGCCATTTTGGCACCTCCTCCCGCATATCTAAGATAACAAAAGGTTTCTCAACCTCGACCTCAAACTCATGACCTACCTCCCTACCTTTATTTTGACGAGGTTCATCATCATCTATAAGATCAGTATCTCCCAAGCTCTGGGCATCCTGATCAGAAGTAGCGTCATCCTCAAGAGCTGCATCAATTTCCTACTGAAATTGGGTATCATTGGTCATCCCCTCATCTATTTCCTACTGATTTTCTTCCCTGGGCATGTTGATGCTTTGGCCCACTGATTCTCTATGAGGTGGGTGACTCGCCACTTGCGCTGCCTACTCTACACTCAATCCTTCCCTCTAATAATCAAATAGTGATACTTCCTGCATACTTGGAGAATGTGCCCGAGATGGTGTATGCATGGATTCCTCAATTCTCAGAGGCTTAGGTTGAATCGGCTCTTTTCCTCATGGCTCTGGAGCTTGATCAACCTGCCTTCTCTGTCTAGTTGTCGGTGATCTGTGATCTCCCATCAAATTGTATGTGAGGCGAATTGATCTGCCCTTAAGTCGGCTAACATGCCACTCTACCCAACTCCATATTGCTCTACCCAACTCCATGTGAATTTTAAGACTGGGATACAAAGTGTATCCAAGTCGGTAATCTCCGGCTCAGACCAATATGGGAGTGGTAACTGCTTATCCCTCACTTTCTCATAATCAGTTTGTACAACATTTATATCCTCTTCAATTTGATCTAGCACTAGGACAATCTCGCATTCCCTGATTATCCCCAATGGTATCCGAGAAAACATCCTCCTCCTAACCTCGATCTCATCCACTGCACTTGCCCAAAAGTCTTCAATCTGTGCTTTGTGCCTGAACTCTTCGAACATTATCCATCTGATGTTTCTGTGGGGATCGTAGTGTTGTTTGCTGGTATGCTAGGAGAGGTGGAAGAATTGGAGTTCATCTTCTACCTCCCTTGCTGCTTGTAGTGATGGACAAACCTCGTCAGAATTCGCCATGGTAATTGGGAATCCAAGTCCACCTTTCTTCTTCTTCTTTTCAATCTTATCATAGACAATAAGTTGCCTAGATATCTCCAACATCACTATTCTATTTGTGGGATACCGGGGCAATTTGTATGGATAAGAGAAAAATCCTTGCAGCCTTATGTAGGTAACCTTTGGAAATTGGATAAACCAACATCTGAACTTCTCAATTAGGTCCTGTGCCTCTCTAGATATTATGTGGTGAGTCCTTTGCTGCAAGTTCCTCGTTATGTGCATGGTGAAGGCATCATTGACCCTTTTGTAGTTGGTGGTGCTTGTCAAATGCAACTGCAGACAAGCCTCATGTATTTTGAACTAATGGGAGCCACACCCGATTGGTTCTTTATATGAAATTCCTTTGTACTTAGTCATTTGAGCTAGCATGTAGATAATGTAAGAGCTCATGTAGAATGTGTTTGTTCTCCTCAAACCATGGAGTTGCTCATGTATGTTGTCACTGATCATTAGTGCCCAATCCATGTAATCCTTGCCTTCGAACACCAAGTTGACATAATAAAACATCCAAGGTTCAAATATGAAAGGTTGGGGGCACCCTCCAGCTCTGCTTAGCATCATTATCAAGTCACAAAACTCTTGCCTCAAATCTTTTGAAATTATTTGCTTGGGCAATTTTTAGCGAGTTGTTTTGGGCTTGTTCATCCACCTGGTATTTATCAAATCAACACATCGATCAAATGTGGATGAGTACATCTTTTCAGCCCTCTCCATTATTTTATAAATCATCTTCTCATGGACTGGAATTCCAAACGCTTCCCCAATTGCCTCCGGTGTAAGGTTGGCCAATATCTTGCCATCTGGTGAAATGATAGTCCTCTGCTCTATGTTGTAGTAGTTGGTGCATTCCATGATCAGCTCTGGACACCGGATGGCTGGAGGAAAACTGGTAGCTACGTAGAGTCCGCTCCTTACAATGTTGTGTGAAGTAACTAATGGGTGATGACCTCCAGTTCCATTATTCTTCTCCTAAACGTCTCCAAGTTGAACGAGCCAACGTTTGTGTCACTTAGTTTGCCCAACCTTGAGGAAAATTTTGATTCTGGTAGGAAGGATTTTCTCAATTTCTTAATCACTGCCTATCTTGATGTGCTTGCTCTCATGCATTCAGCGTGGTTCCCTCTGCTTGCAGCTCTTCTGCCTGATTCAACCATTTTGCAAAAAAAGGAAAGAGAGTCATTAGAAAACAAGATTTTATAAAACGATATACCACTTTGAGGGAGCCAACAAATTTTTAAATAAAAAGGCTGCAACACTTGGTCACTTTCAGCTGCAAACCTCAATTGTGCTTGTTTACTTCAATGTTTTTAGAAGTTTCTCCTCTGGTTGCAGAAACACAATGCCAAATGCTGGGAAATGTCTGCCTGCAGCAATTTACTTTCAACAAATTTCAAACCTCTTCCTTGAAGTTCGTACTTCAGCCCCTTGACTCTTCAACTTGCAAAGTCATGCCTTCAACAACTGCAAGCTCCTTTCTCAAATTTGTACTTTATTACTTCACTTCTCAGCAACTCAAGTTTCTTCAAAAATTTAAATTTCTCAGCAACTTGAGAATTTTCAATCTGTGCAAACTCGTACTTTTCAGCCTATTAAATTTCTTGCATCCAGCAACCTATGAGAGATATGAAAAGAACTTCAAACCTTATAGCTAGGTCAAATTCCAAGAGAAGCTAAACTTAGCAAATTTTCGAATTCCATTTCCCCCCCTTGTCCAGTTGCAACACTTGGCATCTGGAGCATCGGAATCCTAAAGTTCTAGAATCTTGAAATTTCATCACTCCTACACAGGCTTGCTTCATCATATTTGCTTCTTTTAAAATATTAAATCAATCACCTCCATGAACAATTTCATTTCATTTGGCTAAGTCATTTTTTCTGCTTTGGCAAAATTACTCCATTCATCTAGTTCAATTCTCAAGCAAAAACACTTTGTGAAGACATATTCTCCTCATTTACCTTAGAGAAATTTCTTGAATTTTCCTTAGGAATTTATCAAAATAGGTGCCGAGCAAAATTCCCTATCAAAACGACACGAGCGAGGTGTGGAGCAAGTTTAGATCATCTCTGAATTGAAAACGTTCAATACCTAGAAGAAAATTCCCTTTAGAACTCATCGTTTTCATGTGTATCATGATGAAGGGGTACATTTAATTTTTATTATTTTGAAAAAAATAATAAAATTGCTAAGGTTCATTCATTTTCACTCTGGGTGTCTTCCACACCTGCAATCCTTGATTTCTCTGCCTTGGCACTTCTGTGATTCTCTCAAAAAATTTCCTCTTGTCTGGCCCTAGGTGCATTTCATCATGTTCTTGGAAATTTTAATACCACCTCTCACTTAGGCGTATTTTCATTTTGCCTTAGAAAAATGCCTTAGGAAATTTTATTAAATTAACTCACCTTTGTAGCCTTGGGTGCATTTCCTATGGGGTGGAGGAAATCTTACCTTAAGAGCGCATTTCATACATCACGGTTCCATTTTAATCCCTTAGGCATTTCCATGCCTAGGCTTCTTTTATCACATTTTTCACAAACAAGGGCGCATTTCCTAGCATGAGAAAGAACTTTCATGCCTTAGTGCTTTTTACCTTTACCTTCTCCACGTTTTCCCTTGTGGCCACCTTGGGCGCATTTCCTATGGGGTGAAGGAACTTGAAGGTGCATTTGAAGGGGTGGGGAGGAATTTCCCATGCCTTAGTGACTCTTCACCTACCTTGGGCGCGTTTTGCCTGGGCTTCTTCCACTTTTGCCTTGAGGGTGTATTTGAGCGTGAAGACTTCCACTCTTGGGCACATTTCTCCTAGCATGAAGGAATTTCCCATGCCTTAGTACATTTTGCTATGCCTTTACATCTTGTGGGCGCATTTGACCCATGCTCAAGGAATTTTTGGGCACATTTCTCCTAGCATGAAGGAATTTCCCATGCCTTAGTACATTTTGCTATGCCTTTACTTCTTGTGGGCACATTTGACCCATGCTCAAGGAATTTTTGGGTGCATTTAGCCTAGGCTACTTCCATTCTTGGGCACATATAGGGTAGTGTGATGGAATTTCATGATTTAGAGATTTTTTAAACCTCTTCAGCTCCCCTTTTACCTCTTGGGCGCATTTAGCCTGGTGTGAAGGAATTTCCTCAAGCCTTGGGTGCATTTCACCCTATGAGGAGGAATTTTAACACTTAGCAATTTTAGCAACTTTCTCCCATGCCTGGGCACATTTCATGTGTCTTAATACCGGTTTCCATCCATAAATCTCCAACGCCCTAGCCACACCTTGGCCTTCTATTTTTAGCAAATCCTGAGAAGTGAGAACTTCCATGCATTTCGCTATTCTGAGTTGGAGCAGGCGTGGCTGTGCTTCCACTAACTTTGCCACCTTGTTTATACCCTCAGTCCACACTGGTATGCTATTTTTATCAAACCCTAAAATTGATCAGCCTTTCTAGCTCCGTTTGACCTGAAATTTGCTCCACCTATCCTTGATGACCTAAGTGTCCTGTTCAAACCTGCCTCCGGCACAAACGTGTTATTTATAGCCATGAAGTGACTTACTAAAAATAATAAGTATTCAGATTATGCTCAAATTTTGCCAGTAGGCAACCTGGAAGATGTTGATCATGGTGGTGTGCTTCATTTTGACAACTCTGCATTTCATTCCCTCTATTTTTAGGCATAGCAGTGGAAACCCTAATTTGACTTGCATGTGTCCTAACCTGCTTCCATTTGACTTGGTTTTTGTTGCCTGTCATTTTGTTTGTTGGATTGAAGTGTTGGGTAGCTACTGGAGTGAGATTGCTATTTACAGTAAGTGTCCGAAAAGTGATCAATCTGATATCGGATGAGTTTGCATGTCATAGTGCTCATGGGATCTCAAAAAACCCAAAAAAACCCAGAAAACTGGTCAACATGTGGGCACTGGCTAAAAATAGTAAGTCCTTGAGAATCGATCCATTTTGCTCGCCAGTCACATCACTGCGAAGCTCTCGCAAAACCCATAAGGAATATTCAGACATGCACGAAAAATCTCTGCATGCAGACCCTAAAAATAGCCTCCGAAGGCTATACCGTTTAAAGTCATCATCTCGATTTGCATGTTACACTATTGCGAACATCTTGAAAAACCCAGATCAATCCTCCAATCATGTATTGGAAAATCATATGTTTAAACCTTGAAAATGGCCTCTAGAGGCTGAACTACTAAAAATAGCCAATTGTTTGAATCTATTCAAATTTCATGTGTAGGCACCCTGAAGTTGCCTAGATGTGCTGAAGTAGTTAGAATCCCGAAATCCTGTGGAAAAGGCCTCCATATTAGGTACTTACTAAAAATAGTAAGTTATCATATTTTAGTAAGATTTCAGTGGGATCCTGCCTTGAGCCTTCTGACTGTACTGCTGCACTCAAATTTCACCTTGATAACTTTATTTGACCTAAAAACAAGCTTGAAGGATAGAAACCCTAATTTCACATACTTAGCTAACATTTCAATCTAGGCCAAATGATGGGACATCCCGGAAGGACAAAGACCAGAGAGAGAGAGAACCAAAGCCAAAAGACCAGAATGGAGCAAAAATTAGGGGGTCCCCATCTTGGATGGGGTGATGTGTGGAAAGGTCACAACAGGTATTTCACAATTTTATTTATTGAATGAATAGGAGTACAATATGACGATACTTTTGATTTTTTAATATTAACTCCTATTTTAAATTTCTCTCTAAACTCATTTACATATAGCTAAAAAAACATATACAATCAAATTTTGCTACACTTTCCATACATTAATGTGTAATTTTCCATGTTATATAGATTTAATGTAATTTATACCCTATACAAATGAAAATATATAAAAAGTTAAATAGTGACAAGGTCCTTTTTATTTTTAATCCTATGTTAAAATTTGTAAGATTGTCAACATTATCAAGGACAAACACAAAATACAACAATGTGCACCATGTTGAAATATTTTAAAGGTAATGACTAATTGTTTTTAGAGGGATTAATAAAGAACAAATCGAATGAGGGATGTGGTTTATAGTGGTGGTTTATACAAATAAAATTATCTTGATTCAATTATTTAAAATAAACTCTTTTCACAAAGAACTTTCTATTGAGGACAAATAAATTTATCATGATGAATTTTATTATATCAAGGTCATAATTTTTTATTTGTGTGTGTCAATTATACAAATTCATTTCCATATCAATAAAATAATTACTATTTGAATTCATACCATCAATCATCTTGACCACCCAAAAGATAAAAAAATAAGGAAAAAATAACAACAAACAAAAATTTAAAAAACTAAAAGAATGAAATTATATTAAAAGCATGCCATTAGAAATGAGCTGAACAGGCGGAGTATTTTTTTAATTCTATTTTAAAACCAAAACTAAAAAAAGAGAAATAAGAATGTGAGCAAACCTCTAATCGCTTACTGTTAAAAGAATATATAAAAAGTTTAGTTATTTTTTTTTATGTGCATGCACATGAATATAATCAAGATAGCCGTTGAGAGTAAAAAAAAGACAATTCAAATTCTGTTGAGAATAACAAACTAACCGGATAGAAAATTCAAATTTCTGAAAAAGCATTTCAAATTATGAAATAGATAAACAATTCTATTTCTTTCAAATGAAAATGTTTTGTTCTTTCTTTCATTGTTAATTTTTCCAGGACCAAAATTGCCAGGGAAAGCGAGATTGCCAGGTATGGAGGAGATGTGTGAAAATGTGCTCTATTGAGATATTGAGATATTGATAGAGCAAGAGACCTAAACAAGGCAACAGGCCTGCTTTAGGTTTGTGCATTATGGGGAGGTCCCAAGAGACAAGAAAGCTTCTGGACAAAATGGCTGTGAAAGGCTGTGCTCCAGATTTATTTACATATAATATTGTGCTCTGTGCAATGCACACGGAGGGAAGAGCAGAAGCATCTATTGAGCTTTTAAATGAGCTCACTAGCAAGGGTGCATACCTGATGATTATACTTACAGTATCATGTTTTTCCTCTGCAAGGATGGCAATCTCAATGCTGCTTTGAAGTTCATATATCGTATGCTTGCCAGGGATTGTATTCCAGACAGTAAGACTTCCTAAATCTCATCAAGCAACGCAGCTTATGAAAGAACTGGAAGCGAAGGGCTTTTATAGTCAAAGCCCATCACATTCTGAAATCAGTTTCTCAAAAAAACAATGATTCTTAGGCCATTTCTGGCCTGCTATAAGTAACTGTTCAAATCAGGAAATCACATTTAGAGAACATACTACTCCACTATTTGGTTACCATTTCAACATTTGTTCATAGTAGTTGTTTTTTCCGCACAGAAATGGGTTCTGATTATTGAGCTCTATAGTATTCGGGATGTGAGCTTGCCATCAGGACCTTGACCATAAAAAGGATGATCCATGCTACAAGGGAAACAAAAAACTATGGTAATTTATAGAGAAATGCTAGAGAAAGTTTCAACTGGAGGAGCAATAGAATTTAGTGAAATTTGATGGAGAAGGGCTTCCATTCAGAGATCATGACTTTTATGACACTTATTGAATGTCTGTGTGTATTAGGAAAGGGAAAAGGATATGGTAAAGCTTGCTACGCAGTAACAGTGCCTTAAAAAGACAATGGCGAATGGATTTCTCAAAATTAGGAAAAGTGCAAGAAACTATGATTGTCTTGGACAAGTTGGATAAAAATTAATGAATGAGCTTGAATTTTATATGCAACTGGAATAACAGAACTCTTACCAAGGAGGAAATATATTGCAATTTCTCATTGGAATTTGTTGTCATAACCCCTTGTTTGGTATCACACTATCAAGCAACATTTAGTTTCAACAAGGTGACAAAACTTGAGGTCAGCATTCTTTTCACATATTGTCAGGGAATTGTGTAATTCTACATTATTAGAACCACATCAGTATAGGTTTGATCCTATTAATATTATTATTTTTTTAACAAAATTAGTAGCAGAGATGTTTATGTTTTGTGGTTTTATTCTTCTAAGTTGTTAAAGTTTATATTAGAAGATTGGTTATAATCATAATTAGTGAAGCATTGATGTGTATTTCCTAAGTCACTGTCGAAAGGAAAAAGCATCACTATCGCCACTGCTTCTGCTGCCTCTTTTGATGCCGCTGCCAGCAGCAGCAGCAACAAAATTTGAAAGAAGAAGAAAAAAAGAGAAAGGTTGGTGGTAATATACATTATTCAACTTAGACAATGTAACACTCTAGTATGAGTAGTGTGAAGTCCAACTTTTCTTTTATAAAAGGGAGTTAGTAGATCCGATTAGGGTGGTTAGAAGAAAACTGAGTTAGTTTGCCAATGGACATTCAGTGAATCAGTACATTAAGTACAGACAATTTTGTTGATTTCACGATTTATATTATACATTGTATGAACAATGTTTATTTTTGGATTAAACTGTGTATGGTTTTTGCTCTAAAAACTATGTATGTTTGATTGCTCAAAAAACATACACAGTTTAATTCAGAAGTATACATTGTTCTTATTGATAGACTGTGGAAAACTAATACCAATTACACATTGTATATTATTTGAATTCCTTACATTTTAAATATGCCATCCTCAATTTGTTCCCCATCTCTAAAAGGAGTTTGATCCATCACGAAAGAAGTATCAACACAACCTTTTTTGAATAAAAAGGTAGTACAAGTGAAATATTTTCTATCCCCTGCAATTATAAAGCCATTAATAGTGCCTCTATTCATATTTCCATTTTTCTCTACACATGGTGAATCTCCTTGCTCTTCTAAATGTTGCAATCTCATGATTGCAGATATTCCCTGTCTTGTACGTCATTCGGTCTTCAGACCTTCACTACATTGAGAAGACAGTCAAAATGGTGGGGACATGGAAAATTTCCCTTTAAAGCCTCCAAGATTTCTAATCTAGAGTTCAACAAGGATACAGGATAAAGTTTTTTTTTTTTTTAAATTATAAATTGACTAACATATGGTAAATATGAATTTGAATTATTCTGTTTGGTGGATATCTGGTGTGATGCCCCATTTATTGTTGATCATTACAATACTGTTTTATAATTACATATTAAAGATTTTTAGAGGAAACCTAGTATCAACATATTTGATTAGTTGTAAACATATTTTCTATTTATGAAAGGATTTACTATATATTAATAAATAGAAAAATTGACGCTACTTATGCTTCTCACTTCCATCCTTACTATAGTTTGTATTATGTATTTTAATTTTATTAACTATTATATAGTATTAACTTGCAACTATCAAAACATTTCTTGATGCATTAAGTATTCGTTTTACTGCAGTCACTTCTCTCATTGAGCCCATATACACATCAATAGTTTATAGACAAAACAACAAATTAAATCTCAGTTGAAAACATCATTAACAAAAGGAAAATCCAAAACTTTGAAGACTAAAATTTATTGTTAAATATATCAAGAAAAGTCAAGGTAGATCTCACATATCCGTACTAAATGTCAGCCAAATAACTGTAAGATAGCTAAATACTCTTTTGATCAAAGAGTGCAATCCATAGTTAGCTCATGTATTTGTCATTAATTTGATAAAACAAATGAATTCTTCTTTCACAGACACACTTTTCACCCAGGATTGAAATGCCTAAATTTATTTAATGCTGACAACCATTTCTATTGACTCTCGCATGGCATGGAAGCAAAAAATCATTAAGACTTTGCTAAAAAAATCATTTCTATTTATTTAATGCGTGTGTCTGCTCAATGTTGTCAACTAAATTACAGGGTTCTTCCCTGAAGGTCCCTGTACCCGTATCATACGGTTCTGGTACCGGCACTGGTCCAGGTCCAGGTACCTCTTGGTTCTTATATTATCTTGGGTATCCAGCTGTCATAATAAAAACTAAGTTAAAAAAATGCTAGCCCTGGTACATTCAAAATAAAAATATAAATAAATTAAAAAACACAATAAAAGTATTAAATAAACACACAATTAACTAATCTACTGCTAGTCTTATAGCAAAAGATTTTCTATTTTAGCAGATGTAGCCCTGTTTTGACATTTTGCCATATGGAGGATTCCCCATATTTCTGTAGAGAAGTTCCATCTATGAGTTATGTACCTCAGGTAGATTACGTTTTCCCGATTTTCTAGCCTTGCTCATGAAGCCTCCAAGCTAGTTTCATTGCCAGTGTCTAATTAAGCTAGTTTCATTGCCAGTGTCTAATGAGACTTCCTGTTGGTTATTTTGTCACATCATTTTTGTGGATATTTAAATTTCATGGATAGCACTCTCCACATAAACTTCCTTTTGATATCGGTTAATGCCTCCTGCACCGTCATTGGGATTAACAGAAGCAAGGACACTAGGTTTGCCTGTAGTTTCTCTTTCAATAGTTCTGTTTTTACCTACTAATGTCAACCACTTAGCTGCTTTGGAACTTAATTAAGTTGTCAAGGCAAGGAAGATGAACAGGTAAGGGGTAGTGAGTTCCACTATCTTAGCCCTCTTGCCATAAATAGCAGACTTATGACTCCATTAATCATTACTCAGAATGATAGGAGAGTTATGCAGCTCTGTATCCATTTTATGAAGTGTGACCAATTGCTACTGGCTAATTAACATTGCTTAAGACAGAATTTTTGTATGATCAATTGCCAATTAGCCTGACTAGAGGCTTTGCACATATCTAGTTTAAAATGCAAACCTTCTATCTTCTAGGTTGTTAATTAGCATTTAATCTCTTGAGCAGAAATTTTGTCCCAAAGCTGCTTATACTCTAATTGGGCCTGTGAGATTATCTCATGCAGTAAGAGTTGGAAAATTCCAAAATGATTTGAAAATGATGCAAGCACAGAGGATCAACTCAACTCAAACTCACTTTCATGAAGCATAACCTCTACAAAGGCACAAAGTGAGTCTTTACTTTCCTGATCCAAGCAAGGTTTCCCAAGACCTTCAATCTTCTTAGAAATATTAAACTTAAGATACACAAACCTTTACATAAACTGCCCTTTCAAGTTTCCCCCTTTTCATCATAAATCAAGACATTGACCTTGACAATGGCACAATTTTTTTGGATTTTAGCTTCTCAGGCCCAAACCTGAATTTTCAAGACCTCCTCATCCTTTAAGAGCCCTAACTCAGCACAACTAAACACTCCTCAAGGTCTGCCCTCACATCCTTTTCCCCTTTACTTCATTGACTCATCCATTCCCTAGTAACCATACCATTAAGGACTGTCAGACATATCTTTTCATGCAAACCCTTAAACCTGACTGTAATCATAATTCTGAGTACCCATTTATATGTTTTAAAACATATCCAAAATTAAATATTTGTTTCTTTAATGAAAAGTGCTCAAAACTGGACTGGTAACGTGCAAATTAGGCTTATTAGGCCAAGGTCAGCATAGGGCTTATTGATTCTTCTAGTTCCAAAGTCAATATCTCACGACCAATTCTTCAAAAATTCATTATTAGACCTGTACAAGCTTATTTCACCTTCAAAAGTTCATTTACCAAGATATTTCTACAAACCCCAAGTGATAACTACCTTGATTGCTCTGTTCTCAGACTGTAACACAGATTTGAAGACTTACACCTCAACTTTCCACACAACAATCTTATCCAAACGGTCTAAAACTTCAAGAATATTAAATCAGATGTTACCAATCCTCCACCAAATATTAGCCAATTTTAATGAATAAAATGGGAGAAACACAATTGTTAATAACTCTTTTTACCCTAGAACAGGGTTTTATCTGTTTATAGGAAAAACTCAATATCTCTTTCAAAATTGCTTAAATTTGCATGAGACAAAATATGTGTGGAAGGTGATTGAGACCATTACCACATACAACCAATTAAGTATCCATTTATGCCCGTACAATTCCGAACATAGGCCTGAAACCACTGAAATTCTGAAGAAAATGCACAAAATCAGAGTTTTTCATTGATCTAAAACATGAATTCAATCACCCACACGTACAAAAGTGTCTACAAAGCCTTTTTTAAGGAATTCAAGCATGAATTTACAACTTCTAACTGATTTCTAACTTCCTACCAACGTTCAGACCCTAATGACCTTTCAACTTCCTAATGTTGCTTTGTGCAACTTTTACATTTTTTTGCAATTTTACTAATGTTTGTTGACAACCTTTTACATTGTTGCAAAATACACATCAAATGACCTTTAAATGACTCCTACATGTGATAAATGGTCTGAATGACCTTGGAACATTGAAAAATCAACATGATTGAATCAACCTTCAAGATTTGCTTTATGGAACCATAAGTTGTCCTGATGCTCCTGCATCAGAAAATAATTTTGAATATTGTCTTACATAGAGAAATGAGTTGGAAAGCTTTGAACGAGTTAGTACCCACCTGCCTGGGACTTGGAACCAAATTAGGGGTATTGAAAACCTTGAGATCTTTTTTATTTTCCTAGACTCTTCCACTGCCCTGAGCAAATCATCTAGAATAATTGGCTAGAATTTTTAATTAACTAATAGAAACCCATCAAGTGCAGGAGCTACTCTTGCCAATGACAACACTACTCTACTTAATTCTTCTAATTTCAGAGTTTGAGTATGTACACAAACGTGTACATCTCACATACCTGAATAGAGTTGATTTCTTCCCACCATTCATAGATTCGGTAATGAATTTCAGGATGTGATATTCATATATTTAAAAGTTGAAGAAAGAAAACTAAATTGCTTTTATTGATGGTAAGTTTATTTGTCTGTAGAAAGTTGGTGAACAGATCTTCGGTCTTGTGGTTTAATTTGCAGTAGTTGCTTTCATCACTGGTGCGCAGTAGATTGGTTTGTTATTGGATGATGTGTATAAGAAGCTATCTTATTATTAGTAATTTAGGAGAAAATAACTTTCAAGCTCCTAGGTTGAGTGTGTTGGATATCGGTGTTAATCATCCAGTCAAGCTCATAGTGATATCGGTGTTTCAGGGGATGGACAGAATTTGGGTAATGTCATGGGTCATCTAAATGATTTCTGGGGTATGCATCGACCATGGTTCAGTCTAGAGCATGGTTGCTGGAGTGCTCGGACATGTAATACAAGTTTGCTTTGTGTGAAGGGAGGATCTGAGATTGTCTGCGATACCCTGTTACTGTCACACAACAAACCTTCTTGTTGGTATGCAACAGGAATACTTTGGGCATGCGTTTTGGGTAGTACACCTCTTGAGCATACAAAAGTGAGATTGTTGAGCTTTTAGCATTTACAGGATTGTTGCCGCCAGCAACCAGTGTATGTTGCTGCAGGAGAATTTACCCATGGAAGAGCTCAAAACCTCCATTGTCTTGACTCTTATCACGTGCTGGTTAGTTTTAGCATCTTTGTTTTAGTTTCTAGAAATTTTTCTATAACTTACACTCGTATTTCTTAAGGATTTTCCCAACCTTTCTTCAGTTGCAAAGTAAATCAACATCACATTTTGAGATTTTATGCCTGTACATTGTAACGAGTCACCTTATTATAAGCATTACTTCGGTCATTGGGCTTTTGGGTTCCCTGATTGCAGTGAGGGCATTACTTCGGTCATGGGTTACTGTGAGGCATTACGCCACAACCCCTTGGACAATGAAGTTTCTAGTTTATATATACAGATTTGGAGGGTCTATGTTTTTAAATAAAGATTTTTGTGTAGGCATAAGATCTGGTAGACTGTTGCACATTTTGCATTGAAATTAAAGTTGGATTATTTTTATATATTTTATTGTATATATATTTCTGCAGTAGCTTATATGTATATATATAGGTAGATTATTATTTGCTTACAATATCTTTGTGTATATATGTTTCTATTATTTATTTTTAAAATTTGTGATATTGTAAAATACAGATATTACTTTTATAGCATACTGTAGAAAAATCAGCAGCTGAAATAAGGAATATGAGAAAGTTCATAAAGAAAACTAATCAGAAAAAAAAAATGGAGGAAGGCCAAAAGAATTTAGTCTTATTTTGTCCTATATCTACATAGGATATGTGATTGAAATTTAGCATCCATCATTCACAATATTCTATGTAATTGTAGTTGTGCCCTTGTTTATAAATGTTCCATGAATTTTCCCCTAGCATTAGAAATGAATATTCTAAAAGATAATTTAGGACGCTTGGATTTAAAGCCTATTTGATATGACGGAAAATAATTGTTCGATTTTTTATAGTTTGTAGGAATGAGACCTAATGAGGCCATGATCACTGTAATGCATTTCTCATTTTGATTACATGTTTTTTAATATACTTTTAGTTCTAGTTGGGGAGGAGCTTATGTTATAGTTTAATATACTTTTTGGTTTTGATTGTAGGTGGGGAGGAGCTTCGGTCAATTGTATGAAAATAAGGAGAAAGTTGAGAGAACTAAGGTTCTTTTCCAAACCATGAGCGAGGTTGATGTGCTGGATAACGGATATAAATGGAGAAAATACAGCCAAACTATTGTTAAGAACACTCACCATCCCAGGTTTTTCTCTTTGCCAATATACACATTTTCTCTAAATGAAACAGATGACAAAATTAAACAATAGGATGCCTACTTTGCCTATAAATCTAAATTATAGTTAATGTCAAAAGAGACAATGAAATTTTACGTAAATATCAAAATTTTGTCTTTTGAAGTAAATTGCAATTTCAATATAAGGAAAGTTTGAATTTACATTTGTTTGTTGGATGTTTTTATGCAATACACAAAAAAATTACAAAGTATAGTGATATTAAGCTAGATGTATAAGAGTTTTTAATTTTAATTATGTATATTTTTTGATCATATTTTCTCTTTTTATTGTGGATCATTAAATGTAATTTTAAACGTCAATTGAATTTAAATATTCTCTCCCTCTCTCCCTCTTATCCTTCTTTCTTTCTTTGTATCAGTTTATCTGGTTCTTTCCTTTTATATTTACTTTCTCTCTTCTTAATTTCATTATTTATTTTTTCCCTATTTTTCAGATTTATCAAATTTTATTTTTAAATTTTTATTTTCTTTTATGTTTATATGGATTTTTCTTTTATTCTTCTTATATTTTTTCTCTCATAGTGTATTTCTCACTCGCATCTGTCTTTATACCTCTCTTTCTCTTTTGGCATATCTTTTTTCCTTTTAATTTAATTTTATTCTAGTTATCTATCATTATCTAAATATCTTTATTTCTTTTTAATGTTTCTCTACATTACTATTTCTATTTCTTTGTTTCTTCTTTCCATCTATTTTTCTCTTTCTATATGGGTTAGACCTTTGTAGTGTAATTACACTTGCATAACTTTACATAGGTTTTGCTTAGGTAATAATTAGTTTACTCAATTAATAAGTAAGCTTTATTTAGTTGAGTTATTTTTAGGTCAACATTAGGGTTTACATACATCTTAGTATTAACGGTGCATGCTTTTTAGTCTCGAGAGTTGCACTTATGGAGTGTTTGTGTAATTAATATTTAATTACACTTGCATAACTTTACTTAGGTTTTGCTTAGGTAATAAATTAGTTTACTTAATTAATAAGTAAAATTTTATTTAATTGAGCTATTTTTAGGTCAACATCATTCATCTTAGTTTTAGGTGCATGCTTTTTTAGTCTCCCTAAGTTGCACTTATGGGGGGTGTTAGTGTAATTAATATTTAATTACACTTGCATAACTTTACTTAGGTTTTGCTTAGGTAATAATTAGTTTACTTAATTAATAAGTAAGCTTTATTTAGTTGAGTTGTTTTTAGGTCAACATTAGGGTTGCATACATTGCTTTTATAAAGCAATTCCCTTATTATAATTTCTTAATTTTTGAATATTATCAATTTGCACATTTCATGCAAAGCTTTGCTTTTTCATTGTTTTTCTCTTATGTGGAAGGTGTTTAGGTTTGCATGTCTAATCTTGGTTTCTAACAACCTTGGACCCTAGAATTTAAGTTTTTGACCTATAGACCTTGATCTACACCCTAACCTCATGGTTGTGGGCCCTAGATTGACAAACATTTGTCCTATAGCCTAAACACTTATATCCTAGACTCTAAATTTTTGAAACCTAAACCTTAGAGGCTATGTCTTGTACTTGTGGACTCTAGACCAAGAAATATTACTATTTACCCTTTACCTAAACTTGTGGATGAACCCTAGTACTTACGCTATGCTATTAGATATTTGACCTCATAGAATAGAACATGGGCATTAGATCCCAAGAACCTAGGCCTTGAACCTTAGACCTTAGAGCTTCAAACTTCAATATTGAACCTTGGATTATTAGATGATTAAAGCTTGGATCCAAGACCATGTATACTAGACTATGGACCTAGAATTTAAATGCTAGATTATAGAAATTAATCTTACCTTAAATTTGAGAAATCAAACATTGTATCCTAGTTGTTTACCTTAAAACTTGGAGCCTAGGCCTTGGTCCCTATCCCTAGATTATAGATCATGAACCCTTAACCAAGAAACCTATACTATTTATTGTAAACTTTTAGAGCTTAGATTTTGGATCACTAGGACCTTAGCATTATGTGCCCTCAATAAGAAACATATACCCTATACCATAAATCATTGGACCATTGACATTTGACCCCATCCTTAGAGCCTTAACTTTAGACACTCAGATGTGGACACTATACCCTTTGGACCTAGGTCATAAGAATATGACCCTCAAACTGTAGACTATGTGCCCTTATATTGTGTCCCTTGATTCTTAACCTTGGAATCCAAGACTTTTTGAACATTACACATTGATTATTTGATCTTGAGCCCTAGAATTTGGACTATAGAATGAAAGCATGGACCCTATAGATTGAAACTTTCAACTGAACCTCATTTCTAGACACATTATCCTAAAGCCTTTTACCTTTGAAGTTAGATCCTAAACCTAGAACCTTAACTTTGGACCCATGAACACTATATGTTCTAGCTTGGATTCATGGGCCATGCATTTTAGATCAAGGAACTAATACTGAATATTATGATCCCTTAGACTCTATACTTTAGATAATTGGTCCTCATACCTTAGAACAAGAAACCTTTTCCCTATGCCTTTGACCATCGACCCTATGACCTCTTGAAAGGTAAAACTAACATGACACCTCTTCCTGATCTCTTCAAAGATAAAACCAACATGACACCTCTTCCCAATCTCAACTTGATAGAATGTAAGACCAAGGTAAGACAGATTGGGCATTGGGCTAGGTTGCGGGATACCTCCGATTCAATAGAAAAAATAAGAAGAAAGAAAAGTCCATACATTTTTATCATCATAATGTAAGACCCCTTGCAAGTTGTTGTACACATCCCCAAGGGACTTGTCTCACCTTCACATGGAATCCCTTCCCGACCCCAACTTGACAGAATGTAAGACCAAGGTAAGGTGGGTTGGGTGTTAGGCTAGGTTGCAAGGATACCGCTAAGTCAAAAAGAAGAAGAAGAAAGATAAGTCCATATTTTTATATCATAATAATGTAAGATCCTTGGTAGGCTATTGTATACATCCCAACAGACTAGTCTCACCCCAACGTAACACCCCTTCCTGACCCTAACTTGGCAGAATGTAAGACCAAGGTAGGGTAGGTTGGACATCGGGTTGGGTTGTGGAGATACCTTTGAGTCAACAAAAAAAAAGAAAGAAAGAGAAGTCAATACCTTCTTATCATCAGAATGTAAGACCCCTTGTAAGTTGTTGTATATATCACCAAGGGACTAGTCTCGCCCTAACATGGCACCCCTTCCTCACCCCAACTTGGCAAAATGTAAGACCAAGGTAAGGTGGGTTGGGTGTTGGGATATGTTGCGAGGGTAACCATAATTCAACAAAAAGAAGAAAAAATAGAAGTCCATATCTTTTTATCATCATAATGTAAGATCCCTTGTAGGCTATTAATTACATCCCACAAGACTAATCCTGCCCCAACGTGACACCTCTTTCTGACCCCAAATTGGCAGAATGTAAGACCAAGGTAAGGTGGGTTGGGCATTGGGCTAGGTTGGGAGGATACCCCCGAGTCAAATAAGAAAAATAAGAAGAAAGAGGAGTCCATACCTTTTTATCATCAAAATGTAAGACTTCTTGTGAGTTGTTGTATACATCCCCAAGGGACTAGCCTCACCCCAACATGAAACCCTTTCCTGAACCCAACTTGGTAGAATGTAAGACCAAGATAAGATGAGTTGGGTGTTTGACAAAGTTGTGAGGATACCCCTGAGTCAACAAAATGAAGAAAAAAGAGAAGTCCATACATTTTTATCGTCACAATGTAAGATCGCTTATAGGTTGTTATATACATTTCCAGGGGACTAGTCTCACCCCAGCTTGACACCCCTTCTTGACCCCAACTTGGCAAAATGTAAGACCAAGGTAAGGCAGGTTGGGCATTGGGCTAGGTTGCAGGGATATCCTTAAGTGAATAGAAAAAATAAGAAAAAGGAGAAGTCCATACCTTTTTATCGTCAAAATGTAAGACCCTTTGCGAGTTGTATACATTTTTTTTCCCTTATCTACATATCCAAGGGACTAGTCTTGCCCTAGCATGACACCCTTTCCTGACCCCAACTTGGAAAAATGTAAGACCAAGGTAAGGTTGGTTGGGCATTGAGCTAGGTTACGAGGATACTTTTGAGTTAATAAAAAAATAAAAAATAAAAATTCCATACCTTTTAATCATCATAATGTAAGATCCCTTGTAGATTGATATATACATCCCTAGGGGACTAGTCTCACCCCAACATGACACCTTTTCTCAACTCTAACTTAGCATAATGTAAGACCAAGGTAAGGTGGGTTGGGTCGCATGGATACCCTTGAGTCAACATATAAAGAAAAAGATAAGTGCATACCTTTTTATCATCTTTGAAAGGGGTTTGGATTGATTTTTTTTAATTAATTAGAGACCAATTTACAAAATAATAATAATGTGGTTTTAGTGTACTTATCAATTAATACACTAACAATCCATTCGTTTTAAGTAACACATCATCTTTCTCCTCTACCCTTT
>CM021109.1:210339432-210358416 GCA_007115665.2 Sequoiadendron giganteum
TTGCATGTGATTACTAAATCTATAATATGTTTTATGTGTTCCTAAATAGATGGTAAGATGTATTGTGGATGAAAAATAATGTGGTTATTTGATAATACTCTTGCTTCTCATTCTAACATTTTATTTATGCTTTCGTGAAGGATCTAGGAATCATAAATTATGAATATGAGTTGAAATTGTAAATAAAATGGTTGCAAAATTAAATCTTATTTTAGCTATAAAATTAATGTGATAAACGACTGTTGCTTATGGTTTCATTGGTAATGTGCAAGAAAAGAAGAGTCAATATGATAAGAGAAGACCATTGAGTAGATCAAAACACATCTTCTTGTGGTGATGAATTGGATCATCTTTTGAGGCTTAGAAGGAAATAAAGTTAACAAGTTGATAGAGTAAGGTGGTAAGGGTTGATATAAAAGGGATGATTTATATTGGGTTGAGGGGGTATTTATTTGTGTGCCAAGTGATTGTAAGTTGGGGGATAAGGTTTAAAAACATTATCTAAGTTGAAATTCGGATAGATATTTAAATGGGTCTTTAAAGAGGGTTGTTGGTCAATTTCCTTGGTTGGGATGCGAAATTAAACCCTCTAGGGTCTATGCCACAGTGGTAGGGGTCAAGTAGGTATAAAATAGTGCCCTAGGACATGATTTGACCCCTGAAAATTCCTCATTATGGAGAGTGGCGAGTTTTGAAGAGAGGATGGAATGGAAAGATGGAGGGGTTGTCCAAGTGCACGTTCCTTCTTCAATAAGGAAAGGACTCTCATTGATGGAGGTAGGTATAATCCACACCTCCCCATCCAAAGGTTGCAAATTCAAAAACCTATATATTTTGGACATGAAGAATGGGTGGGGTGTTACCCACTTCTCCTCTTGGAGAACTTGAATGAAGATGGTAGAAAGAATGAGGAGATGAGAGGAGTTCACCTCTTTGGGAAGATAGAGAGAAAGATGGCTTGGATGGAAGATGAATCATGCATAAAAAGTTAAATTCCTCCTCCTAAAGAAAAAAGAGAATTTTTGTTTCCTATTTTCATTTACCCTTGTTATTGATAGTAAGAAGGTGACATATGGAATGTATCCTAGTTGAAAAGAGAAGTAGAAAACCTAGATATATGAAATTTGTGCTATGTTAAGCCTATCACTTTTGTACAAATAAGAAAAGACTCCATTTATCATTGTGGAGCTAAAGAATTTCTTGCTTGAGGGTATGGCTAGAGCCCATGCAGCTCCATCACGCCATTATGGTAAGGTGGAGAGCAAGCCTTAAATAGTTGTATGTATTTCATTGTATTCCTTTCAATTTGTTGTAATATGGAAAGTTATTGTTTTGATGTAATATGAAAAGAATGGAAAAAAAAAGCAAAGCTAAGTTCACTGGTATATAAATAAAATCACTTACCCTCAATATTTTTTTGTGACCATGCATGTTAAAAGATGAATATTATATTTTATTTTAATGAAGATTTAAATGTTTATGCAAAACTTTAAAAAAGTAAAAGTAAACCGGATATACCTATCTGTTGGTTCTTACTTACTGTAACTCTTTTTTTTTCTGAAATAATGTTGAATATAAAGTGATTTTTAGAATTTAGTTTTAAGAAAATATCTATAACAAAAAAAATTTATTGTTAATAACATAATAATGATTTAAAGGGTGTGCAACTAGGTTGGCTTTCTTTAGACATAGGGCTCAAATTTGTTGAGAAAGTCCCTGGCTGTAGTGGGGTTATCCACTGGTGTCCCTATTCGTAGTCAACCTATTGCATCTGATGTATCCAATAACGCCATAGCTCCCATCATTAAAAAATGTGAGAATCTGGACGTTCATATAATCCTTCCTAGCTAGACGAAATCAATGCCCAATTCCACAAAGTATTTTTTCTTTGTTAATGCCCATTTTGTCTTTGCTAAATTACTAAAAACAAAAGAGGTAAATCTGAAAAACAGATGTATGTGGTTCATTGTATAACACTTTCAATACCAAGTAAATAGTAAACTAATTATCGTGCATAAAATAGTGAGCAAGTGTAACTAATATTCAACAAGAAACTATATGATCAAACATTCATTGGAGAATCCCTACAAACCAAATAACAACCCTTCACAATGTAGCAAATAAAAAGACATTTTGGAGATTTGAACATGAGAATGAAAAAAAAAAGAGAGGGGAAACATCACATTGGAAAAATATATATAACACAGGATTATGTAAGCTTGAGGGGAGTATTGAATAATGCCTATGAGAGCATGAACCCTAGTAAGTGGAGACATCTATCTATTTCACTGTCACAAGGAATGCTTGATTAAACTGTAGAAAACCATTGAATATTTGCAATCTATGGTTTCTAGTATTTCTTGAGGACAACTATTTAGGGTCCTGTAGCCAGGCGCGACCCTAGACCACCTCAAAAGCTTGCCCAACTAGATAATAAGAAACATCGTTACCAAGTAGCTAGTGCATAAGTAAATTATAGCTAACATTCTAAACTTCAAGGGTCAAAAACATAAGGGGAGCCATAATAATCGATAGACCCTAATACAAGATCAATGAGCACCTCGGTTCTGCCTCTGATAGAATGCATGGTAGATAGATATTTACACAGATAATAGATTATGATTAAAATTAGTACCTGAGATACTGATCATAAATAAGAAAAAAATATATAGCAAAATATAAGAATAAAGGAAAGAAGAAGTAGAGGCGCTAACTTTTAGATTAGCTTTCAATTAAAGGGGTCAGTCAGTAAGGCACCACTACCATTATAATCTAGCAATTCTTCACTCTTGTCAACTCTGTCACACGAGGGCAATTTTTTCTTACATTATAAAGTAATGTATATGATTTCATGTTGGTTGGTAAAACAATAGGAAGATAGGCCGAAACATCATTATTAATACAATAAATTTCTTGGTAGAAGACTAGAATTTCCTCTCCTCCTATCAAGTAAGCCTGCAAGCCATGTTGAGCAACCAACAAACTTGTAGTTGAATGTATAAGTTACATTAATAGTTCCCATCAAATTGCGTGCACTTTATGAAAAATTTCACTACATCCAGTCAACCTAACCATTTAATACCAAATTGATATATCATGCAATATCCTGCTTGTCAATGGAAATTAACCAGGAACTAAATTTTCATGAAAAGACCACCCATTAATTAGCTAGGAAAGCATGGAGGAATAGATAGCCACACTATTAATTAAACTACCCTACAGTTAGAGCACCATTCTCTTTGAAATAAACTTCCCTTCGTTCTATGAAAAAAATCAAATATAAAGAAAAGAAGATCCTCTAATATAATTAGAAACAAATGACTTTTATAAAAGAAAAAAAATAAAGCATACAAGTAAATCTAAAAGAAAAGAGTAGGATTCTAAAAGTTAAAGAGGAGGCTTACATGGCCTTTAGGGTTAGAAAAATTAAAATTAAAATATATTAATTTTAAATTATTTTTATGGTTTTTTCTTTTAAGTTTAAGTAATTGTTTTATATATATTATAGTTATGTAAGTAATTATTATTTAAAAAAAAATGAAATGTTAATTTATTCTTATTTTTAAATAATAAGCAAAATAATAATTAAAATTGTTTTGTTTTGGCTTTTACTTGAGTATTTAGGAAGGTGTATTTCTTTTTTTTGGGATAGGTTATATGGATAAATGATAGGGTATTTAATATTAACAAGTGGTTCCTCAACTTTTATAAAATCTATTTATTTAATATGAGAACAATTTGGGAAACCTATTTCTTTAGTTAATTTGTGCTGAGCAAATTAAGGTAATGAGTAAGTATGAATGATATCATGTAGTGTCAACTATTCGGTACTCCTTGGGAGAGTCTTCAAATTAGTTTGGATTTGTTTTGTCTTTGATCATCATATGGTTTGTTGGTAATAAAAGGTTCCCTAGAATTTTATTTTTTAAAAAAATTGTTGCATTTTCCAGTGAAAATTTTGGGCATGGCAATTAGATCCCAATAAGAAATGTTATATCTCATCTTAAAAATTAATAACCTACACAAGTGGGTGTTGTCCTTAAAGGACGAGGATGATTAATCAATTTTTTAAAATTTTGGTAATGAACCATATGTAATCTTAAGAAAAATAAGTGGTTGGGGAATTAAAATAATTAAAAATAAATAAATGAAAGCAACTAATGTAACTATGATTGTAAAAAATGATGATTATAACATGTGATTATATGGTTCAACCTTAAATAGAGAAATGCAAGATTTGGATATTAATAAGTTGTGAGAATTACTTTTATGCATTGAACGTGTTCTTTTTCTCATATTGTGATGTTTAAATGAAAATGGTGAACTATCTTCCTTATAAAGTAGGAAACCTTCTTTAGCATGTTGTGAAAAAAAAAATAGTGGTATTACTTGTATTGATATGTTGTGAACATGACAAACATAGTTGAATAAAAGAAGAAGAACAATATGGGTAATAATCACAAGTAGTATGATCAAGCATGAATATAATAATATAACACTAATAATATTATTTAGTCATGTATGTTTTTTGGAGTTTTGTCTTGATGAATTTTATAAGAGAATTTTCTTACTAGTAGTCATAGAATTAATTGAAGAAAATTATTAGAATTCATGACACGGTGTTACAGTTAAGCGGTGCTATCATTGCAGCCACTTAATATTTAAATGTGTGTAGTGTGTGTAATGCCCCACCAAGTAACCCTAAAGGAAGTTGTAATTAATGTCTTAAGCGAACCAATTTTTTTTAATAAAGTGCATTTAACATACACATTCACTTACTAATTAACAACAACCTCTAAGGTTACAAGGTTAGGATTACTTAAACCCACACATACATATTACATATAACCATAGCATTATGAACTTTATGAAATAAACATCATACATCATAAGAATACCACATAATCTATTAAGATAATCAACCAAGATACAATCTCATAAACATTATCTTAATCCAATAGTTACATCACTCATTCCCAGAATGAGGCAATAGTACATAAGGTTACAATTATAGAATTTCACCTCATAAACATAAGAGGGATAAAATAACTTATACAAACTGAAATATTACAAAGCAAGAATAACACAAGAACTCGAGCCATCCATCTGGATGTCTCACCACCAAGTACTGAAGATAGATGGGGACCCAACGGTTTTGGTGCATGTTCCACCCAACCAAGTGGTACCCAAAAGCCCACCCCCCATGCTAGGAGATAATAACAAAGTAACATGGATAAAGATCTACAACCACTAAGCAAAGATAGACTCATACTGACTCATACTGATATAACCAAACAAATGAACTAACAAGTTCAACTCAATCACCAAACAAGTACAATACAAGTACAAATCAAGTATAATTCCAACATCACTGACATAGGTCACATTGCTTCTAGACATAAAGTAGATCAAGTATGTTTACAGAACCATACACATAAAACAATTAACAACAGTTTTCCTAGATATAGTGTCATCGCATAGTAGTCATGAGATCTCCTCTAGGCATCCTTCATAGGCTCCGGTAATCCTAGTGGCCTCAATCAAATCCCGACACTCATACTCACTCATGCCGCATCAAATACCTCTCGTACTGACAAGATAAATGACTATGCCATTCCAGGCATTCTCACTCATCCCAAGTCTATACGAGCCCTTGTGTCTATGAGTGAGGATTAAATTATCTTGATTAGTGTGAATTGCATCCTAATCATCTAAGTACATTAATTTAATTATCACTTGATTAACTCACTTCTGAAGGTTACCTGGTTTACCACTTTGGGCTCCAGCCCCTAACAAAAGCCACTCTTCTATTCGACAACACACACCCAAACAATCCACCAAGGGAAACACAAGTGCATATCAACTAGGCATCATAATCCACTCCAAAACAATGAGGAAACAAAAGATAGAACTCACTCCAAACATCTTGGAGGCAACAATCACATAGTCCACTCCTTTCACAAGAGGTACAAAAGATCCTCCGTTCAAGGAAACTGAGTAAACTGAAAAGACGCCATGCACTACCCAAGGGAAAACAATTGGATGACATAAAGGTTCAACAACCCTCATCCTCTAAGTTCTCCTGGAAGACTTATAATTTAGGACTAACACTAAATCCCAAAACCAACAATGCAACTTGACGACATAGCAACAAAAGCATTCAAGTCATTAATCAAATCTAATATTTGGATTTCCTAAATCCATACTCATTCAATAGGTAGTGTTGACAAAGTCAAAGACACGATAACTAGATCATCTAAAATAATCATAACCCCTATTTCCCCTTTCATTATTGGAAATCTAAAACAATTAAACTTACTTCCCTTTACTGAATACAGAGAATTAAATCCTTTAAGATAATCATGAGGAAGATACTACTTTTGGATATACTAAATCCATATCTCTTTCATAATCCAATCACAATGATTCAATTAATCTAAATAGAAATTAATAAATAACATAATTGATTGCCTCATCAATAAAACAACTTCTTAATTTACTTTTAAATCGACACAAATCCATGCAAGTAAACTCTTTCCATTTCCTAACCAAATCTTACATTTCATTCAATTTCCTATTTAGAACATGCAATCACTTTAATATAATAAAATATCGTTTCTCTACCTATTTACCCATATACACTAATCAATCCATTTTAAATCTCTATTCAATTTCCTATTTAGAACATGCGATCTCTTTAATATAATAAAATATCGTTTCTCTATCCACTTACCCATATACACTAATCAATCCATTTTAAATCTCTATTCAATAATATATTGCATACATCTTATTAAAATGAAATACGATAATGAATTTACCCTTAACATATTTTTATATGCTCCATATTATATATACACCAAACATATATATTAATAAACTCAATTATATAGATTCTTTAATATTCCAATCACAACGATTAATTTGCTCTATGGAAATAAAACATAATAACTATTGCCCTTTTCAAAATTAATTGAAAAAAAACTAAATAAGTGCCTTTATAATAAAGGATAGACTAGTTCAAATAATTTAAGTCGAATCCATTGTTTTCCTTTAAAACTAACATAAATCTTCTACAATAATTCTTTTCAATTTCCTAACCCAAACCTTATATTTCTTCTAGTTTTCCAACAACACCCTATGTTAATCTCATCTAAAAGTTTCCCTTTCCAAACTCTTATTACATACATCCATTTATTCAAACCATAAAATATACATTCTCAACAAATAAATTGTTCAAATAGAAAATGATTAAATTAAAATAATTAATTGTCTCTTCATAATAATCAATTCTTGAATTTACTTTTAAAACAACACGATCCCATGCACTACCAAGAGAATTCACAACAGGTTACATCACAACGACAACCCTCACAAACAACAGACCATCTGGAAGACTTATAAACTAACAGGTATTCAACTCATTCTCAAAGCATAAACACGAAAGACATAATCATTGAAGGCAATAGAAGAAACTACATTTGGATACTCTAAATCCATTTCTCATTTCATTACGTAATTCATTATATCGATAAAACTGAATTAAGAATTCATCTTTTCAGATAGGGGAGAAATTACACTAATATTTTATTCTCTAATTGTTCTTAACAAAATAAGTATTTTCAACTATAACTCAAAACATTTCGTTTTAAATTAAATAACCAATTGCCCTTGCAAATTAAATCATTATAAAATTAATCAAATTAACATTTGGTCTCTTCCATAACTTATTGTGTTAAAATAAGATCAATATTTGGACTATAACCCAATATCATATATATATTTTTCCAATTAAATCAAATTAATAATTGGACCTTTTACACATGAATTTAAATTCCACAATTAAATTTTAAATTATGCATTATTTAAATCAAATATTTAACTCCTTCAATTAAACTTTAACATGCCATTTTAAAATAAACAATAATTTCCCCATATGTTTATAATTTTAATTTCACTAATCTAATATACAAATTTTACTTAAAATAATATAAATAAATATAATACATTAATATTATAAATTATAATATAAAATATTATTAAATAATATTTTAATATTATAATAACAATACATAAAATATTAATATTTATAAATATGAATTTATTATTATTTTATTAATAGAGCAGCCATGGGAAAATAACTTAATAGCAGTCTCGTATTTCAAGCATAACTCAAAAACTACGATCTAGGTATTTGCGATTTTTTGACAAGAATAATAAAATTCCAAGGTGCGGAAACCCTTTAAATTTTCGGAAAACCCAGTTTGTGTAAGTGGAGTTATATGCGATGCAACCAGAACATTTTACCATGAAAAATATAACTACCCTGCAGATTTTAAAATCCAATTTTTAATAATAAACAAAGGGTTTCATTTTCTAAAAACATTCTAAATGCATTGTTCAATCTCTATGTTTGATTTCAATAATAACATAATCGATTTCCCCAAATAATTTAAATTAAACTGAGGTTTTCACAATTTTCACTCAAGAATTTTTACAAGCAAAGGCTGTAAATTTATTTAATTCTTTTCTTCTAATATCAAATTTGTTTTCTAAAACAAATTTAACAAATAAATAGTGAAAATTATTAAAAACCAATAGATGATGGACATATATAGAAACAAAAAAGGGTAAAAATTTGAACTTATAAAAAGTAATCAAAGGAATAAAAAGGATAAATATGAAAAAAGATTATTAAACTAAAAAGATAAATAAATTCTTAGTACAAAATAAAAATGATAGAAACAAACAACAACAAAAAAGAGAGAGAAAAACACGAGGAAGAAAAAAAAAGAGATTAAAACTGTCCAGATAGAAAACAAGTTTAAGAGAGGAGAGATAAAAGGAATGAAAGATAATTTTAAAAAATAAAATAAAATTTAGAAGCAAACCCAAAAAGAAAATATAAGAAAAGTAAAAAACAAAAAAAAAATGTAAGAGAAAACAGTGAAAGAAAAAATAAAGATAGACAACGAAAGAGATATAAGAGATATAGATGAATAAAAAAGATATAAATAGAAAGAGACAAAAATAATAGATAAACAAAGTATAAAAGTGAGACAAGAAAAAAAAAAAAGACAATTTATTGTTGTTTTGTATTATTCTTTGATTTCCTCAGTTCTAATTGAACTCTCAGTTTTGATGTTATTTTCCTTAGGGAAGATTTTTTTTCCCTCAATCTCCAACCTTTCAATCAAATCCTTAACTGATATAGAAATGGTGATTTGGTTTAACAATTCATGAACCAAGGTCACCTTTATGAGGGAATAAAACAAATAAATGAAAAAAAAGAAATATGAAAGATAAATGGAAAGAACAAAACAAATAGAGAGTGAGTGAGCAAAAAAGAATAAAGATAAATAAACATAGAAAAATATAAAAAAATGTGAAAATATAGAGATGGGCAAGGAAGATAGATAAACGAAGAGAGATAATTGAGAATGAGAAAAATATATAACAAATAAGGGTGATCCCACAATACTGGTTTACAATTTTTGGGCAAATTGGACATTGAACTAATTTTTTGTAACTAAATCTTCACATTCGGGCTCCTATAGCGGCTAAACCGTGAGGAATTGAAGATGATGAAAACTAGTGATTTGTGACATTTTGTCTATAGATTCTAAATATATATTTTTCAATATTTTTGGAATCAGATTGCACTTATTTTACATCTCCTTCGAAAGCTAATTTTTTTTCAAAAACAACATTTTTAAGGAATGACGCTCACCGTATACAACATAGCATTTTTTGTATGAAGTATAAAATTCTAATTTTTTCGAATTTAGATTTGTAACTACGATATCTACTACTTTCATTTGGTTTAATAGTGTGTTATAAAATATTGTTTCCTTAATCAAGTTTCGAAGTCAAACCAATTACAATTCCGACATAGGCAGATTGTATACAACATAACTTTTTTCTATATGTATCAAAATTCAATTTTTATTTTTTTAGTGGATCAAGGACATCAATACCCAGCCTGAACATATTTTTCAAATTTTTATTTTGATAATTTGCTATTTTTCCACATGTGCAAAACAAAGAGCTTGATTTTTTGGTGAAAAACCTATGTTTAATAAAACTAAAAAAATGCATACATAATAAAACCAAAACATATTAAAATTATATTCGTTGGATAATTTTTTCCAAGGACTACCATGATCATTTGAAATAAATTTTAATGAATTCATTTGATCCCCCAAAAGGTAAATCAAAAGTGGTTTTTTATCAACATTTTGATAGGTGTAAAGGAGACTCTGTTGTAGGTATGGTTTAAAACTAGCGGGGTTCTATCCAAGGGGGTTTGATCTAAGCTGGTTTGATCAAACCTCTTCAATTAGAATCCTTAAAATGAAACTTTTTAAGGCTTAAATCATTATATTTTCTAAAAATATGTGATTTTAGCAATAATCAGAATCTCCCAGAAATTGTAAACCAGCTTTGTGGGATAATTGATAAATAATAGAAAGGTGTATGGAGAGAGAAAATAAAGAAATAATTTTGATTGGTGAAGCCACAGTTCCTATATTTCAATCCTATGACAAAGATTTTTTTGGTTTACCTATTTTGGTTTAATCTTTTCCATCCCTCATTAGTTCTAGATTGATTCCATAATACACCTCTCTTCCCCTTTGTAATAGTGTTATATGCAAATATCATGGAGGATATAAATTCTTTTAAGGAACCTTTGATTCAAAGGGCAGAGGAGAAGGATTCTATGGTACTTAATACGAATGGATTGTTGGTGTATTAATTGACAGGTACACTAAAACCACATTATGATTTTTTTGTAAATTGGTCTTCAATTAATCAAAATCTTTCAATTAAAACCCCTTTCAAAGATGATAAAAAGGTATGCAGTTATCTTTTTTCTATATGTTGACTCAAGGGTATCCCTATGACCCAACCCAATGCCTAACCTACCTTACCTTGGTCTTACATTATGCTAAGTTAGATTCGGGAAGATGTGTCACACTGGGGCGAGACTAGTCCCTTGGGGATGTATATAGCAATCTACAAGGAGATCTTACATTATTATGATAAAAAGGTATGGACTTCTCCTTGTTTTTTTGGTTGACTCAAGGGTATCCTCATAACCTAGCCCAATGCCCAACCAACCTTACCTTGGTCTTACATTTTTCCAAGTTGAAGTCAGGATAGGGTTTCATGCTAGGGGGAGACTAATCCTTTGGAGATGTATACAAGGGAACATACACAATAACTCATAAAGGGTCTTACATTTTGACGATAAAAGGTATGAACTTCTCTTTTTTCTTAGTTTTTCTATTGACTCGGGGATGTCCCCGCAATCCAGTCCAATGCCCAACCCACCTTACCTTGGTCTTACATTTTGCCAAGTTGGGGTGAGGAAGAAGTGTCACACAACCTAACCCAAGGCTCAACTCACCTTATCTTAGTCTTACATTCTACCAAGTTGGGGTTAGGAAGGGGTTCCATGCTGGAGTGAGACTAGTCCCTTGGGGATGTATACAAGTCACAAGGGGTCTTACATTTTGGTCACGATAAAAATGTTTCGACTTCTCTTTCTTATTTTTTTTATTGACTCAGTGGTATCCTCCCAATCCAACCCAACGCCCATACATTCTGCCAAGTTGGGGTCAGGAAGGGGTTTCATGTTGGGGTGAGACTAGTCCCTCAGGGATGTATACAATTCACAAAGGGTCTTACATTTTGGTCATGATAAAAAGGTATGAACTTCTCTTTCTTATTTGTTTTGTTGACTCAGGGGTATCCTCCCAACCCAACCAAATGCCCAACCCACCTTACCTTGGTCTTACATTTTGCCAAGTTGGGGTTAGGAACAGGTGTCACGTTGGGGCAAGACTAGTCCCATGAAATGTAATTAACAACCTATAAGGAATCTTACATTATGATGATGAAAAGGTATGGACTTCTCATTTTTATTCTTTTTGTTGACTTATGGGTCTCCTCGCAACCTATCCCAACACCCAGCTGACCTTACCTTGGTCTTACATTTTTTCAAGTTGGGGTGAGCAAGGGGTATCATGCTAGGGTGAGACTAGTCCCTTGGGGATATATATAACAAATCGCAAGGGGTCATACATTCTGATGATAAAAAGGTATTGACTTCTCTTTCTTCTTATTTTTTTTGTTGACTCAAGGGTATCCCCACAACCCAACCCAATGCCCAACTTGCCTCACCTTTGTCTTACATTCCACTAAGTTGGGGTCAGGAAGGGATGTTACGTTGGGGTGAGACTAATCTCTTGGGATGTATGAAATATCCTACAAAGGATCTTACATTATGATGATAAAAAATTATAGATTTCTCTTTCTTTCTATTTTTGTTGACTCGGGGGTATCCTTGCAACCTATCCTAACACCCAACCCGCCTTACCTTGGGTTTTACTTTATACCAAGTTGAGGTCAAGAAGGGGTGTCATGCTGGTGTGAGACAAGTCCCTTAGGGATGTGTACAACAACTTGTAAGGGGTCTTACATTCTAACAATAAAAAGGTTGAAATTTTCTTTCTTATTTTTTCTATTGACTCAGAGTATCCCGCAACCCAGCCGACCTTACCTTGGTCTTACATTCTATCATGTTGGGATCGAGAATGGGTGTCATGTTGGTTTTACCTTTGAAGAGATCATGAAGAGGTGTCATGTTGGTTTTACCTTTGAAGAGATCATAGGGTTCATGGTCAAAGGCATAGCGCAAAGGTTTCTTGGTCTAAGGTGTGATGTCCAATTAACTAAAGTATAAAGTCTAAGGGATCATAATACTCAATAATAGTTTCTTAATCTAAAGTGCATGGTCGATGAATCCAAGCTATAACATATAATGTTCATGGGTCCAAAGTTAAGGTTCTAGGTTTAAGATCTAACTTCAAAGGTAAAAGGCTTCAGGATAATGTGTCTAGAAACAAGGTTTGGTTCAAAGATTCAATCTATAGGGTCCATGTTGTCATTTTATAGTGCAAATTCTAGGGCCCAAGATCAAGTATTCAATGTGTAATATTCAATAAGTCTTAGATTCCAAGGTTAAAAATCAAGGGACACAATATAATGGCACATACTCTATGGTTTGAGGGTCAAGTTCTTATGACCTAGGTCCAAAGGGTATAGTGTCCACATCCTAATGTCTAAAGTTAAGGCTCTAAGGATGGGGTCAAATGTCAATGGTCCAATGATTTATGGTACAGGGTATATGCTCTCTTGTTGACAGCACATAATGCTAAGGTCCTAGTGATCCAAAATCTAAGTTGTAAGAGTTCACAATAAATGGTATAAGTTTTTTGGTTAAGGGTTCATGATCTACGATCTAGGGATAGGGATCGAGGTATAGGCTCCAAGTTTTAAGGTAACATCTAGCATACAATGTTTGATTTCTCAAATTTAAGGTAAGATCAATTTCTATAACCTAGCATTTAAATTCTCGGATCCCTTGGGGATGTCTTACATTCTGCCAATTTGGGTTTAGGAAGGGGTTTCATGCTAGGGTAAGACCAGTCCTTTGGGGATGTATACAATTCACAAGGGGTCTTACATTTTGGTCACAATAAAAAGGTATGGACTTATTTTTCTTTTTTTTTTTGTTCACTCAAGGGTATCCTCTCAACCCAACTCAATGCTCAACCCACCTTTCCTTGGTCTTACATTTTGCCAAGTTCTGGTTAGGAAGGATTTTCATGCTAGGGTGAGACTAGTCCCTTGGGGATGTATACAACTCACATGGGGTCTTACATTTTGGTCATGATAAAAAGGTATGGACTTCTCTTTCTTATTTTTTTTGTTGACTTAGGGGTATCCTCCCAACCTAACCAAACACCCAACCCACCTTACCTTGTTCTTACATTCTGCCAAGTTGGGGTCAGGAAGAGGTGTCATGTTGGGGTGAGACTAGCCCCTTGAGGTCCCCTGAGGTCCTATAAGATGTAATTAACAGCCTACAAAGAATCTTTCATTATGATGATGAAAAGGTATGAACTTCTATTTTTTCTTTTTTTTGTTGACTTAGGGGTGTCATCGCAGCCTATCCCAAAACCCAACCGACCTTACCTTGGTCTTACATTTTTCCAAGTTGAGGTAAGGAAGGGGTGTCATGGTAGGGTGAGACTAGTCCTTTGAGGATATATATAACAACTCGCAAGGGGTCATACATTCTGATGATAAAGAGGTATTGACTTCTCTTCTTATATTTTTTGTTGACTCAAGGGTATCCCCACAACCCAACCCAATGCCCAACTTGTCTTACCTTGGTCTTGCATTCTACCAAGTTGGGGTCAGGAAAGGGTGTTACGTTGGGGTGAGACTAGTCTTTTGGAATGTATTCAATATCCTACAAAGGATCTTACATTATGATTATAAAAAATTATGGATTTATCTTTCTTCTTTTTTTTCTTGACTCAGAGGTATCTTTGCAAGCTAGTCTAACACCCTACCCGCCTTACCTTGGTCTTACATATTTCTAAGCTCGTGTCGAGAAGCGGTGTCATGTTGGGGCGAGACAAGTCCCTTGGGGATGTGTACAACAACTTGTAAGGGGTCTTACATTCTGACAATAAAAAGGTATGAAATTTTTTTTCTTCTTATTTTTTCTATTGACTCAGACGTATCCAATAACCCAACCACCTTACCTTTGTTTTACATTCTATCATGTTGGGACCGAGAATTGGTGTCATGTTGGTTTTACTTTTCAAGAGATTGTGAAGAGGTGTCATGTTGGTTTTACCTTTGAAGAGATCATAGAGTCCATGGTCAAAGGCATAGGGCAAAGGTTTCTTGGTCTAAGATGTGAGGTCCAATTATCTAAAATCTAGAGTCTAAAGAATCACAATATTCAGTAATAGTTTATTTATCTAAAATGCATGGTCGATGAATCCAAGCTATAACATATAGTGTTCATGGGTCCAAAGTTAAGGTGCTAGGTTTAGGATCTAACTTCAAAGGTAAAAGGCTTCAGGATAATGTGTCTAGAAACAAGGGTTGATTCAAAGATTCAATCTATAGGGTCCATGCTTTCATTCTATAGTCCAAATTCTAGGGCCCAAGATCAAGTATTCAATTTGTAATATTCAAGAAGTCTTGGATTCCAAGGTTAAGAATCAAGGGACGCAATATAAGGGCACATACTCTACGGTTTGAGGGTCAAGTTCTTATGACCTAGGTCCAAAGGGTATAGTGTCCACATCCTAGTGTCTAAAGTTAAGGCTCTAAGCATGGGGTCAAATGTCAATGGTCCAATGATTTATGGTATAGGGTATATGTTTCTTGTTGAGGGCACTTAATGTTAAGGTCTTAGTGATCCAAAATCTAAGTTGTAAGAGTTCACAATAAATGGTATAGGTTTCTTGGTTAAGGGTTCATGATCTATAATCTAGGGATAGGGACCAAGGTCTAGGCTCCACATTTTAAGGTAAAAATCTAGCATACAATGTTTGATTTTATCAAATTTAAGGTAAGATTAATTTCTATAATCTAGCATTTAAATTATAGGGTCCTTTGGGGATGTCTTACATTTTGCCAAGTTGGGGTTAGGAACGGGTTTCATGCTAGGGTGAGACTAGTCCCTTAGGGATGTATACAACTCACAAGGGATCTTACATTTTGGTTATGATAAAAAGGTTTGGACTTCTATTTCTTATTTTTTCTATTGACTCAGGGGTATCCTCCCAACCCAACCCAACGCTCAACCCATCTTACCTTGGTCTTACATTCTACCAAGTTGGGATCAGGAAGGAGTTTTATGTTGGGGTGAGACTAGTCTCTTGGGAATGTATACAATTCACAAGGGGTCTTATATTTTGGTCACAATAAAAAGTTATGGACTTCTCTTTCTTATTTTTTTTGTTGACTCGTGGGTATCCTCCCAACCAACCAAACGCCCAACCCACCTTACCTTGGTTTTACATTCTGCCAAGTTGGGGTCAGGAAGAGGTGTCACGTTGGGACGAGACTAGTCTTTTGACGTCCCCTGAGATGTAATTAACAACCTATAAGGAATCTTACATTATGATGATGAAAAGGTATGGAATTCTCATTTTTCTTCTTTTTGTTGACTTAGGGGTATCCTCGCAACCTATCCCAACACCCAACCAACCTTACCTTGGTCTTACATTTTGCCAAGTTGGGGTGAGGAAGGGGTGTCATGCTAGGGCAAGACTAGTCCCTTGGGGATATATATAACAACTCACAAGGGGTCATACATTCTGATGATAAAAAAGTATTGACTTCTCTTTCTTCTTATTTTTTTTGTTGACTCAAAGGTATCCCCACAACCCAACCCAATGCCCAACTTGCCTTACTTTTGTCTTACATTCTGCCAAATTGGGGCGAGGAAGGGGTCTTATGTTGGGGTGAGACTAGTCTTTTGGGATGTATACAATAGTCTACATGGGATATTACATTATGATGATAAAAAATTATGGATTTTCTTTTACTTCTTCTTTTTGGTTGACTCAGGGGTATCCTTGCAACTTGGCCTAACACCCTACCCGCCTTACCTTGGTCTTACATGCTGCCAAGTTGGGGTTTAGAAGGGTGTCATGCTGGGGCAAGACAAGTCCCCTGGGGATGTGTACAACAACTTGTAAGGTGTCTTACATTTTGACAATAAAATGGTATGGACTTTTCTTACTTTTTATTTTTTCTATTTACTCAGAGGTATCCCGCAACTGAACCCACCTTACCTTGGTCTTACATTCTATCATGTTGGGATCGGGAAGAGATGTCATGTTGGTTTTACCTTTGAAGAGATCGTGAAGAGGTGTCATGTTGGTTTTACCTTTGAAGAGATCATAGGGTCCATGGTCAAAGGCATAGAGCAAATGTTTCTTGGTCTAAGGTGTGAGGTCCCATTATCTAAAATCTAGAGTCTAAGGAATCACAATATTCAATAACAAATTTTTGATCTAAAGTGCATGGTCGATGAATCCAAGCTATAACATATAGTGTTCATGGATCCAAAGTTAAGGTTTTAGGTTTAGGATCTAACTTCAAAGGTAAAAGGCTTTAGGATAATGTGTCTAGAAACAAGGTTTGGTTCAAATATTAAATCTATAGGGTCCATGCTTCCATTCTATAGTCCAAATTCTAGGGCCCAAGATCAAGTATTCAATGTGTAATATTCAAGAAATCTTGGATTCGAAGGTTAAGAATCAAGGGACACACTATAAGGGCACATACTCTACAGTTTGAGGGTCAAGTTCTTATGACCTAGGTCCAAAGGGTATAGTGTCCACATCCTAGTGTCTAAAGTTAAGGCTCTTAGAATGGGGTCAAGTGTTAATGGTCCAATGATTTATGGTATATGGTACATGTTTCTTGTTGAGGGCACATAATGCTAAGGTCTTAGTGATTCAAAATCTAAGCTCTAAGAGGTCACAATAAATGGTATAGGTTTCTTGGTTAAGGGTTCATGATCTATAATCTAGGGATAGGGACCAAGGTCTAGGCTCCAAGTTTTAAGGTAAACATCTAGCATACAATGTGTGATTTCTCAAATTTAATGTAAGATTAGTTTTTATAATCGAGCATTTAAATTCTAGGGTTCATAGTGTAGTATACATGGTCTTGGATCCAAGCTTTAATCATCTAATAATCCAAGGTTCAATATTGAAGTTTGAAGTTCTAAGGTCTAAGGTTTAAGGCCTAGGTTCTTGCGATCGAATGCCCATGTTCTATTGTTTGAGGTCAAATATCTACTAGCATAGCCTAAGCACTAGGGTTCATGCACACGTTTAAGGTAAAGGGTAAAAAATAATATTTCTTGGTCTAGGGTCCACAAGTACAAGACATAGCCCCTAAGGTTTAGGGTTCAAAACTTAAGAATCTAGGATATAACTATTTAGGCTATAGGACAAATGTTTATTAATATAGGGCCCACAACCATGAGCCTAGGGTGTAGACCAAGGTCTATAGGTCAAAAAATGAAATTCTAGGGTCCAAGGTCTAACCCATATAGAAAGAGAAAAATAGATGGAAAGAAACAAAGAAATATAAATTGCAAAGCAGAGAAACATTTAAAAGAAATAAAGATATTTAGACAATGATAGATAACTAGAATAAAATAAAATTAAAAGGAAAAAAGATATGCCAAAAGAGAAAGAGAGCTATAAAGGCAGATGTGAGTGAGAAATACACTATGAGAGAAAAAAGAGAAAAAATATAAGAAAAATCCATATAAACATAAAATAAAATAAAAATTAAAAAATAAAATAAAATAAATTTTGATAAATCTGAAAAATAAGGAAAAATAGTAATGAAATTAAGAAGACAGAAAGTAAAAATAAAAGGAAAGAACACAAGTATATATATATATATATAGATCTGGAGAGAAACAAAAATAGAAAACACTAGGGGAAGGAAAGAGCCAGATAAACTGATACAAAGAAAGAAAGAAGGGTAAGAGGGAGAGAGGGAGAGAACATTTTAATTGTGTAATTATTCAATTGATGTTTTAAATTACATTCAATGATGGACAATAAACAGAGAACATATGATTGAAAAAATATACAATATAATTAAAATTAAAAACTCTTATACATCTAGCTTAATATCACTATATTTTGTAATGTTTTTGTGTATTGCATAAAAACATCGAACAAACAAATGCAAATTGAAACTTTCTTATATTGAAGTTGTAATTTATTTCAAAGGATAAAATTTTGATATTTACATCAAATTTCATTCTCTTTGACATTCACTATAATTTAGATTTATAGGCAAAGTAGGCATCCTATTGTTTAATTTTGTCATATGTTTCATTTAGAGAAAATTTGTATATTGGGAAAGAGAAAAACCTGGGATGGTGAGTGTTCTTAACAATATTTTGGCTTTATTTTCTCCATTTATATCCGTCATCCAGCACACCAACCTCCCTCATGGTTTGGAAAAGAACCTCTGTTCTCTTTCTCCTTATTTTCACCTTCTTCATTTTCATAAAAGTATATTAAAAAACATGTAATCAAATGAGAAATGCATTATAGTGATCATGGCCTC